>CAJQZP010000580.1:1015000-1368151 GCA_907164705.1 Parnassius apollo
CCGTTGTGCCGGTGTTGGTTGGCGTGCAGGAGATCGGCTGTTTGAAGTTATTTTAGATTTATAGCAGGGAAAGCATATTAACTCATAATTAGTGATCGGATAATCGGATGCATATTTACCGTTGTGCCGGTGTTGGTTGGCGTGCAGGAGATCGGCTGTTTGAAGTTATTTTAGATTTATAGCAGGGAAAGCATATTAACTCATAATTAGTGATCGGATAATCGGATGCATATTTACCGTTGTGCCGGTGTTTGCTATTATGGAATGCACTTCACTTTTGTATTGAAAAAATCCCGGGATTTCGGAATCGACAAATTTAGTTATTTTTTACTATATAATTAAATTGGGTGTAGGCATATTTACCTATTTTAACTTTTATGTATATATATGAAAAAAACTAGCTATATAACTTCCTCTTAATTTTTTTAATTAACACCCACTATCTACTATTCCTCTTACACTCAACTTACTCATAAATTGATGGGGAGCTTAAAATTAACTTCATGTAAATACACATTAGTAATTATGTAATCTCCCCGTTTTTTTTAATAAATACCACATGCTATAGACGACGTTTCCTCACCATGATACAGACTATTTCGCGTTCCCATATCTTCTGAAATCCTGGTATTTATAATTAAAAAATATCTTTTAGAAGCCGCTTCAATAATTTCTTAGCAAAATGAACTTTAGGTAAATATGTGTTGCGTGAATAAGTCAACGTCATACACCAGCGCCATCTAGTGTCAGGAACGAGAGCGAGGGGAGCTTTGCAGAAAATGACATCACAAATCTTCCAACCGACAGCGCCATCCGAAGAACTAAGTTTCTAGAAAATCTACACTCGAACACTCGTCGCCTTGCGCGTATTTACTTGAATATTCCGGATGCTTCATTGCTAATTTGTATATATAGGCGCTGCAAGATGCGATCGGGGCAGTATTGGATTTGGCGAGACAAGCGAAGCTTCGGAGCGGAATAAAGTGAATTAGTGTGTTTAATTATTAGTGTTTTAAGTTTTAATTTGTGTAAAGTAAATTAAAGTGTTAATTTAGGTAATTTTATCGGCAATTTTTATTGTCACGAACCTCCAGCTCGTAACAATTGGTGTCAGAAGTGGGATAAAATTAAGCCGATTTTACCTAAGGAGGAAACGGAGGGTGTCTGTAACCGAAGTCAACGCCAGCAGGAGACGGACCAACGAAGATTTGGTGGTGCAACGCCGCAGACGTCGGAGGGCCAGCCACCGGCTGCAGGCCCGTCGGTAGCTCCTACATCTGCAGCACCTGACTTAGGTGCTCTGATGGTGATGCTGCAGGAGCAGGCTCGCTGACAGGAGGAGCAGGCTCGCCGACAGGAGGAACAGGTCCGTCAGTTGAAAGAGCAGCTGCAGAGCGAACAGGAGGAACAGGTCCGTCAGTTGAAAGAGCAGCTGCAGAGCGGACAAGAGGAACAGGCCCGCCGACAGGAGGAACAGATGCTCTTCATGAAGGACCTTCACGCTACCTTTGCGAAAGAGATAAGGGAGGTGAAGGATAGGGTTGCTCAACATGACAACCGCCTGTTGGAAGCTGAAACCCGAATCGAAGAACATGAAACCCGAATCAACCATGTGAACAATCGGGTTGACAACGTGATGGCTGACGTGAAGAAAACGCTGAACGACCTCAAACTTGGGGATGGAACTACAGCTCCAGTAGTAACTACAGCACCTTCGCTACGTGGATTCAAAGTGCCGCCGTTCGACGGCACTTCTTCCTGGTCGGCCTACAAAATACAGTTCGAGGCCGTCATGGAGGCAAACGGCTGGAATAAAAGCCAGGCCATGACTGCACTCACCTTAGGCCTGCGCGACCAAGCCTTAACCGTGTTGGAAGCTCTCGGTAAGAAAGTGACCTACGAGCAGCTCCTTGAGGCATTGGAGGCGAGATATGGTGACGGTCATATGGAACACGTCTTTCGCGCGCAGCTTAAAGATCGCGTGCAACGCAGCAACGAAAACCTGCAGCAGTGGGCCCTTGAGGTGGTGAAGATGGTTCGAAAAGCATACCAGTCTGTACCTGCGCTCATTGAAGGGAACCTGGTGCAGACATTCATCGACGGCATCCGCGACTTGGAAGTCAGAGCTGCTGTGAGGCTCGGGCACCACGAGACGCTTAAGGATGCCTTGGCCCATGCACTGGAGGTAGAAGCCGTGCGGCAGGATCATCGTTCCCATCGCGTCAGGGAGGTTGCAGCAGCTACGGTTCGCGACCGCAACAAAGGATACAGCCCTAGGTGCTATGGCTGTGGGGAAAAGGGCCATCTTCGATCCAGCTGCCCTAAGCGAACCCTAGAAAGGGAAGGTGAATGATCCCAGGAGGGTAGTGCGGCCAACAGCACCGCCCAGCAGCAGCAGGGAAACGAGTAAAAGCCAGAACTGCGGGGCGGGTGCTGGCTGATGTTAAAAGAGCCCCAAGGATCTCGATCTCACAAACCCATGATGGAAAAAGTCTAATCATCAAGGGCGAGGTCAACGGAATTCCGTGTAAACTGACCATAGACACTGGAGCCTCTCGTACGGTTGTTAGTTCCCAACTTATAAGTCAGTTCCTTGGGGACTCCGCATACAACCGAGAACGCATTACTTTGGTAACAGCCACCGGTCAGCGTATACCCGTCCGTGGAGAGGAGATGGAGTTGAAGCTTGGCAACGTGATCTACCTGCATAATGTCATCGTGGCTGATATAATGGACGACTGCATCCTAGGCCTAGACTTCATGAGGAATAATTGTTGTGAGATCGACGTTAAACAAGGTGTTTTGAAATGTGGACAGGAGGAACTTTTTATGGAAGGTGCGTTACCAGGGAACGTGTACAGCATTAAGAAGATTGTTCTTCCGCCGAGATCGGAAACGATTGTTCCGGTTAGTCTTCCCCGAAACGCTGGGCAAGCACACCGTTGTATACTTGTGGAAAGGGTAAACAATGACCTTCCATGGAAAGTAGCTCGAACCTTGGTCAGAACCACTGACATCTCAGGAGTACGTGTGCTGAACCTTTGCGACCGGGAACAGATTATAGAAAAAGGCACACTGGTTGGCACTTGTGAGGAAGTGGAATGGTTCCGTCGGTGCCAATATATATCGAGTGGGACCACCAGTAAGGATTCAGAAACGAGAGTGACCACACTTTTGGAAGACTGTCGCAGTGTCCTCTCCCCGAACGAATTGGTCAAGGCGAAGAAGTTGTTACTCAAGTACGCCGATGTATTCTCGTCAAACGATGCTGACATAGGAAAGACTGGCTTAGTTCAACACAAAATAAACACAGAAGAGGAATTGCCTATCCGTCAGCGGCCAAGAAGATTGCCGGTAGCACGTGAAAAGGAAGTGGAAACCATGATTGAGGGAATGGTGAAGGATGGTGTTATTGAACCTTCATCTAGTCCATGGTGTTCACCCGTGGTGCTGGTAAAGAAGAAGGATGGCAGCATGCGGTTCTGTGTTGATTACCGCCGTCTGAACGACGTTACAAAGAAGGACAGCTATCCCTTGCCAAGAATTGATGACACGCTGGACATGCTTACAGGAGTAAAATGGTTTAGCACGCTGGATCTAAAAAAGTGGCTACTGGCAAGTTGAAATTGACCCTAAGGACAAGGAGAAAACTGCGTTCTCGACGGGAAAGGGTCTGTGGCAATTCAAAGTAATGCCGTTTGGGTTGTGCAATGCTCCAGCAACGTTTGAAAGGCTGATGGAGCTTGTACTTACTGGGCTAATTGGCGATGCCTGTCTGGTCTACTTGGATGACATCATCATCGTGGGCCGTACGTTTGAGGAACACCTTCAAAACCTGGAACGCGTGCTCATGAAGATTCAGAATGCCAACCTCAAGTTGAGTCCGAAGAAATGTTCACTATTCAAATGGCAAGTCAACTTTTTGGGGTATGTAGTGTCGGAAGAAGGTATCCGCACGGATTCAGAGAAAATCGCAGCTGTAAAGGATTGGCCAGTTTCAAAAGACAAGACGCAGGTTAGAGCATTTCTGGGTTTGTGCTCCTATTACCGGCGATTTGTGAAGAACTTTGCAGATATAGCAAAACCTCTGCATAAGCTAACCGAGGAGAAGCGACATTTCTGCTGGGATGAAAGTTGCAATATCGCATTCCAGGAGCTCAAGGACCGTCTGTGCAAAACACCTATTTTGGGATACCCTGATGCAAGCAAAGAATTTATAGTTGACACAGACCCAAGTGATATAGGACTTGGTGGTGTGTTGTCTCAACGGAATGGTGACCAAGAGGTCGTGATAGCGTACTTCAGCAAGTCGTTGTCAAAACCGGAAAGGAACTATTGTGTCACAAGACGCGAATTGCTAGCTGTGGTAAAGTCATTGCAACATTTTAGCAAATATCTTCTGGGACGAAAATTTCACTTACGAACTGACCATGCTGCACTAAAATGGCTATTGCAGTTTAAAAACCCAAAAGGACAAGTTGCGAGGTGGATTGAACTACTGCAGGAATACGACTTTGAGATCGAACATCACAGCGGGAAATCTCATGGCAACGCAGATGCATTGTCAAGAAGACCTTGTCCTGAAGATTGCAAACATTGTTCTAGGCAAGAGAGTAAGGAAGTGGTATCCGTGAGGATGCTCAGGGCAGACCACCTCAGCAACGATTGGAAGGACAGCTTACTACATGCACAGCAGGAAGATCCGGACATCAAGCCGATTCTAGAATGGATAAAGGCCAGTGCTCCCAAGCCCAAGTGGAGTGACGTCTCAGCGATGAGCTCGACCACTAAAAGCTATTGGGCCCAGTGGGACAGCTTGCTGCTTCAGGATGGAGTTCTGTGTCGTAAATGGGAAAATGTTCGGGGAGACAGCTGTCATTTGCAAATAGTTGTCCCTAAAGCTAAAGTACCGGATGTTCTACAGCTGTACCATAATGATTGTTCAGGAGGCCATCTGGGAGTTAAACGAATTCTACTGAAGATCAGAGAACGGTTTTACTAGGTCCACTGTCGAAACGATGTCAAGGACTGGTGTCGCAAATGTACAAGTTGTGCGGCTGTAAAGGGACCTCAGACTCGTAGTAGAGGTACATTGAAGTTGTACAATGTTGGTGCACCATGGGAGAGAATAGCCATTGACGTGGCGGGACCGTTTCCGGAGAGTGAAAGCGGTAAGAAGTATTTCATGGTTGTGATGGATTACTTCACTAAGTGGCCAGAAGTCTTCGCCATTCCAAATCAAGAAGCTTCAACAGTTGCTGATAAGCTAGTTCATGAAGTCTTCTGTCGTTTTGGTGTACCTTTAGAGATTCACAGCGATCAAGGAAGGAATTTCGAGTCTCAAATATTCCAGGAAACTTGCCGAGTTGTGGGTACTCATAAAACAAGAACGACTTCTTATCACCTGCAATCTGATGGAATGGTAGAACGATTTAATCAGACATTGGAGAGGTACCTAGCAAAAGTTGTAGACAATCGGCAACGAGATTGGGACAAGCACATACAACCGTTTTTGTTGTCATATCGAAGTTCTGTTCACGGAAGTACAGCAGTGACACCAGCTTTCGCAAACTTTGGAAGAGAATTACGGCTGCCTGCAGACCCGATCACCGGCATACCACCTGATGCCCCACGCAGTATAACCGATTATGCAAATGACTTGCAGAACAAAATTAATGACATTTATGAGCACGTCAGACAATCGGGCCAGCAAATGTCTGAGAAAATGAAAACCCGGTACGACCGCAAAATGAACAATAAAGGGTTCAACGAAGGTTCATTAGTGTGGTTGCACAATCCAGTCCGCAGCAAAGGGAAATCTCCTAAGCTTCAAGCTAAATGGGACGGCCCGTACCGGATTGTAACCAGGATCAACGATGTGACCTACCGGATACAGAAAGGCGCAAGAGGGACTCCTAAGATCGTCCATGTGGATCGCTTGGCGCGTTATTATGGAACCGATAATGCTCGGGACGAGCATGTCTTAGGAGGGGGCAGTGTTGCGTGAATAAGTCAACGTCATACACCAGCGCCATCTAGTGTCAGGAACGAGAGCGAGGGGAGCTTTGCAGAAAATGACATCACAAATCTTCCAACCGACAGCGCCATCCGAAGAACTAAGTTTCTAGAAAATCTACACTCGAACACTCGTCGCCTTGCGCGCATTTACTTGAATATTCCGGATGCTTCATTGCTAATTTGTATATATAGGCGCTGCAAGATGCGATCGGGGGGAGTATTGGATTTGGCGAGACAAGCGAAGCTTCGGAGCGGAATAAAGTGAATTAGTGTGTTTACTTATTAATGTTTTAAGTTTTAATTTATGTAAAGTAAATTAAAGTGTTAATTTAGGTAATTTTATCGGCAATTTTTATTGTCACGAACCTCAAGCTCGTAACATATGCATCCGAATATCCCATCACTACTCATAATACAATATAAGTTCTTGATGAAAAAGTTTATTGCGAAGTAATATAAAAAAAATTGTCATTTTTAGAATACCATTTGAAAATATTATGCATTATTATAATATACCACTGAGAAATAAAGAATGAAATACATAAATAAAAAAAGAAATATTTACCGAAGCCATGGAACATATGTATGAAGTATTAATTAACGTAAACGAAATCAAAAATTGAAAGGATTGTGTTATCCTGTATGAATATTGCTGCATTGCTTATTCTGTCCACGCCATTAGTAAAACCTACGAAATCTAACGTTTACTATCAGTACTATGCATTTTACTGAACGTTCTTATTGGCTTGGGTGATCGAGTTGAAAAGCGAAGCTTACCGTTTGCATTCCGATCGCTGGTTTGTAAAACTAACTAAAGTACGTGCTGAGCTGCCAATCTAAATGATTTATTTACGTCTGATTTCGCGTAGACTTCATGCCAAGATAATTGTGATATTAATTAATAGAAATTTTTCTATATTTTCATCACTAAAAATTTTTATTTAAATTCTTTGATTATGTAATTAATCTTACAGTTCTTTTCATAGATAACATTACATTGTATATATTAGCACCAGTAATATTGAATCATAACAAATATCAGGTTAATATCACTATAAAACTATTTATTTACAAACTCGATGTTACTGTGTCACTAGTGACATCTCTATCTAATGCAATATACACTACTAATTTGATATTCTTTCTTCATTTCTTTAAAAAAGCGTTATATTGTTACGAGCTTAGGGTTCGTGACAATAAAGACTGCCGATTGAATTACCAAAATTGACACTTTGATTACTGAACACCTATTAAAACTTAAATCACACTAATAATTAATCACACTTTACTACTTTAGTTCACTTTATTTCACTCCGAAAGCTTCGCTCGTATCGCCAATTCAATATTGCTCCGGTCGCGGCCCTAAATGGCATTATATAGGCCTTTTACACCGAAATATCGAGAATGTTCCAGCAAATACCGGTCCCGACCGATTAGATGTGGAAGATTCGAATGTGGAGTTATCTAGAAAGCTTAGTTCTTCTATTAGATAATAGGTGGCGCTAGTGCCATCAACTGTGGCGCGCAACAATACGAATAAACTTTATTAAGTTAACTAGTTGTGCGATGGAGCTCACAACAAACACTATTTTTTATTATTTTGAGTTATCATCAGGAAGATTCTGCTTTTTTCTGTCATTCTATTACTACTTACTAATTGTGTATGTAAATGTTAATACATCCTAAATATGTATTATTCACTTAAACAACCGACAACCTAACGGAAGCCTTCCTATTCTACATAGATGTGTAGCAAGATGCAACACTAATGTTCTGTACGTGGCAGCGTGTTGCAGTGGCTGCGGGAAGCGGAGACGGAGCCGAGTGAAGCCTGGAGGTCTGCAGGAGCCAGCAGCGGCCTGGCCGTCGTGGACCCGCTGGGAACATACGTCGCACTCGTCACGTGAGTATTATCTACCGGTTTATCTCAAATTCTAATTCACTTATTTGTAAAAACATAAATTTTGGACTATGCAAAACGACTTTACGTCACCTACTTAGTCATCAGTTCAAGATTATTTCTTGGGATTCAAAATGGGATAACCTGTATTACACAAACATGTTTATTTGTATGTGGCTGTAATGTGACATTTTATTCAATGCCCAAATGGTATACATATATGACAAATCAGATTGGGCCATATTACTTTAAGAAATTATTAAATGTTGAAACTTGATTTTATTTAAGTACTTGCTTTTGTGATCTTTTTTATTTAGGAATTTTCACCTAAGTTAGTTAGTATTTTAGTTAGTAAGTTAGTTTAAAATATATATATATATATATATATATATATATATATATATATATATATATATAAAACTGAAATGATTCATTTCAGTTTCCTGAGATTGAAGAAGATAGGGAGAATGAAGCCCACCTGATTTTTGCAGACATTTACTGTAATCAATAGACGTTTTGAGTACGTAGCTGTCATGATGTAGCGATATTCAAATGAAGAAGGCAAAGTAACAAAGCATCGACTGCTTTGTTACTTCTGAGGACTAAGATAGGATGCTTTACAGCTTATAACTGGTATAACTTTTAGGCTGGAACACAGAAGTGCAGTGATAGGACACTAAGGAATGGTTCAAAACTATTTAACTGGTGATTTCTTATACGCGAGCACTACACATTTAAATAATAATATTTTTTACGGATTTTATCGTGTTATTTTATATACCCAACGTTTCTAGCACTTTACAGCACCTATGGTCATGGCGGGGACTGAGATGTTCAACGTCCAGATGTCATAGTTAACCGTGGTTACCGCAGATCAAAATAATTAATTTTTGTTCCGATCTACACAGCATGAGCTTATAGTATCTTGAAGTCTTGCAGTTTTATGCTTGGGTTGGGATTTAATTTTATTAATTATAGGATCCCAAGCGGATGGTAGCGCCCACCAATCAGCCATCTTCGTTATTGAAAATAGAGTGTTTTGTTATTTCAATAGCCTCGCGAATCATCCTTGAAAGGAATCGGTGTTCTCTAGTGAGGATTTGAGGTCTATCAAATCTGATGTAGTGATGGGAGCCATCCTGTACGTGTTCACAGTCGGCAGACTTCCCGGAGCGCTGATTCTTCACATCAGCTATTTGTTCTTTTACGTGGGTTTTAATTGATCTTTTAGTTTGTCCTATGTAAGAGAAACCACATTCACAATCAAGCTTGTACACTCCTGCATCTTGCAGAGGGACATTACACTTAACTGATGGTAAAACAAGTGGCAGATAAAACAGCTTGAATTGGGAGCACTATGCTCGAATTTGTTGACGAGTACGTTTACCTGGGACAAATAGTCCGACTAGGTAAGTCCAATTTTGACCGAGAGGTCAATCGACGGATTCAACTCGGCTGGGCAGCGTTCGGGAAATTACGACACATCTTCTCGTCAGGTATACCTCAATCTCTGAAAACTAAAGTGTACAACCAGTACGTGTTGCCAGTGATGACTTACGGATCTGAGACGTGGTCCTTCACTGCTGGCTGTATGAGGACGCTCAAGGTCGCTCAGCGAGCTATGGAGAGGGCTATGCTCGGAGTTTCTCTGCGTGATAGACTCAGAAATGAGGATATCCGCAGTAAAACCAGAGTGACCGACATAGCCCAACGGATTAGTAAGCTGAAGTGGCAATGGGCCGGCCATATAGCTCGAAGAACCGATAACCGATGGGGAAGAAAGGTTCTCGAGTGGCAGCCTCGTACCGGTAAGCGTAGTGTAGGGAGACCCCCCACTAGATGGAGTGACGACCTGGTAAGACTTGCAGGAAGTCGATGGATGCAGGTGGCTCAGGACCGTGCTTTGTGGCATTGCTTGGGGGAGGCCTATGTTCAGCAGTGGACTTGTGAAGGGCTGTAATGATGATAATGATGATGATGGTAAAAACTGACCAATGTTCTTCGGCGGCTTGAAGTGATTTAATGGAAGCGCGCTTCACGATGTAGTCAATCTTGTCAGCGACTCCTCTAACGCCGGCAATAAACGTTGGCCAAGCCTCAGCCGACGCGAGCGCAGGCAAATTGATACAAGGCGAGTGCTACAGTCTACACGTTGGTCAAGTTCGAAAGAGACCAATGCCAAGGCCAATGTTCACGAGTTTTTGTGGAGCTATCCACATGTTGGCCGTAATTAGTTGTCATTGAGAATTGGGACGATATGGACGACGTAGAAATTATTGCCGCATCTGCAATTTATTTAATGAGTGCATATAATTATTATATCAGTGTACTCCGTAGTAAAGTCTTTGGGGTTCCAAATAACGGGTTCATTTTTGTATATTTCCAAAAACTTAAAGGTGTCCTCGTTAGTACAGAGTGACATTGTCGAAATTATTTAAACACAGAGTACTTTTTATATAGGATTTTAAAGTTGCAATTTAATTAAACAATATATCACCGGGACGGACGCCTCACATGGCCGTCAACATGTGGACACGACTTGCCGAGCATAAGCGAGCGCCTTTGATTTGTGCAGAAAAACTGACACCGTTCCGAAGTGAACGAGCCGTAGCGAGCGATCCCGAGTGGCGGCAAGGCACGCCAAACGAACCTTATACACCTTGGCGCTCGCCTGCACTCGGCCAGCTAGGCGAGCGTCGACGAGTAATGGCGAGGCTAGACCAATGGGGTGTCTATACGTTGGTACTCGCCTTCGCTCGGCCAACATGTATAGCCGGCATAACATATAACAGTACAGCAGGTACACGCTCGACTGCGGCCGGCTTCACTCGTTCACTGTGACGTGGTCGCGGGACCCGTAGTTTGTAGTCATGCAAAACTTGCTTGACGTGTTGGAGCTTGCCATCCACACCATCGCCATCCACAACGAAGTCGAAAATGGCCCGAATTGCTTCGAGGAAAGTATGGTACGGCCGTGCCGCTTTTTTGCTCGACTTGGCGACAGATTGGCTTCAAAAGCGTCGATTAGACCAAATAATTCCTGTAAATTTGAAAGTTGGTACAGTTATTCCTTAAGGTGTCCAGATGAATACTAAAAGTCCTCGAGGGAGGGATACAAGCCGGCGGTGGGGGAGGGGGAAATGTTCTCTTTTTCACGTTTTTTCTTGTGACTCGAAAACTATTTATAATATCTCTTTAGTGACTTCTACATTAATTAACTACAATTAATTTCAAATTTCAAAAATCTCTTTACATTTTTACTGTATGATCAACACTTTAGGAGATACAGAACGCCTACGAATTATGAAAACGGCAGCAATGATAATTAAGCAGGATGGCCAGGCATCAAGAAACGTTTTTGATTTGATCTACCCCTTTATATATAAGCTCGCGACATCATTGCGTCTAGGCAAAATGATCCGAATATCAAAAATATTATCGTGTTGGCGGGTTCCATGTGCTAACGTCTTACCTTGGGTGCATTGGAGACGTAATGGTAGGAAGTGTCCTAAGTGTTCTGCTATGCAATATTTTTGGTCACAACTCAATGGAACACATTTTGAGCGGCCATGCTACGCAAGAGCAGTTCGCGTACATTTATTAGTGTATTTATATATACCATTTTAAAAGACATGCGAACTGAGCGTTTATGTGAAGAAAAAATAATGAAAAATGAACAGTTGACTTCACTTCAATCAAAAATGATTAATAAATAAACTAAATGATTTAAAAGAAAATGGACCTACCGCTGCATTATGGATCCAATAGTACTATATGGTGACTATTATGAATCAGTTTATTGTTCCAGAGCGAGCTGGTGATTAGAAGAGTCTTTTTCTTTTTCATGCCAGCGGTCACTTTCCGTATTCACGATGTGCACATTTGTATCTGTAAGATATGATTCAGCTTGAAATCAGTTATTTGTAAAGAAAGGATATTTCACAATAAGAAGAGGCCATACTATTTGGTCTGGAGTTTGGTCAGACATGACTATAGAGCAGATCTTGATGTGCAGCATGAAGAGCTGTGGAAGAATGACCCGAGGAAGGGGATGGCTACAAGCGACGGTAGTAAGCAATGCCATCTGCTCTGCACTTTAGGTATTTAGTGGAGTATTTTTTCTGCAAGAGATCAACATGTAGATCTTCTTTTGTCTCGTCAGCTCAGGGATCAAGAGGATAGAAAAAAACTTTACGCGTGATTCATCCATTCCCAAAGATAGGAAACGTCACGTCCTATCAACTGGTATTGTTGGAAATAGCAAAGTTAATTGCCACCTTGCAGAAGAAATCGGTAAACAGCTCATGGAAAAAACGCTGGGAAATAACTTCGCAGACATAAAACTGCAGCATAAAGATAAGTTCTATCATTGGGAGCCATGCAAAGTGCTGTCAAGATCAGTGATGAGACGGTCTGTTTCGGCATTACCGCTATGGGACCTATAGAGGCACTCGTAGACGCGCGGATGGTCGTCGCTGTCTACGCGCAGCCATAAGATGGACAGGTCCGTACCTTTAAGGCTGCCGAGGTATCGAAAACAAATGTCCGCTCTGGCGTATATGCCAACTCCAGACCGGTGCACAAAGGAGTGTTCTAATTGTACCCGAGTAGGGATGATACGAAGTATCAGCCGGAGAGGATACCTGTGTTTCGGTTAGAAAGAGCAAGGCCAGCACTTGGTTTGAGTGAAGTTCCCTGATGTTGCAGAAATTCACGGATAGCGTGGCTGGGGGCGCCTTTGATTTATTGCTTTATTTTCCCCGAGCAGGTTTAGACTCGAGCGAAGAGCCTGAGCACGCACGCTCAGGAAGAATAGGGTATCTTGGAGGTGGATACTCAGCGAGGAATTCTCTGTAACCGGGGGTGTTGGTTCCCTCCTGTGCTAGTGTTATATTTAACTCCGCTACCATGTTAGGGGTGGGGCCCTTGAGCTTCCTTATACGGCCAGGTACGAGATACCATATCTCAGATCAAGACTTTTTGAAGTATAGAGGTATACCTGAAAAGAAGATATGTCGTAATCTCCCGAATGCTGCCCAGCTGAGCAGAATCCGTCGATTGACCTTTTGGTCGAAGTTGGACTTACCTTGTCGGATCATTTGTCCTAGGTTTACATACTCATCATCAACTTCGTACAACTTCGTGTTAATACATGGACGTTGTCGTTTTTAAGTAAAAAAGTAAATGTTTCAGTAAAAAGGATTTATCATTAAGCTGCTATTTTACACTAATATTCAGTAAGAGCGGGGTCCACTAGTGACTGAGCCAGCCCATTCCGGCTGCAACCACAATGTGGCTGCAGCGCATCTCCACAAAGTATAAAATATATGATATTATTTGCAGTGACAACCTCTTTATTTAAAGGCATTAAATAATTTTACTTGATTATTCTAATCAAAAACGTGACAGCATTGTGATTTTCAACTAATAAGTTAGGTGATAATTTCACCTTGTATAAAATTGCAATGAAATACTCAGACTTGGCAAAATAGATTGACCCGATTGTACGTTACACCTAAAATGCTGCTTGATATAAAAGGGAAAATATATTTAAAAACTGCTAATAGCTAAGGATGGGTACACGAACTGTGTGGTGATGCTATGTGAACTGATTCGATGAACAATAAAAATAAGTGTATGAGGCGAAAATTCTGATCGGGCGATATGTGCGGTTGCACCGTACACCGATGTCAAAGTTAGAAAAGTGAGTCAAACGTGAAAAAGTTTGCACGACGGAATGCAGAAACAGAGCTTCTACTTCACGCTGGTCTTCTGTGAGGTCGTGGTAACACCCCGATTCAAGCCGGCCCATACGTGCAACAGCAAAGGCTGCCGTGTGGTTCTACCGTTTCCGCAAAGCGGGCATTAAGTTTAGTCTTATCTATAACGGCTGCCTAGGAGCTTGTACTAATGGAGCCCCCATAGACAATATGATTGATAAGTCGGTATACTTGTGCAAAAAAAGTTGAATAATTTATCAGAATTAAGATTTGTATAACGATTTTGTTTCTTATTTTTATCACAGTTCACGTGCAGTAAAATGTTTAGACATAATTTATAGAAAATTTAATGTAGATAATTAATGTCGAAGTCACTAAAGAGATATTATAAATAGTTTTCGAGTCACAAGCAAAAAAACTTGAAAAAGAGACCTTTCTCATCCTCCTTCTCCGCCGGCTCGTGTTAGTCCTTCGAAGACTTACCAACTTTCAAAGCTATATGAATTATTTGGTCTGATTTCCTCAATTTTCCGAGGCTACTTTGCCTTTGAATGCAGTAAATCACATGATATTATTATGCGTGTGGTTTAAATGATTTGAAAGCTTAGTTCTTGCTTTAAAATTCTCTGGAGGCATGTGCTCAGAAGTTTGGTGCTTGTCTGTTGGTAGAGCGGTGTCGCAGAGTGGCGCTAGTGGCACGAGCAGTGCGGGCGCGGAGGCGGCGGGTGCGGGGGCTGCGGGGGGCGCGGCGGGCTGGCGGAGAGATGCGCCACGCGCGCGGCTCGATGTGGCGCCCGCGCTAATCGTGCAGCAGCAAGTGTGCGGTGAGTCAACTGCTCACCTGCACCTGCACTGCACCTGGCGGTGAGGGGCGGTGGCTGATGGAGAGATGCGCCGCGCGCGCCACTCGACGTGGCGCCCGCGCTCATCGTGTAGCAGCAAATGTGTGGTCAGTCAACTGCTCACGTACACCTGCACTGCACCTGGCGGTGCAGGGGCTGCAGGCAAGCGCTGCGGACTGACGGAAACGCGCCGCGCTCGCCGCTCGACGCTCGACGTGGCCTGCACCTGATATTTTTTTATAGAATAAGGGTGACAAACATCAATGAAAGCAAGTGAATGCTGGGGCCCATAGACATATACGTTTATCCTTGATTAAAAATTCAAATGCAGATCTGCCATTATCCCTGAGGATGTCTGTAGTGAAAAGGGTTTATAGTTCTCCACACTCACCATACGAAACACAGTTTCGAGGTGAAACACAGTAGCATTAGGCTGGTATTTGACGTTGGTATTATGTGAGAATGTTTTCCTTTCCCGGTGGAGGCAAGATGTTGAGAGGTCTGTAGCGTGGTGTGCGGGTGGTTGCAGGCACGCGGTACGTGGTGGGCGCGGGGTCGTGGAGCGCGCTGGTGCAGTGCACGGCGCAGTGGGCGGGCGGTGCCGCGCCGGCGTCCGGCGTGCGCGCGCCGCGCCTGCCCGCGCTGCGCGGCGCCGCGCCCGTCAACCTGGTGCGCGAGCAGGCCGACGCGCTGCTGTCGCACGCCGACGCGCGCGCCGGCCCCGACGGGCTCGCCGCGCGCTTCTAGTGCGCACACACGAGTACACGCGCACCATGCCACCGCACACAGCAGGCTGTGCCAGCGCGTCGACACGCTGCTGTCGCACGGCACACACGCACATCACCTAGAACGCACAGCTTTATCACACAAGCATGTGTACACATATACTCGCACACGCGCACAGAAAAATATTACTAATGTTAAACTAATAGCGACTGGCGCAGTAGGTGAGCATTGAAATGCAACGCTGATGACAAGATGATTGAAAACCGCTCGGAACTAGGTTCATATTATAGAAATTCCTACAGTTTAGTACACCATCGCTCCAACAAGTTGCAGTAGGGGCTAGTTGAAGCGATGGTGTAATGTTTGACTTTCAAAAATAAAAGTAAATTTAAAAAATATCACCTAAATCACTATTAAAGTGATTTGATGTAAATGCAAAACTTTAAAGACTAAATCTATTCGATTCCTCCTCGATTTAGATTCAAAATACAGAATGCGTTGCCATTCCTGATGACTTCACTCTTAGAGTGAGTCAGAGTCTTAGAGAGAGTTGCGTTGCGTCGTCGCAAACATTTTGAGGCATTACCGGCCACACTGACGCTACGTCATCGCAGCGTTGCCACAACGCAGTCGTAAAGTCCCATATAACTTCTCTTTCCTGAATTAATGAAATAAAGTATCCATACTATCAATTTTTTCAATACTCAATATTTATATTTTTTCTTCATTCTATAATACAAATACTGTAAATTAAACTCGAAGAAAAAATGCAATTAGCTTGCGTGCTATGAACATACAAACACTGAGGTTGCCGCTCCGGCGTCGCAAGCAATACACCCATTCCCCTTCGTCTCGCGGGCAGCCAATCAGTCGTGTGCGCGTTGCGTCAACGCAACCATGGTTATTACTGTGTAAAACCACGCAGTGACAGCGCTACGTCAACGCAGCGCACAGTGTGTACACCATGGTTATTACTGTGTAAAACCACGCAGTGACAGCGCTACGTCAACGCAGCGCACAGTGTGTACACCATGGTTATTACTGTGTAAAACCACGCAGTGACAACGCTACGTCAACGCAGCGCACAGTGTGTACACCATGATTATTACTGTGTAAAACCACGCAGTGACAGCGCTACGTCAACCGAAAACGCAGCGCACAGTGTGTACACCATGGTTATTACTGTGTAAAACCACGCAGTGACAGCACTACGTCAACGCAGCGCACAGTGTGTACACCATGGTTATTACTGTGTAAAACCACGCAGTGACAGCGCTACGTCAACGCAGCGCACAGTGTGTACACCATGGTTATTACTGTGTAAAACCACGCAGTGACAGCGCTACGTCAACGCAGCGCACAGTGTGTACGCCATGGTTATTACTGTGTAAAACCACGCAGTGACAGCGCTACGTCAACGCAGCGCACAGTGTGTACACCATGGTTGGCTATCTGTGTAAAACCACGCAGTGACAGCACTACGTCAACGCAGCGCACAGTGTGTACACCATGGTTATTACTGTGTAAAACCACGCAGTGACAGCGCTACGTCAACGCAGCGCACAGTGTGTACACCATGGTTATTACTGTGTAAAACCACGCAGTGACAGCACTACGTCAACGCAGCGCACAGTGTGTACGCCATGGTTATTACTGTGTAAAACCACGCAGTGACAGCACTACGTCAACGCAGCGCACAGTGTGTACGCCAGGTTATTACTGTGTAAAACCACGCAGTACAGCGCTACGTCAACGCAGCGCACAGTGTACACCATGGTTATTACTGTGTAAAACCACGCAGTGACAGCACTACGTCAACGCAGCGCACAGTGTGTACACCATGGTTATTACTGTGTAAAACCACGCAGTGACAGCGCTACGTCAACGCAGCGCACAGTGTGTACACCATGGTTATTACTGTGTAAAACCACGCAGTGACAGCGTTACGTCAACGCAGCGCACAGTGTGTACACCATGGTTATTACTGTGTAAAACCACGCAGTGACAGCACTACGTCAACGCAGCTCACAGTGTGTACACCATGGTTATTACTGTGTAAAACCACGCAGTGACAGCACTACGTCAACGCAGCGCACAGTGTGTACACCATGGTTATTACTGTGTAAAACCACGCAGTGACAGCGCTACTTCAACGCAGCGCACAGTGTGTACACCATGGTTATTACTGTGTAAAACCACGCAGTGACAGCGTTACGTCAACATAGCGCACAGTGTGTACACCATGGTTATTACTGTGTAAAACCACGCAGTGACAGCGTTACGTCAACACAGCGCACAGTGTGTACACCATGGTTATTACTGTGTAAAACCACGCAGTGACAGCGTTACGTCAACGCAGCGCACAGTGTGTACACCATGGATATTACTGTGTAAAACAACGCAGTGACAGCGCTACTTCAACGCAGCGCACAGTGTGTACACCATGGTTATTACTGTGTAAAACCACGCAGTGACAGCGCTACGTCAACGCAGCGCACAGTGTGTACACCATGGTTATTACTGTGTAAAACCACGCAGTGACAGCGCTACTTCAACGCAGCGCACAGTGTGTACACCATGGTTATTACTGTGTAAAACCACGCAGTGACAGCGTTACGTCAACACAGCGCACAGTGTGTACACCATGGTTATTACTGTGTAAAACCACGCAGTGACAGCGCTACTTCAACGCAGCGCACGGTGTGTACACCATGGTTATTACTGTGTAAAACCACGCAGTGACAGCGCTACTTCAACGCAGCGCACGGTGTGTACACCATGGTTATTACTGTGTAAAACCACGCAGTGACAGCGTTACGTCAACACAGCGCACAGTGTGTACACCATGGTTATTACTGTGTAAAACCACGCAGTGACAGCGTTACGTCAACACAGCGCACAGTGTGTACACCATGGTTATTACTGTGTAAAACCACGCAGTGACAGCGCTACGTCAACGCAGCGCACAGTGTGTACACCATGGTTATTACTGTGTAAAACCACGCAGTGACAGCGCTACGTCAACGCAGCGCACAGTGTGTACACCATGGTTATTACTGTGTAAAACCACGCAGTGACAGCGCTACGTCAACGCAGCGCACAGTGTGTACACCATGGTTATTACTGTGTAAAACCACGCAGTGACAGCGCTACGTCAACGCAGCGCACAGTGTGTACACCATGGTTATTACTGTGTAAAACCACGCAGTGACAGCGCTACGTCAACGCAGCGCACAGTGTGTACACCATGGTTATTACTGTGTAAAACCACGCAGTGACAGCGCTACGTCAACGCAGCGCACAGTGTGTACACCATGGTTATTACTGTGTAAAACCACGCAGTGACAGCGCTACGTCAACGCAGCGCACAGTGTGTACACCATGGTTATTACTGTGTAAAACCACGCAGTGACAGCGCTACGTCAACGCAGCGCACAGTGTGTACACCATGGTTATTACTGTGTAAAACCACGCAGTGACAGCGCTACGTCAACGCAGCGCACAGTGTGTACACCATGGTTATTACTGTGTAAAACCACGCAGTGACAGCGCTACGTCAACGCAGCGCACAGTGTGTACACCATGGTTATTACTGTGTAAAACCACGCAGTGACAGCGCTACGTCAACGCAGCGCACAGTGTGTACACCATGGTTATTACTGTGTAAAACCACGCAGTGACAGCGCTACGTCAACGCAGCGCACAGTGTGTACACCATGGTTATTACTGTGTAAAACCACGCAGTGACAGCGCTACGTCAACGCAGCGCACAGTGTGTACACCATGGTTATTACTGTGTAAAACCACGCAGTGACAGCGCTACGTCAACGCAGCGCACAGTGTGTACACCATGGTTATTACTGTGTAAAACCACGCAGTGACAGCGCTACGTCAACGCAATACCCTAAGATGTTCCATTCCAGTACCAGTACTCTATTAGAATGCAGTCCTCCCCTGATTATGCTACAATGATAATATTGTTGCACCGTGGCTCTACCACATATAAAAAGAAAAAGTTTTGTAAGAGGTAAATACCTTAAAGGGACCGAAAAATCTTTTAACCTCGAATGTATATAATATGTTGTTGTAATCCAATGTATGTATGTTGATCTCCGATGGAAAGTAAAGTAAAGTAAAGTTACAGCCTATATACGTCCCACTGCTGGGCACGGGCCTCCCCTCATTTCTGAGAGGGTTTTAGGGCAAGGAAGTGTCCGCCGCGCTCCCCCATTGCGTGTTGGCGAACTTCACATGTCTTCGTATTTATTTTTTTCTTATTCCTCAGACATGCAGGTTTCCTCACGATGTTTTCCTTCACCGCCGAGCACGTGGTAAATCAGCACTTAAAATTGCATTTAACAATTTCATTGGTGCCGGCGGGGATCGAACCCGGGTTACTCGCATTCTGTTATATTTACAGCGAGCGTTAACCATCTGAGCTACCACGGCTCTTCTCCGATGGATAACTGATGTAAAATTTTGAGACCCGCATAAACATTTTGCACAATAGCTTGCACTACTCGCAGTAAAATCTAGTATGTGACCACAATAATCTGACAAATAAATTGTAAACTGTAAGTCTTCCAACATTCTGTGATGTGATTTTTAAATTAAGCTTACAAATTATTTATACTTATATGCAAAGACTTGTATAATATTATGTCTGATATTTTGATGCTTATTTATTATATATTTATATTTGATTATATTAAAACTTTTTAAATAATATAAGTTCTTTTCTTATTTTTAATTGCCCTATGTGTCACAGTTGTCATAGAAATACGTATTATGATGAATTTTGTATGAAGAACAATTTGCGTTTTGAATTGTTGGCTTATAAGTAGAAAAAAATCTTTTATAATGTAAATGAAACTGGTAAACCAAAAAAAAATTACTTTCTTTAAATAGAAACATGTGTTTAACATATTTTTAATTTAATACTAAATTGAGGTTTGTACGTGCAAGTACATGGTATTGCAATGCAATACTTTGGGAAATATGCTGATATCGCGTCTGCGGCCGCGCCTTTTTGGCAAAGACTGGAGTCCTGGTTCTGCTCGATCGCTTCTTCAATACAAGTTGTGTTAAAGTTGCGTAAGTCCCGCCGCATGCATTTGGAGATCAGTCTGTTCAGTTGCCTGTATGCTGTCAAATTTGCTGAAGACTGCAGCTTCATTTTCTGTCTAACAGCTATGAGACTAAGAGTGTCATCGGAGAGTTCTTGTGTTCTACTGCGATGGGTCTTGCAGAACTTAGCTCCGACCGCATGGACAGTTTCCACAAGCTTATCATTCATATCTTCCACTTCATTGCAGTATTCTAGGCACTATAAACGATTTTGTAACTCTAGCTGAAAATTTTCAGGGCTCTATTTGACGTCACCTCTCCAACCTAACGTTTAGGTTCAGTGTGCTTCTCACCATTCGGTGATCGCTGCCAGTTTTCAACCTCGCGACCACTGAGACGTCACTGGACATTTGTCGTCTGGTCGTAATAATGAAGTCAATCTCATTTTTTAGTCAAACCGTCGGGGCTAGACCAGGCCTCTTTTTGTGAGGCCGCTTCTGGAAGAAAGAGTTCACCATAAATAGTCCCACTATCTACATAAAGTCGGCCAGCTGCTGGCCTATAGTGGGTTTGGAGGAATGCATGGCTCTAGAAATATCCTCATACATTTCCTCCATCTCCTCATCGGAATGTACCGAGGTTGGTGCGTAAACCTGGATGACCGTCAGCGAATACCGTTTGGTGATTTCTAGTATAAGGTACGCAACCATCGTCGACACACCCAACGTTTACAACCTTGTAACGAGAGACTTGTGGACGATAAATCCGACACTTCCTTGGGACAGATGGTCGCCCTCCCGGTGATAGATCAAGTTGCCGGATTCGAGGATTACCGTGTCCTCCCCCTCTCTTCGGACCTCACATAAACTAATAATATCCCAGCGCAACTAGTCTATCTCTTCTTCTATCTCCAGGATCTTGTCGTCAGTCCTCAGGGTGCGTGCGTTATATGTTGCCGGGCCAAGTCATATTAGGTGGCAACCAAGGCTCTACCGGAGATTCTTAGGACTCTCGCCCCGCCATTATCATGGTCGCCACCCTATCCAGGAATAGCGGGGCATTTTGTGACTCTCGTCATGGCGACCGCAGTTTTAATTGCTTTTTGTTGTTATCAGAAAGATGCTGCTGCCTATCTTCTGCCTCAGTTTCCCTCTGCCGCCTCTTACGACACGCAAGGGACGATATGGGGTTGTGGGTACTTGGTACATACTTGCCACTACACGGGATTTGAATTAATTACATATGAAGTAGACATCCGACACTTGAATTTATGTTGTCACTTTAGAAAAGAAAGGAAAAAAGAAATGCTTTTTCAATTAATTACATTAAAAATAAATTTCACTAAAAATTGCATGTAACGCAAATATGTCAATTGCACGCCTCATAACGCGAAGCGTTTATGGTAGTGCTTTACTTCTGACACATCAAGGTCAAGCAATTTTGTGGTCTTATAATGCCTCAATCATATAAAAAAACACTAATTCATCCATCTTATATTTAAAAAAAAATCTTTTTTATATTACTACTTTGAAAAATAATCAGTTTGAAAATTTTTTACATGGACGTCCGGATGTCTGTACTCCGATTTTGTATATGGTTACGATAACTGCCGAAAAAATTTACGTATCGAGATCAAGTTTTTTTATTAGTTTCAAAATTACATCAACTGGTTCCCTATTTCATATCCATAGCGCAGTACGCGTAGTTTGTTAATAAAACGATTTTTAATTTTTTTTTATAAATATACCTTTTACCAACGTAACGACAAAGATATTGTATATAAAATATTTCCATTTGATTTATTTTTAGCCCTTAATAGATAAAGTACATTTCTACAGCCTATATCGATTTTATACTTTGTGTAATCAATTTTTAATCAGCTTTCATGCAGATCGGAGCATCAAGGTCGTTGTAGACAGTGCAAGCTCCGATTACAAGCCTATTAATGCCAGTGTTCCACAAGGCTGCGTGCTATCGCCAACGCTGTTTCTTCTGCATATCAATGATATGTTGCAAACCCGTAACATTCATTGCTATGCAGATGACAGCACTGGTGATGCTCTGTACACCGGCCGTGCCAATATTTCTCGGAAAAATGTCTCCGAGTACCGGGACAAACTTTTGTCTGAAGTCGAGTCTTTGCTGGACAGAGTCTCGCATTGGGGGCGACTAAACCTAGTCCAGTTTAACCCCCAGAAGACACATGTTTGCGTGTTAACCGCTAAAAAGAACCCCTTTGTCGTATCTCCCCAGTTTAAAGGCATTCTCCTTGTTGCCTCAGCCAGTATCGGTATCCTCGGCGTCGACATATCGAGTGATGTGCAGTTTTGTGGTCACTTGGAAGAGAAGGCCAAATTGGCCTCTAAAAAGCTTGGCGTGCTCAGCAGAGCGGAACAGTATTTCATGCCGGCACATCGCCTACAACTTTACAAGGTGCAGGTTCGGCCGTACATGGAATACTGTTCCCAGCTCTGGGCTGGGGCTCCCAAGTACCAGCTCCTTCCACTTGACTGCATACAGCGCAGAGCGGCTCGAATCGTTGACGACCGAGTGCTTTCCGATCGGCTCGATTCACTGGCGCTGCGAAGAGATGTTGCATCTCTTTGCATTTTCTTTCGCATATACCATGGGGAGTGCTCTGAGGAATTGTTCGGATTAATCCCAGCCGCCAAATTTTGTGAACGCACTACGCGGCAAACGTCCCTATACCAACCACACCACCTGGATGCTTGTGTGGCCGTGGTAGGAAAAGGGGAGATATCCCGCCGGGCAAGGTGTTCTGCCCGGGGAGCGGCCGACACTCCATGTGATAGTTTGGAGAAGTTCTATATATACTGTTTATGATTCGGAATGTTGATAGCGCGATGTAGGCTTCGGTGTGTTTTCGCTTGTGGCGCGACGACAGCGCCGCTATATCACCCCCCTGCTCAGACCGGAGGTCGATAGTGCAGCCTCGTTGCCGACGAATGTGCAAGTGCCAGGAGATTGCCTTGTCTGCGGTGAGTCGAGAAGAAGGCAAGTAATCTGCGAGAGTGCCGTGAAGCAGAGGCGAGCAGTAAGGCTCAGAGCCGTGCCGAACACTGTATAGCGCAGAGAGTAGCTTGAAGGAACAGGAAGCATTATTATTCCAGTGCTGCGATGAACCTTGTGAAGCTAGATGGCTTGCAGGATATGAAGACTGCAGACGATATCTGCTCGGGAGCGAATTGGGTGGGGTATTCTATGACGATGATGAAGCTTGAAGTTTCCGAAGGTTGTTTGGTTGTGTGTTCAAATCACGTCGGGGTCACCACTGTGGCCGTGGTAGGAAAAGGGGAGATATCCCGCCGGGCAAGGTGTTCTGCCCGGGGAGCGGCCGACACTCCATGTGATAGTTTGTAGAAGTTCTATATATACTGTTTATGATTCGGAATGTTGATAGCGCGATGTAGGCTTCGGTGTGTTTTCGCTTGTGGCGCGACGACAGCGCCGCTATACTTGACGGTTCACCACTGCACGTTTCACAAGGAGTTTTCTTCCGCGTACGACCTCTCTGTGGCATAGTTTACCACCGGCGATTGTTCCGGACCGATACGACCTGGGGACCTTCAGGAAAAGAGCTTACTCCTTTCTAAAGGTCCGGCAACGCACCTGCAATTCCCCTGGTGTTACGGTTGATCATGGGCGGCGGTAGTCATTTAACATCAGGTGAGCCCACAGATTACCCCCTAATAGATACCGCATCATGGAATATTTGTTCTGTTTCGATTTCACCGAATTCCGCGGCATGCATGAGTTGCGGGGGACGTTGTCATATGCGCTGTGATTGGATAATTCAAGGTTGAATTTAGAATGCTCCGAACCATAGTGACAGGGTTGGGACGTTGATCGATAAATTTGGGATTTATTCATTGATTCATTAATTAATTCATTCATTCATTCATTACAGCCCTTCACAAGTCCACTGCTGAACATAGGTCTCCCCCAAGTAATGCCACAAAGCACGGTCCTAAGCCACCTGCATGTCTTACCAGGTTGTCACTCCATCTAGTGGGGGGTCGCCCTACACTACGCCTACCAGTACAAGGCTGCCACTCGAGAACCTTTCTTCCCCATCGGTTATCGGTTATTTATTCTATTTATTCATTATTGATAAATAATTAAATTGATCAATTTTTATTTGAAATTAATTAAAAAATAAAACAATGTATATAAATAAAACAATATATATATTTGGGCATGTAATCTAATGATTTCTTAAATTTACGCGAACATTACACATTGAATATAACTTTATATACGGATTTTATCGTGTTTAATTAACTTCTGGTCATGAGGGGGGGGGGGCGGAACTGAGATGTTTGACGTCTCAATGCCATATTTAGCTCGGCTACCTTCAGTTTTTGAATATTGATTTTTGGATCTACAATGTCGGGATGATCTATATAGAACGAGCTCACAAATATCTTGAAGTTTTGTTTTTTGTGAAGCATTGTTTGAGTAATACTGCATATTCTGCAGGCGTGTTGTTATCTCCTAGTTTCCTAGTTACAATTGAGATGCAGTCTTCAATAGTGAATGTGAATAGTGATTGAACACGAAAACTGACCATAGTTTCATTGTCAGCGAGTTGTGGGTCTCTTATCTCACTAACAAAATGGTGTGAATCCTTTGTGTGTGGTCTGGTATGTCCTCTCGGTGGTGACAGTATTTTCGCCAAGTGCTGTACCTAAAAGTAGCATTATTAATTAATAAACCATACATTACGTGTTTCAAATTTAGATGTACTTAATAATAATAAGATATTACTGAAGTTCATGTAATAACATTATAACTTTCACTTATTTTTTTAATAATTAATTATTAAAAAAAATAAGTGAAAATTTAATTCGAAAATAAAATTCGAATAAAAAACTTAATTCGATTTATAAATCCGTTAAAAATAGTTTAATTTCAACTTGTAACATTCGCCTAAATATTAGAATATCACGTTTCAATCAACCACTTAATGCTATCACTTATTGTGTTATTTACATTGCTACTATACTTTAAAAAAAATGTAAAAGTCCATACTAAAACTGGCAAGTATAGAGAAGGTATTGCGGAATTCAACTGCCTTCTACAGTTTTTATATATCAAGATTGTCTTCTGTGAAGTGTCTTGAGCATAGCACACTATTTTTGATGGGAAACCTTGGTCCCCTCGACAAGTAGCGTCGATCCACATCTTTTTCTTTTCGGGGCATTTAGGAAACCTATAACATATAGGTATTACAATGATACACCACAATGTTTATAAAATAATGACTTTATAAAATGTAAATGATGACCAAACAAATATCTACTTATAAATCACTACACTATCGATACACGTGCTGTCATTAGACAAAGACAACTACTGTAATTTACGTAATGAGTGAAAGGGACATTTTAAAAAGACATCAACGAGTGCTTAATTGTTATCACTTTGCACCATTAGATTACCAGTATAAGTTGAACTCCAGAGCATTTGAAATAGGTTAAAGTGATAAGAATAGAATTTACTTACCGATGAAATGTTATGCCATTTTTTTGATAACTGAATGTCTAAGCTGACTTGCCACACAATTGTACTGCACAGGAAGCTATTTGTAATGTATTTTGGATACAGGACTATTTGAAATTGTCAAGAATTCGGACGTGCCTACGGGTCACAATATTGGTCGACACTGATATCGTGATTCTTAGCGTTACTTCGTATGCCAGCTACAGCGAGCATGTGGTGCGCACGTTTGTGGCCCTGTATGCGGAATCTATTAGGAGGTTATCTGTGGGTGAGCCGCATGGTGTTTGCCCCCTCTTCTATAAAAAAAAATATTTTGGTAATTTTTTTAATCAAAATTAAATGAAACGCTCATGAGGCGTACACTTTTGGATTTTCCATTTTTTTTTTTTGAACACAGCATGGTGCATCTATAAAAAGTTATTCACTTGTACCCAGACAATCCGTTTGCGGCTGAAGATGGGACTCATACACAACGATTGAGTTGCAGTGGAAAGCAGTCAAGAGGTTTTTCATAAAACAAAACTGGCAGGAGCCGGGCGGCAGCAGACTGCCAAACCGCCTGCCAAGTGTGCCAACTAAGACAAAATCCTACTATGAGGCAATCTGTAGCGGAGACCTAGGTTCATAATTCACAGTTAATATTAACCACTAGTCTATAATTAATTAATAATCTAAAAAGTAATTCTGTATATATATATATATATATATATATATATATATATAGTCGGAACCTTGGAAACGGTGGCACAGCAAACGTAACGCTGCACAATGCCGCCCTTGTCCTAGACGTGTGTTCATCGTCCTAAATTGGCGGTGGCTTATTGAAGAGGACCAAATTAGTTGAAATATGGATGAGAACCGAGAAAGGTTTGTGAAGACCGTGCCATGTGGAAGTCCGTTGTCTCTGCAGAAGTTTTGTACCTATGGGTGACAGCTTTGAGAGTTTATGTATTATGTATGAATTTATTAAAATTATTGTGACTGACTGGTTTTCATTGCAAGGAGTGTATTTTTTGTTTTTATTTTAAGACATTTAATTTTTGTCTGAAAATTGACACAATTTTATTACTTACATTAAAAGTTACTGTAGTTCTAAATAAAAGATTTTTATTGTTTACTTATTCTGTTAATAGATGGCGTCAGCTGACAATTCAAGCAATTGAATTGTCAGCTGACGCCGATTTCTGTCGTTGTCTTTTTTACATGGTGAAATGCCATTGCATACCCGCCAGGAGACGTGAAAGGATAACTTTTTCCTCTTCTTATTAAGTAAGGCGCACCAGAGCACTAGGCGCGCCTTCCTCCGCGACCTCTAAATCCACCTGCACACCCGAGCCCGGTACACGGAGGCCACGGGGCCAGGAAAGTCGATAACTCAGAAATACCAGCCTTCCTGACCTCAGCGGCGTATCTGGTCCTCCGCTGCCAACGAAGTTTCCGCTGCGGATTCTAACCTCCGTGGCGGAAACTGACGGAAACGGAAGAGCGGCGCCTCGCAATACCGTCACTCCTCTCCCCTAGCGGCCCCACCGCCTACCAGAATCACGGAGGATAAGGCAAGTGGCAAATCGCCATTCCAACACTCCTCTTCCCCCGCGACGGGAAGGAAGGGAATATATATCTCCTACCGTAGGCAGGGCTTACACCTAGGGCCTGTTAAATGGGGGTCTCGTTGTTTACCGTGGATGACCAAGCTATGGCCCCAATCCCCTCGCCACGAGAACAGTTCGGGCGTTCTTAGTTGCCTAATTGAATGAAATTTACAACAAGTGATAAAAAAATCATAAAATGATGTCTGAATAAAATAAAGCAGCTAGATCTCGTTATTCTCAATGTCACTGTTCTAATTCCATGTGCTATTTAAAAATAAAATGATGTCTGAATAAAATAAAGCAGCTAGATCTCGTTATTCTCAATGTCACTGTTCTAATTCCATGTGCTATTTAAAAATAAAACGATGTCTGAATAAAATAAAGCAGCTAGATCTCGTTAATCTCACTGCCACTGTTCTAATTCCATGTGCTCTTTAAAAATAAAATGATATCTGAATAAAATAAAGCAGCTAGATCTCGTTACTCTCAATGTCACTGTTCTAATTCCATGTGCTATTTAAAAATAAAATGATGTCTGAATAAAATAAAGCAGCTAGATCTCGTTATTCTCAATGTCACTGTTCTAATTCCATGTGCTATTTAAAAATAAAACGATGTCTGAATAAAATAAAGCAGCTAGATCTCGTTACTCTCAATGCCACTGTTCTAATTCCATGTGCTCTTTAAAAATAAAATGATATCTGAATAAAATAAAGCAGCTAGATCTCGTTACTCTCAATGTCACTGTTCTAATTCCATGTGCTATTTAAAAATAAAATGATGTCTGAATAAAATAAAGCAGCTAGATCTCGTTACTCTCAATGTCACTGTTCTAATTCCATGTGCTATTTAAAAATAAAATGATGTCTGAATAAAAGAAAGCAACTAGATCTCGTTATTCTCAATGCCAATGTTCTAATTCCATGTGCTATTTAAAAATAAAATGATGTCTGGATAAAATAAAGCAGCTAGATCTCGTTATTCTCAATGTCACTGTTCTAATTCCATGTGCTATTTAAAAATAAAATGATGTCTGAATAAAATAAAGCAACTAGATCTCGTTATTCTCAATGTAACTGTTCTAATTCCATGTGCTATTTAAAAATAAAATGATGTCTGAATAAAATAAAGCAAATAGATCTCGTTATTCTCAATGCCACTGTTCTAATTCCATGTGCTATTTAAAAATAAAATGATGTCTGGATAAAATAAAGCAGCTAGATCTCGTTATTCTCAATGTCACTGTTCTAATTCCATGTGCTATTTAAAAATAAAATGATGTCTGAATAAAATAAAGCAACTAGATCTCGTTATTCTCAATGTCACTGTTCTAATTCCATGTGCTATTTAAAAATAAAATGATGTCTGAATAAAATAAAGCAACTAAATCTCGTTATTCTCAATGTCACTGTTCTAATTCCATGTGCTATTTAAAAATAAAATGATGTCTGAATAAAATAAAGCAGCTAGATCTCGTTATTCTCAATGTCACTGTTCTAATTCCATGTGCCGTTTAAAAATAAAATGATGTCTGAATAAAATAAAGCAGCTAGATCTCGTTATTCTCAATGTCACTGTTCTAATTCCATGTGCTATTTAAAAATAAAACGATGTCTGAATAAAATAAAGCAGCTAGATCTCGTTACTCTCAATGCCACTGTTCTAATTCCATGTGCTCTTTAAAAATAGAATGATATATGAATAAAATAAAGCAGCTAGATCTCGTTACTCTCAATACCACTGTTCTAATTCCATGTGCTATTTAAAAATATAATGATGTCTGAATAAAATAAAGCAGCTAGATCTCGTTACTCTCAATGCCACTGTTCTAATTCCATGTGCTATTTAAAAATAAAATGATGTCTGAATAAAATAAAGCAGCTAGATCTCGTTACTCTCAATTCCACTGTTCTAATTCCATGTGCTATTTAAAAATAAAATGATGTCTGGATAAAATAAAGTAGCTAGATCTCGTTATACTCAATGTCACTGTTCTAATTCCATGTGCTATTTAAAAATAAAATGATGTCTGAATAAAATAAAGCAGCTAGATCTCGTTACTCTCAATGCCACTGTTCTAATTCCATGTGCTATTTAAAAATAAAAAGATGTCTGTATAAAATAAAGCAGCTAGATCTCGTTACTCTCAATGCCACTGTTCTATATCCATCTGCTATTTAAAAATAAAATTATGTCTGAATAAAATAAAGCAGCTAGATCTCGTTACTCTCAATGCCACTGTTCTAATTCCATGTGCTATTTAAAAATAAAATGATGTCTGAATAAAATAAAGCAGCTAGATCTCGTTATTCTCAATGTCACTGTTCTAATTCCATGTGCTAATTAAAAATATAATGATGTCTGAATAAAATAAAGCAGCTAGATCTCGTTATTCTCAATGCCACTGTTCCTAATTCCATGTGCTATATAAAAATAAAACCGATTAAATGTCGCGAATGTTATTTTAGGATAAAATGAGTATAAGCAATTAATTTGAATAAATTGACGTGTTTATACTAGGCGAGTTAAAACCGATAAAAGTGGCTTCCAAACATTTTTAATGTTGGAAATATTATTTAAAATTCACATTAACATTAAGTTTTAATACAACAAGAACAAGTAATTGTTCACATACGTGTGCAGTACCGTGGGTTAATGCTCCCAGGCATAGGTTTAGCTGCCACAATATTTTGGCTCTATCTCGTATAGACTATTATTGAAAGTTATTTAAGCTTTACCTATGGGGTTCAGGAAAGAACCAGCAAGAATAAAATGATGTCTGAATAAAATAAAGCAGCTAGATCTCGTTATTCTCAATGCCACTGTTCTAATTCCATGTGCTATTTAAAAATAAAATGATGTCTAAATAAAATAAAGCAGCTAGATCTCGTTACTCTCAATGCCACTGTTCTAATTCCATGTGCTATTTGAAAATAAAATGATGTCTGAATAAAATAAAGCAGCTAGATCTCGTTATTCTCAATGTCACTGTTCTAATTCCATGTGCTATTTAAAAATAAAATGATGTCTGAATAAAATAAAGCAATTAGATCTCGTTATTCTCAATGTCACTGTTCTAATTCCATGTGCTATTTAAAAATAAAATGATATCTGAATAAAATAAAGCAGCTTGATTTCGTTATTCTCAATGTCACTGTTCTAATTCCATGTGCTATTTAAAAATAAAATGATGTCTGAATAAAATAAAGCAACTAGGTCTCGTTATTCTCAATGCCACTGTTCTTATTCCATGTGCTATTTAAAAATAAAATGATGTCTGGATAAAATAAAGCAGCTAGATCTCGTTACTCTCAATGCCACTGTTCAAATTCCATGTGCTATTTAAAAATAAAATTATGTCTGAATAAAATAAAGCAGCTAGATCTCGTTACTCTCAATGCCACTGTTCTAATTCCATGTGCTATTTAAAAATAAAATTATGTCTGATTAAAATAAAGCAGCTAGATCTCGTTACTCTCAATGCCACTGTTCTAATTCCATGTGCTATTTAAAAATAAAATTATGTCTGAATAAAATAAAGCAGCTAGATCTCGTTACTCTCAATACCACTGTTCTAATTCCATGTGCTATTTAAAAATATAATGATGTCTGAATAAAATAAAGCAGCTAGATCTCGTTATTCTCAATGCCACTGTTCCTAATTCCATGTGCTATATAAAAATAAAACCGATTAAATTTCGCGAATGTTATTTTAGGATAAAATGAGTATAAGCAATTAATTTGAATAAATTGACGTGTTTATACTGGGCGAGTTAAAACCGATAAAAGTGGCTTCCAAACATTTTTAATGTTGGAAATATTATTTAAAATTCACATTAACATTAAGTTTGAATACAACAAGAACAAGTAATTGTTCACATACGTGTGCAGTACCGTGGGTTAATGCTCCCAGGCATAGGTTTAGCTGCCACAATATTTTGGCTCTATCTCGTATACACTATTATTGAAAGTTATTTAAGCTTTACCTATGGGGTTCAGGAAAGAACCAGCAAGAATAAAATGATGTCTGAATAAAATAAAGCAGCTAGATCTCGTTACTCTCAATGCCACTGTTCTAATTCCATGTGCTATTTAAAAATAAAATGATGTCTGAATAAAATAAAGCAGCTAGATCTCGTTACTCTCAATGTCACTGTTCTAATTCCATGTGCTATTTAAAAATAAAATGATGTCTGAATAAAATAAAGCAGCTAGATCTCGTTACTCTCAATGCCACTGTTCTAATTCCATGTGCTATTTAAAAATAAAATGATGTCTGAATAAAATAAAGCAGCTAGATCTCGTTACTCTCAATGCCACTGTTCTAATTCCATGTGCTATTTAAAAATAAAAAGATGTCTGTATAAAATAAAGCAGCTAGATCTCGTTACTCTCAATGCCACTGTTCTATATCCATGTCCTATTTAAAAATAAAATTATGTCTGAATAAAATAAAGCAGCTAGATCTCGTTACTCTCAATGCCACCGTTCTAATTCCATGTGCTATTTAAAAATAAAAAGATATCTGTATAAAATAAAGCAGCTAGATCTCGTTATTCTCAATGTCACTGTTCTAATTACGTGTGCTATTTAAAAATAAAACGATGTCTGAATAAAATAAAGCAGCTAGATCTCGCCATTCTCAATGCCACTGTTCTAATTCCATGTGCTATTTAAAAATAAAATGATGTCTGAATAAAATAAAGCAGCTAGATCTCGTTATTCTCAATGTCACTGTTCTAATTCCATGTGCTATTTAAAAATAAAATGATGTCTGAATAAAATAAAGCAACTAGATCTCGTTATTCTCAATGTCACTGTTCTAATTCCATGTGCTATTTAAAAATAAAATGATATCTGAATAAAATAGAGCAGCTTGATTTCGTTATTCTCAATGTCACTGTTCTAATTCCGTGTGCTATTTAAAAATAAAATGATGTCTGAATAAAATAAAGCAACTAGATCTCGTTATTCTCAATGCCACTGTTCTAATTCCATGTGCTATTTAAAAATAAAATGATGTCTGGATAAAATAAAGCAGCTAGATCTCGTTATTTTCAATGTCACTGTTCTAATTCTATGTGCTATTTTAAAATAAAATGATGTCTGAATAAAATAAAGCAGCTAGATCTCGTTATTCTCAATGTCACTGTTCTAATTCCATGTGCTATTTAAAAATAAAATGATATCTGAATAAAATAAAGCAACTAGATCTCGCTAGTCTCAATGCCACTGTTCTAATTCCATGTGCTATTTAAAAATAAAATGATGTCCGGATAAAATAAAGTAGCTAGATCTCGTTATTCTCAATGTCACTGTTCTAATTCCATGTGCTATTTAAAAATGAAATGATGTCTGAATAAAATAAAGCAGCTTGATTTCGTTATTCTCAATGTCACTGTTCTAATTCCATGTGCTATTTAAAAATAAAATAATGTCTGAAAAAAATAAAGCAACTAGATCTCGTTATTCTCAATGTCACTGTTCTAATTCCATGTGCTATTTAAAAATAAAATGATGTCTGTATAAAATAAAGCAACTAAATCTCGTTATTCTCAATGTCACTGTTCTAATTCCATGTGCTATTTAAAAATAAAATGATGTCTGAATAAAATAAAGCAACTAGATCTCGTAATTCTCAATGTCACTGTTCTAATTCCATGTGCTATTTAAAAATAAAATGATGTCTGTATAAAATAAAGCAACTAAATCTCGTTATTCTGAATGCCACTGTTCTAATTCCATGTGCTATTTAAAAATAAAATGATGTCTGTATAAAATAAAGGAGCTAGATTTCGTTACTCTCAATGCCACTGTTCTATATCCATGTGCTATTTAAAAATAAAATTATGTCTGAATAAAATAGAGCAGCTAGATCTCGTTACTCTCAATGCCACTCTTCTAATTCCATGTGCTATTTAAAAATAAAAAGATGTCTGTATAAAATAAAGGAGCTAGATTTCGTTACTCTCAATGCCACTGTTCTATATCCATGTGCTATTTAAAAATAAAATTATGTCTGAATAAAATAAAGCAGCTAGATCTCGTTACTCTCAATGGCACTGTTCTAATTCCATGTGCTATTTAAAAATAAAATGACGTCTGAATGAAATAAAGCAGCTAGATCTCGTTACTCTCAATGCAACTGTTCTAATTCCATGTGCTATTTAAAAATAAAACGATGTCTGAATAAAATAAAGCAGCTAGATCTCGTTACTCTCAATGCCACTGTTCTAATTCCATGTGCTCTTTAAAAATAGAATGATATATGAATAAAATAAAGCAGCTAGATCTCGTTACTCTCAATACCACTGTTCTAATTCCATGTGCTATTTAAAAATATAATGATGTCTGAATAAAATAAAGCAGCTAGATCTCGTTACTCTCAATGCCACTGTTCTAATTCCATGTGCTATTTAAAAATAAAATGATGTCTGAATAAAATAAAGCAGCTAGATCTCGTTACTCTCAATTCCACTGTTCTAATTCCATGTGCTATTTAAAAATAAAATGATGTCTGGATAAAATAAAGTAGCTAGATCTCGTTATACTCAATGTCACTGTTCTAATTCCATGTGCTATTTAAAAATAAAATGATGTCTGAATAAAATAAAGCAGCTAGATCTCGTTACTCTCAATGCCACTGTTCTAATTCCATGTGCTATTTAAAAATAAAAAGATGTCTGTATAAAATAAAGCAGCTAGATCTCGTTACTCTCAATGCCACTGTTCTATATCCATGTGCTATTTAAAAATAAAATTATGTCTGAATAAAATAAAGCAGCTAGATCTCGTTACTCTCAATGCCACTGTTCTAATTCCATGTGCTATTTAAAAATAAAATGATGTCTGAATAAAATAAAGCAGCTAGATCTCGTTATTCTCAATGTCACTGTTCTAATTCCATGTGCTAATTAAAAATATAATGATGTCTGAATAAAATAAAGCAGCTAGATCTCGTTATTCTCAATGCCACTGTTCCTAATTCCATGTGCTATATAAAAATAAAACCGATTAAATGTCGCGAATGTTATTTTAGGATATAATGAGTAAAAGCAATTAATTTGAATAAATTGACGTGTTTATACTGGGCGAGTTAAAACCGATAAAAGTGGCTTCCAAACATTTTTAATGTTGGAAATATTATTTAAAATTCACATTAACATTAAGTTTGAATACAACAAGTACAAGTAATTGTTCACATACGTGTGCAGTACCGTGGGTTAATGCTCCCAGGCATAGGTTTAGCTGCCACAATATTTTGGCTCTATCTCGTATAGACTATTATTGAAAGTTATTTAAGCTTTACCTATGGGGTTCAGGAAAGAACCAGCAAGAATAAAATGATGTCTTAATAAAATAAAGCAGCTAGATCTCGTTATTCTCAATGCCACTGTTCTAATTCCATGTGCTATTTAAAAATAAAATGATGTCTAAATAAAATAAAGCAGCTAGATCTCGTTACTCTCAATGCCACTGTTCTAATTCCATGTGCTATTTGAAAATAAAATGATGTCTGAATAAAATAAAGCAGCTAGATCTCGTTATTCTCAATGTCACTGTTCTAATTCCATGTGCTATTTAAAAATAAAATGATGTCTGAATAAAATAAAGCAATTAGATCTCGTTATTCTCAATGTCACTGTTCTAATTCCATGTGCTATTTAAAAATAAAATGATATCTGAATAAAATAAAGCAGCTTGATTTCGTTATTCTCAATGTCACTGTTCTAATTCCATGTGCTATTTAAAAATAAAATGATGTCTGAATAAAATAAAGCAACTAGGTCTCGTTATTCTCAATGCCACTGTTCTTATTCCATGTGCTATTTAAAAATAAAATGATGTCTGGATAAAATAAAGCAGCTAGATCTCGTTACTCTCAATGCCACTGTTCAAATTCCATGTGCTATTTAAAAATAAAATTATGTCTGAATAAAATAAAGCAGCTAGATCTCGTTACTCTCAATGCCACTGTTCTAATTCCATGTGCTATTTAAAAATAAAATTATGTCTGATTAAAATAAAGCAGCTAGATCTCGTTACTCTCAATGCCACTGTTCTAATTCCATGTGCTATTTAAAAATAAAATTATGTCTGAATAAAATAAAGCAGCTAGATCTCGTTACTCTCAATACCACTGTTCTAATTCCATGTGCTATTTAAAAATATAATGATGTCTGAATAAAATAAAGCAGCTAGATCTCGTTATTCTCAATGCCACTGTTCCTAATTCCATGTGCTATATAAAAATAAAACCGATTAAATGTCGCGAATGTTATTTTAGGATATAATGAGTAAAAGCAATTAATTTGAATAAATTGACGTGTTTATACTGGGCGAGTTAAAACCGATAAAAGTGGCTTCCAAACATTTTTAATGTTGGAAATATTATTTAAAATTCACATTAACATTAAGTTTGAATACAACAAGAACAAGTAATTGTTCACATACGTGTGCAGTACCGTGGGTTAATGCTCCCAGGCATAGGTTTAGCTGCCACAATATTTTGGCTCTATCTCGTATACACTATTATTGAAAGTTATTTAAGCTTTACCTATGGGGTTCAGGAAAGAACCAGCAAGAATAAAATGATGTCTGAATAAAATAAAGCAGCTAGATCTCGTTACTCTCAATGCCACTGTTCTAATTCCATGTGCTATTTAAAAATAAAATGATGTCTGAATAAAATAAAGCAGCTAGATCTCGTTACTCTCAATGTCACTGTTCTAATTCCATGTGCTATTTAAAAATAAAATGATATCTGAATAAAATAAAGCAGCTAGATCTCGTTACTCTCAATGCCACTGTTCTAATTCCATGTGCTATTTAAAAATAAAATGATGTCTGAATAAAATAAAGCAGCTAGATCTCGTTACTCTCAATGCCACTGTTCTAATTCCATGTGCTATTTAAAAATAAAAAGATGTCTGTATAAAATAAAGCAGCTAGATCTCGTTACTCTCAATGCCACTGTTCTATATCCATGTCCTATTTAAAAATAAAATTATGTCTGAATAAAATAAAGCAGCTAGATCTCGTTACTCTCAATGCCACCGTTCTAATTCCATGTGCTATTTAAAAATAAAAAGATATCTGTATAAAATAAAGCAGCTAGATCTCGTTATTCTCAATGTCACTGTTCTAATTACGTGTGCTATTTAAAAATAAAACGATGTCTGAATAAAATAAAGCAGCTAGATCTCGCCATTCTCAATGCCACTGTTCTAATTCCATGTGCTATTTAAAAATAAAATGATGTCTGAATAAAATAAAGCAGCTAGATCTCGTTATTCTCAATGTCACTGTTCTAATTCCATGTGCTATTTAAAAATAAAATGATGTCTGAATAAAATAAAGCAACTAGATCTCGTTATTCTCAATGTCACTGTTCTAATTCCATGTGCTATTTAAAAATAAAATGATATCTGAATAAAATAGAGCAGCTTGATTTCGTTATTCTCAATGTCACTGTTCTAATTCCATGTGCTATTTAAAAATAAAATGATGTCTGAATAAAATAAAGCAACTAGATCTCGTTATTCTCAATGCCACTGTTCTAATTCCATGTGCTATTTAAAAATAAAATGATGTCTGGATAAAATAAAGCAGCTAGATCTCGTTATTTTCAATGTCACTGTTCTAATTCTATGTGCTATTTTAAAATAAAATGATGTCTGAATAAAATAAAGCAGCTAGATCTCGTTATTCTCAATGTCACTGTTCTAATTCCATGTGCTATTTAAAAATAAAATGATATCTGAATAAAATAGAGCAGCTAGATCTCGTTATTCTCAATGCCACTGTTCTAATTCCATGTGCTATTTAAAAATAAAATGATGTCTGAATAAAATAAAGCAACTAGATCTCGTTATTCTCAATGTCACTGTTCTAATTCCATGTGCTATTTAAAAATAAAATGATGTCTGGATAAAATAAAGCAGCTAGATCTCGTTATTCTCAATGTCACTGTTCTAATTCCATGTGCTATTTAAAAATAAAATGATGTCTGAAAAAAATAAAGCAGCTAGATCTCGTTATTCTCAATGTCACTGTTCTAATTCCATGTGCTATTTAAAAATAAAATGATGTCTGTATAAAATAAAGCAACTAGATCTCGTTATTCTCAATGTCACTGTTCTAATTCCATGTGCTATTTAAAAATAAAATGATGTCTGAATAAAATAAAGCAAATAGATCTCGTAATTCTCAATGTCACTGTTCTAATTCCATGTGCTATTTAAAAATAAAATGATGTCTGTATAAAATAAAGCAACTAAATCTCGTTATTCTCAATGCCACTGTTCTAATTCCATGTGCTATTTAAAAATAAAATGATGTCTGTATAAAATAAAGCAGCTAAATCTCGTTACTCTCAATGCCACTGTTCTATATCCATGTGCTATTTAAAAATAAAATTATGTCTGAATAAAATAGAGCAGCTAGATCTCGTTACTCTCAATGCCACTGTTCTAATTCCATGTGCTATTTAAAAATAAAAAGATGTCTGTATAAAATAAAGGAACTAAATCTCGTTATTCTCAATGCCACTGTTCTAAATCCATGTGCTATTTAAAAATAAAATGATGTCTGAATAAAATAAAGCAGCTAGATCTCGTTACTCTCAATGCCACTGTTCTAATTCCATGTGCTATTTAAAAATAAAATGACGTCTGAATAAAATAGAGCAGCTAGATCTCGTTACTCTCAATGCCACTCTTCTAATTCCATGTGCTATTTAAAAATAAAAAGATGTCTGAATAAAATAAAGCAGCTAGATCTCGTTACTCTCAATGCCACTGTTCTATATCCATGTGCTATTTAAAAATAAAATTATGTCTGAATAAAATAAAGCAGCTAGATCTCGTTACTCTCAATGCCACTGTTCTAATTCCATGTGCTATTTAAAAATAAAATGACGTCTGAATAAAATAAAGCAGCTAGATCTCGTTACTCTCAATGCAACTGTTCTAATTCCATGTGCTATTTAAAAATAAAAAGATGTCTGAATAAAATAAAGCAGCTAGATCTCGTTACTCTCAATGCCACTGTTCTAATTCCATGTGCTATTTAAAAATAAAATAATGTCTGAAAAAAATAAAGCAACTAGATCTCGTTATTCTCAATGTCACTGTTCTAATTCCATGTGCTATTTAAAAATAAAATGATGTCTGTATAAAATAAAGCAACTAAATCTCGTTATTCTCAATGTCACTGTTTTAATTCCATGTGCTATTTAAAAATAAAATAATGTCTGAAAAAAAATAAAGCAACTAGATCTCGTTATTCTCAATGTCACTGTTCTAATTCCATGTGCTATTTAAAAATAAAATGATGTCTGTATAAAATAAAGCAACTAAATCTCGTTATTCTCAATGCCACTGTTCTAATTCCATGTGCTATTTAAAAATAAAATGATGTCCGAATAAAATAAAGCAGCTATATCTCGTTACTCTCAATGCCACTGTTCTAATTCCATGTGCTATTTAAAAATAAAATGATGTCTGAATAAAATAAAGCAGCTATATCTCGTTACTCTCAATGCCACTGTTCTAATTCCATGTGCTATTTAAAAATAAAATGATGTCTGAATAAAATAAAGCAGCTAGATCTCGTTACTCTCAATGACACTGTTCTAATTCCATGTGCTATTTAAAAATAAAATGATGTCTGAATAAAATAAAGCAGCTAGATCTCGTTACTCTTAATGCTACTGTTCTAATTCCATGTGCTATTTAAAAATAAAATGATGTCTGAATAAAATAAAGCAGCTAGATCTCGTTATTCTCAATGCCACTGTTCCTAATTCCATGTGCTATATAAAAATAAAACCGATTAAATGTCGCGAATGTTATTTTAGGATAAAATGAGTAAAAGCAATTAATTTGAATAAATTGACGTGTTTATACTAGGCGAGTTAAAACCGATAAAAGTGGCTTCCAAACATTTTTAATGTTGGAAATATTATTTAAAATTCACATTAACATGAAGTTTGAATACAACAAGAGCAAGTTATTATTCACATACGTGTGCAGTACCGTGGGTTAATGCTCCCAGGCATAGGTTTAGCTGCCACAATATTTTGGCTCTATCTCGTATACACTATTATTGAAAGTTATTTAAGCTTTACCTATGGGGTTCTGGAAAGAACCAGCAAGAAACCCAGCGGGCCTGTATTTACTATCTAACAGTATAATTTTGCGAACATTTAGGAGCAACATGTTAACGATCACCTCATTTTCAGGAGTTATTATCAATAGTATACCCTTTAAAATTATAATAACACTTAAACAATTTTTGCTTAATAAACATTTTTAACTTTTTGAAAAATAGGTGGTCTTACATAGTATTTAAGATATACTTTAAAATCTTGATCGATTAAGACGAGTCAGTCAGTGCCTCTGATTTTACATTTTTGCACTATGATTAATGGTTATATAACTCTGCGACAGAAGCTATTAACACTTCTACTTTAACATAGTTTATATTTAGCAGTTCGTTTCCCGTTAGCACCACTGCGTGCTCGGCGTTGAAGGAAAACATCGTGAGGAAACCTTTGAGTCTGAGAAATAAAATATTTCTAAGACACTTAAAGTTTAGTCGCTTCTTAGCCTTCTCATATATGAGAGAATGCATGTGCCCAGCTGTGGGATGTATATAACCTGTAACATTACTTTTTGGTTTGTTTGCTTATATTGCGAAGTGTTACTACTTCGTGCATAGATAATATACTTATTTTCCTTAATGTTTTCTTATTATTTACGTTTTCTTCATTCTAAATTAGGTAGTAGTTCAACATACCCAGTACAATTAATTTAATACTTGACTGCCTCTGTAGTCTAGAGATCGGGTCAAAATCAGTTAATATTGGGTTTTTCTGTCAACAACTTCTCAGTAACAGCCCGGAGTCATATTTCATAAATATCTATTAGCATAGAATGTAAGTGTTACAACATTATTATAAAAAGATAAAAAAATTCCTAATTTTATACGAGATAGAGCCACGCTGCAGCTATATTACAGTTGAAGCACGAATGGGTCGGCTCGACCGGGGAAGGACCACGCTCACACAGGATACCAGCGTGAAATAGCAGCTTAATACTTATGTGTTTCGTATAGCGAGTGTAGAGTCCTCAGGAGTAACAACGCATCTGCATTTCAGATGTCTATGAGTCAAAGCATCCACTTATCATCAGGTGGACTGTGTGCTCGTTTGTCACCCTTATTCTATTAAATAAACAGGTGTGCAAATTTTAAATAAATATTTATTACATAATGTGCCTACGTGCGTGTGCGTGAGCGTGTGCGCGCGCGCGCGTGCTGGGTGTGTGTGTGTGTGTGTGTGTGTGTGTGTGTGTGTGTGTGTGTGTGTATGTGTGTGTGTGTAAATAAAAATTTTGTCGTACAATATCTTTAGAATGAATCAACCGATCGACATGAGCGATTACGGACTTCGACCTGATTACATAGATATTGAATCCAATCGGTCGAGCCGTTTTAACGATATTCAATAAAAACAAAAAAAATCAAGTTTCTTTTTCAATTCCATACATCAAATACACTTTTTTGTTATTGAAAAACTGCCGTCGAATGCCGCCAAGTAAAATAAGCCAAAATCGAATGAGGCGATCAAAAGTCATAGCCATTTTTTTTTTCTGAATAATCGTATTTTTAATATAAATTTTGGGATTTCAACCAATAGGAAGATCTAAAGCGTGAAGTTCCAGGGTTGGCCTACCGGTAAACCGCTTTTCAGATTTTTCCTTAAAGTTTGACGAATGTTAATTCTTATTTTAACAACTCGTGGACGATATTATGCATACATGTCAAAATAATAATAAAATAAAATAAGAAATCCCACCGAATGCTTATTATCGCGATAAGGTTGTTACCGAAAAAGATATTTGGCGCGGAATTCGAAAACATATTTCCGGTTGCGTCAACGATAATAATATAGTGTTACTTGTTCTAAACCTTTAAATTGTTCTCACGGGTGAATAACTGACACATTATCCTGCTAAGTGTGGGGTAGAGCCGATGCTGATGCGAAGGCTCAATAGGTAATAATGAACGCTTAATAAAATTTATCTTGCCCATATTTACACAGGAAATGAATTTTAAAATTCATATTAAAGGAAGGAACGTGTTATTGCGCGTATGATTTGCGTTTCACAACATTATATGTATTTATGAATACTTAAGTAACTTTAGATGTTAATGAGCAACATTAAAGCAGACGAAAGCCGTTAACGAGGCTAGTTAGTTGTGATCGCGTGAACCGCGGGCGCACTCCATTGTTCGCTGACAGATTATAAAAAAACGGTATTACATTGTTGTATTGTTAGAGGTTAAGACCTGCACCTGTTTCATAATAATTTTCCACATGTTTTGTAGATTATCATTTTGCATAACGTATATTATTGATTACTGCGTTAATGCATTATTAAAACATATTTTTATATTCTTGTACTTATTATGCTATATTTTGAAGAACATTTACATGTGTATCTATTTGTATAACTATAAAAACCGACCGACTCCACCTAACAGCATGATCATGGTAAGAACAATGAACATATACAAATATACCCTGCAATAAATGAATTTGATATAATTCTGTAAGTCGTGAAGGTTTCACCAAGTGACAACTTATATTTTTTACATATTTACGTAGAATACAATAATTTGGTTATTATCTACTAACAAATATGTAAATAAGTCACCAATCTAACCTTGTACAATAACATTCGTGGACTGTCAGAATAGCCTTATTAAAATTTTATAAGTACACAAAACTATGAAAAAAGAACACGCAGGTAAAACTGAGAATAAATGCATTTCAAGCTTATTAGTGTAACAAGCAAGTTATGCTTACGAAACAAAAACAGAAACTTTTTTATTCAGTGTAGATTATAACAATACTTATTGAAAGTCAATTTTTTTCATTTAAAACTGGTTCGCAAAAAAACCTCTGTCCTGGGAAGAACCAGCAAGAAACCCAGCGGGACTATTTTTTTTTCATATAATAGCTTACAATGTCTTAAATTATGTCATCATCATCGTCATTACAGCCCTGCTGAAAATAGGCTAACCCCTAGGAATACCACACAGCACGGTCCTGAGCCACCGACTTCCTGCATTTCCTCCCGGACATCACTCCATTTAGTAGTGCGAGGGCGCCCTATACTTGACTTACCGGTACGAGGCTGCCACTCAAGAACCTTTCTTCACCATCGGTTGTCAGTTCTTCGAGCTGTATGGCCGGCATATTTCCATTTCAACTAACTAATCTGTTGGGCTATGTCGGTTACATTGGTTATACTGCGGATATCCTCATTTCTTAGTCTATGGCGCAGAGAATCTCAAGCATCTCTCCATAGCTTCCTCATACAGCCAGCAGTGAAGGGTCACGTCTCAGATTCATGTCATCTCATGTCATCACTGACAACACGCACTGGTTATATAATCTCGTTTCCAGTTTTGAGCTATAACGAGAAGATATGTCGTAATCTTCCGAACCGAATGCCGCCAAGTCGAGTTCAATCCGTCGAGTGATCTCTCGATCGAAGTCGGACTTAGCTTGTCGATCTGTTTGTTCCAGGTAAACGTACTCGTCGACAACTTCGAGCGTAGTGCTCCCAAAAACTCTAACAGCATAGGTGTGAAGTGGACTTCACTCATGATCTTTGTATTGTCCATGGTAATTTTAGGCCTATCCGTTACGAGATGCTATTGAAGGCATTGAGCTTATGTCCTGCAGCGATTCTGCTATATAAAGATTTTGTACACCATACCTTTAGCGACGGACACCGTATCCTTTCCGGTCCAGTAGCTTAAAAAAGTCTCCCCATCCAGAGGTGAAGAGTTTCGGGGATACAACGTCACCCTGACTTACTCTTCTCTGTGGTTGGATTAGCTTTGTACTCTGGTTCTGTAGGCGGATAGCCATCGTAGCTCTTTTGTACAATAATTTCAGCACTTCAATACACCGACTGTTAACTTTGCACCGCTGAAGGGGCTGCAACGCCAAAATTTCGACGGAGTCAAAGGCTTTCTCATAATACCACATACGCAAAATAAACGTGGCAGATTTTACTCTTCGGTTGATGGTTTATGGTATTGAAGCCTTTTGTTTTATGCTTACCTATACTCTAGGATTTCATATTTGTAAGAAAGGTTACGAATCAATCAAATTGAATACGATCTACTGGAAAGGAGATGTAATATTATATTGTATATATAATATAGTATTTAAGTATCTTTTTTTTTTCTTGTTCGATTCGCAGCTTGTTTATCTACGGCATCTTTAATCATACCTATCACAAGTCTACTGTTGACTATATGTATTAGGCCACAAAACACGGCGCTGAACCTATTGCGAGTGCTACTGGATACAGCCCTCCATCATTTTATGGCTCGGACCCTAATTTGTGACGACATGTGAAGACACAGGTACCTATATGTCTTAACAGGTCTTTACGCTATCTAGTGTTACGTCAGATTAGTAAGCCAATCCCTAAAGCCAGTGTTTAGTGGGTAAAAGTCTCCACAAAACCACGCAGCCGGCTGCGTGGTATGCTATGAGCATTCACCGCCTCCTTCCCCCGTTACCGGGGGGTTGCCCTTAATTGCTTCGGGCGCAAAAAAAAACCATCCGAGCATTAGTATATAATAAAAAATTAATGGTCGAACCTTTCATCTTAATTACCGATACGAAGCTGGTATTCTCGAGCCTATCTCTCCTATCGTTTGTTGATTCTTTGATCTATATTACTAATGCTGACTTGTTGCCAATTTTAACTGATCGTTACGTTAAAACATCTTAAAATGCCGCAGTTTAGTTAGTAAGGGCTTTAAGGAAAACACGCACCCTATACTACACCACTGCTGTTGGCCAGGTTACGTACTCTGGATCCACTTTTCAAACATCACTGTAGCACAGCTAATATTTGAAGGCTATTTTATAATACATATACGCAAGACAAACTGGCAGAAAAAATCTTCGCTCACGTACAATTTGCCGAAGGACATGCACCATGTGGTCTATGGTACTTAAGTCTTTTTAGGAACCGTTGGTCAGGATGTTTTTAAGTCTGCGTGGGGGATGACTCCAGAACATGTCCAAGAGTGGACTTTTACCAGCCCATAAAAGTCCTTAACTACACTATTTAACTTAATACCCGTGTCTGGTGGCGGACCTGTACGGCTGCAGGGAGGATTTATCTTAATCGCCACGCTTGGCCTCTGTCTCTCTCTATCTGTCTGTCTCTCTCTCTCTCTCTCTCTCTCTCTCTCTTTTAACGCTGTGCCCTATCGCCGGCTTCCATATTTTACTTCTGGAATAAACAAGATTGCATTCCAACCTCTATCGCTAGCCATAATATCTGTGATTTCTTACAGTTGTACGACACCCACGATCACAGGACGACATGAGGAAATGGATTTTCTTACACCACTACCACAAGCCAAACTAAATAAGTAATATAATGTCCTTCAGACTGAATTTCTGTCACGGCGGCCAGTCTGAATGGAGACTAGCCGTCTCTGCATAACAGGATTATAGTGCCCGAGTGTGAGAGTATGCGCATGCACAGATCTCATAGTATGATGGCACCGACACGAACGGAGAGAGATCAGGATAGTGCCCGAGTGTGAGAATATGTGCATGCACAGATCTCATAGTCCGATGGCACCCACACGAACGGAGAGAGATCAGAATAGTGACCGAGTGTGAGAGTATGCGCATGCACAGATCTCATAGTCCGATGGCATCGACACGAACGGAGAGAGATCAGGATAGTGCCCGAGTGTGAGAGTATGCGCATGCACAGATCTCATAGTCCGATGGCACCGACAAGAACGGAGAGAGATCAGGATATTGCCCGAGTGTGAGAGTATGCGCATGCACAGATCTCATAGTCCGATGGCACCGACACGTACGGAGAGAGATCAGGATAGTGCCCGAGTGTGAGAGTATGCGCATACACAGATCTCATAGTCCGATGGCACCGACACGAACAGAGAGAGAGAGATCAGGATAGTGCCCGTGTGTGAGAGTATACGCATGCACAGATCTCATAGTCAGATGGCACCGACACGAACGGAGAGAGATCAGGATAGTGCCCGAGTGTGAGAGTATGCGCATACACAGATCTCATAGTCCGATGGCACCGACACGAACGGAGAGAGATCAGGATAGTGCCCGAGTGTGAGAGTATGCGCATGCACAGATCTCACAGTCCTATGGCACCGACACGAACGGAGAGAGATCAGGATAGTGCCCGAGTGTGAGAGTATGCGCATGCACATATCTCATACTCCGATGGCACCGACACGAACGGAGAGAGATCAGGATAGTGCCCGAGTGTGAGAGTAAGCGCATGCACAGATCTCATAGTCCGATGGCACTGACACGAACGGAGAGAGATCAGGATAGTGCCCGAGTGTGAGAGTATGCGCATGCACAGATCTCATAGTCCGATGGCACCGACACGAACGGAGAGAGATCAGGATATTGCCCGAGTGTGAGAGTATGCGCATGCACAGATCTCATAGTCCGATGACACCGACACGAACAGGGAGAGATCAGGATAGTGCCCGAGTGTGAGAGTATGCGCATGCACAGATCTCATAGTCCGATGGCACCGACACGAACAGGGAGAGATCAGGATAGTGCCCGAGTGTGAGAGTATGCGCATGCACAGATCTCATTGTCCGATGGCACCGACACGAACGGAGAGAGATCAGGATAGTGCCCGAGTGTGAGTGTATGCGCATACACAGATCTCATAGTCCGATGGCACCGACACGAACGAAGAGAGATCAGAATAGTGCTCGAGTGTGAGAGTATGCGCATGCACAGATCTCACAGTCCTATGGCACCGACACGAACGGAGCGAGATCAGGATAGTGCCCGAGTGTGAGAGTATGCGCATGTACAGATCTCATAATCCGATGGCACCGACACGATCGGAGAGAGATCAGGATTGTGCCCGAGTGTGAGAATATGCGCATGCACAGATCTCATAGTCCGATGGCACCGACACGAACGGAGAGAGATCAGAATAGTGCCCGAGTGTGAGAGTATGCGCATGCACATATCTCATAGTCCGATGGCACCGACACGAACGGAGAGAGATCAGGATAGTGCCCGAGTGTGAGAGTATGCGCATGCACAGATCTCATAGTCCGATGGCACCGACACGAACAGAGATAGATCAGGATAGTGCCCGAGTGTGAGAGTATGCGCATGCACAGATCTCATATTCCGATGGCACCGACACGAATGGAGAGTGATCAGGATAGTACCCGAGTGTGAGATTATGCGCATGCACAGATCTCATAGTCCGATGGCACCGACACGAATGGAGAGAGATCAGGATAGTGCCCGAGTGTGAGAGTATGCGCACGCACAGATCTCATAGTCCGATGGCACCGACACGAACGGAGAGAGATCAGGATAGTGCCCGAGTGTGAGAGTATGCGCATGCACAGATCTCATATTCCGATGGCACCGACACGAACGGAAAGAGATCAGGATAGTGCCCGAGTGTGAGAGTATGCGCATGCACAGATCTCATAGTCCGATGGCACCGACACGAACAGAGAGATCAGGATAGTGCCCGAGTGTGAGAGTATGCGCATGCACAGATCTCATAGTTCGATGGCACTGTCACGAACGGAGAGAGATCAAGATAGTGCCCGAGTGTGAGAGTATGCGCATGCACAGATCTCATAGTCCGATGGCACCGACACGAACGGAGAGAGATCAGGATATTGCCCGAGTGTGAGAGTATGCGCATGCACAGATCTCATAGTCCGATGGCACCGACACGAACAGGGAGAGATCAGGATAGTGCCCGAGTGTGAGAGTATGCGCATGCACAGATCTCATAGTCCGATGGCACCGACACGAACAGCGAGAGATCAGGATAGTGCCCGAGTGTGAGAGTATGCGCATGCACAGATCTCATTGTCGATGGCACCGACACGAACGGAGAGAGATCAGGATAGTGCCCGAGTGTGAGAGTATGCGCATACACAGATCTCATAGTCCGATGGCACCGACACGAACGAAGAGAGATCAGGATAGTGCTCGAGTGTGAGAGTATGCGCATGCACAGATCTCACAGTCCTATGGCACCGACACGAACGGAGCGAGATCAGGATAGTGCCCGAGTGTGAGAGTATGCGCATGTACAGATCTCATAATCCGATGGCACCGACACGATCGGAGAGAGATCAGGATTGTGCCCGAGTGTGAGAGTATGCGCATGCACAGATCTCATAGTCCGATGGCACCGACACGAACGGAGAGAGATCAGGATAGTGCCCGAGTGTGAGAGTATGCGCATGTACAGATCTCATAATCCGATGGCACCGACACGATCGGAGAGAGATCAGGATTGTGCCCGAGTGTGAGAGTATGCGCATGCACAGATCTCATAGTCCGATGGCACCGACACGAACGGAGAGAGATCAGGATAGTGCCCGAGTGTGAGAGTATGCGCATGCACATATTTCATAGTCCGATGGCACCGACACGAACGGAGAGAGATCAGGATAGTGCCCGAGTGTGAGAGTATGCGCATGCACAGATCTCATAGTCCGATGGCACCGACACGAACAGAGAGAGATCAGGATAGTGCCCGAGTGTGAGAGTATGCGCATGCACAGATCTCATATTCCGATGGCACCGACACGAATGGAGAGTGATCAGGATAGTGCCCGAGTGTGAGAGTATGCGCATGCACATATCTCATAGTCCGATGGCACCGACACGAATGGAGAGAGATCAGGATAGTGACCGAGTGTGAGAGTATGCGCACGCACAGATCTCATAGTCCGATGGCACCGACACGAACGGAGAGAGATCAGGATAGTGCCCGAGTGTGAGGGTATGCGCATGCACAGATTTCATAGTCCGATGGCACCGACACGAACGGAAAGAGATCAGGATAGTGCCCTAGTGTGAGAGTATGTGCATGCACAGATCTCATAGTCCGATGGCACCGCCACGAACGGAGAGAGATATGGATAGTACCCGAGTGTGAGAGTATGCGCATACACAGATCTCATCGTCCGATGGCACCGACACGAACGGAAAGAGATCAGGATAGTGCCCTAGTGTGAGAGTATGTGCATGTACAGATCTCATATTCCGATGGCACCGAGACGAACAGAGAGAGATCAGGATAATGCCCGAGTTTGAGAGTATGCGCATGCACAGATCTAATAGTCCGATGGCACCGATACGAACGGAAAGAGATCAGGATAGTACCCTAGTGTGAGAGTATGTGCATGCACAGATCTCATAGTCCGATGGCACCCACACGAACGGAGAGAGATTAGGATAGTGCCCGAGTGTGAGAGTATTCGCATGCACAGATCTCATAGTCCGATGGCACCGACACGAACGGAGAGAGATCAGGATAGTGCCCGAGTGTGAGAGTATGGGCATGCACAGATTCCATAGTCCGATGGCACCGACACGAACGGAGAGAGATCAGGGTAGTGCCCTAGTGTGAGAGTATGTGCATGCACAGATCTCATAGTCCGATGGCACCGACACGAACGGAGAGAGATCAAGATAGTGCCCGAGTTTGAGAGTATGCGCATGCACAGATCTCATAGTCCGATGGCTCCGACACGAACGGAAAGAGATCAGGATAGTCCCTAGTGTGAGAGTATGTGCATGCACAAATCTCATAGTCCGATGGCACCGACACGAACGGAGAGAGATCAGGATAGTGCCCGAGTGTGAGAGTATGCGCATGCACATATCTCATAGTCCGGTGGCACCGACACGAACGGAGAGTGATCAGGATAGTTCCCGAATGTGAGAGTATGGGCATGCACAGATTTCATATTCCGATGGCACCGACACGAACGGAGAGAGATCAGGATAGTGCCCGAGTGTGAGAGTATGCGCATGCACAGATCTTATAGTCCGATGGCACCGACACGAACGGAGAGAGATCAGGATATTGCCCGAGTGTGAGAGTATGCGCATGCACAGATCTCATAGTCCGATGGCACCGACACGAACAGGGAGAGATCAGGATAGTGCCCGAGTGTGAGAGTATGCGCATGCACAGATCTCATAGTCCGATGTCACCGACACGAACGGAGAGAGATCAGGCGCAGAACCAACGGTTTTAAGTAATTTCCGAGGCACGGGGGTGAGACACCGCCAACTTCCTGACACCGAGCTGTTACTTTTTTTGGCTTCAGCACGTTAAGCAAGTTCTGCACGACAACAAGCTTCGGGTCCCGCGCCTACGTCTCAGTGTCCGAGTAAAGCCGGCCACAGTCGAGCGTGTGCCTGCTGTACTACCATATGTCAGAGGTATCACAGACAAGATTGGCTATATCTTGAAGCGAGCTTCTATTAGAACATTCTACAAGCCGCCGAAGAAGATTAGTCGGTTCCTACAATCAGTCAAGTGTCATATTCCTCTACAAATGCAGGAGTGTACAAGCTTGATTGTGAATGTGGTGTCTCTTATATAGGACAAACAAAAAGGTCAATTAGAACCCGCGTAAAAGAACATATAGCTGATGCTAAGCATCAACGTTCCGGGAAGTCTGCAGTTTGCGATCCTAGACGGCCCCAACCATTACATCAGATTTGATAGACCACAAATCCTCGCGAAAGAACACCGATTCCCACCAAGGATGATACGTGAGGCTATTGAAATTAAAAAAGCATCCTAATTTCAATAGAGAAGGAGGCTGGGTACTACCACCTGTTGGGATCCTATAATCAATAAAATTAAAACTAAACCCAAGCATACCACTGCAAGACCTCAGGACATAGTCAGTTCATTGTGCATAGATCGGACCATAAACAATAATTAAAAAAGCTGAAGGTACTCCGGGTTTAACAATGACATCGGGACGTCAGTCATCTCCGTCCCCCTTGACCATGGGTGCTGGAAAGCGCCCGAAACGCCGGGAATTAAAAATAATAGTAAAATAAACGCGATAAAATCCGTAAAAGTAGTTTTAATCAATAAAAATACATTTTTATCGGTAGAAGCACTCTTTTTTTTGCCGTAAATGGCTAAGCGATTGTTTGAGGGTTAAGAACTTACAAGTATATCATCTCGTATGCGTGGGGGGATGCCGCGTCTTTGTTTAGTTCATCAGTCAACCAGTCAGTGAAATACATTTACGACACACGGAACAACGTTCTGGCTGTGATAATAACAACATCGTTTTTAGGTACTTATCCATGTTATTGGATAATTTTTAATAAACAATGACAATCAAATATCACTTGAAGCGCAGAAGTCTAAATAAGCCAATGACAATGTAAATAATAGCGTGGAGGTTGATGATTCAGGTTATGGAATCCACGAAAATATAGACACACAGCTTTCTTAGTATTAAATCATTCTTTAAAAGTATTATTTCATGTTCGATTAACATTTTTTATGTAATTCATAATTAATTGTTTTAACATGAAAGTTATGTTTTCTAGATAGCCAATATCGTAATTTGGCCGTTATGACGCGTTTTGTTCTAAAAATTCACATTGGAATTACTCATTTTTGAACTTATTTTTCATTCGTTATGGTAATCAAACTGAATAATTTTATTTGTTGATAGTGGTTTTATTTATCGTTTTTCACACCGGAAGCGATTGAAGTGGTTTAGCTATTACCCAATACTACCCTCATTATTAAATAGTATACAAATAGAACTTACATTTTGTTTTCGGCATCTCCGTTTCCGTTTGTAGCTGATGAGATATTAAGCATTTGCAGTTTAAGTTTGTTGAAAGATAACTTTGACGGTGAGTAGTAAAATCAAAGTAATCACAACACATCGCAGCATAGTTGTTTGATAGCACCTGTGCAACTTACTCAAACCACAAAAAGAAAATTATACCGATTAACACCTAAATATGTAGTTACTTACCAAAAGAAACTCATACATGTTATGTGCTTTTATACCACAGTAGAAGTCAATTCATTTATCATTTTCCTTGTATACAAAACAATCAAAATACTAAGTAATTGTTTGGGAACAGATGTTTTTGAATACTCTCTGCTGTGGACCAATAATAATAAAAACTGCATTAGCTTAATCTAGTGAGACGGGTAACTGCTTTGGTTGATAATAGAAGCCGGCATAATCACCGTAAAACATCTAACAATTCCGAAAAGATTAAAAGCATTTGTGATTACGTAAATGGCAAATAATTTACGTTTTATTTAGATGATGATGCTTCATAAGGAGAATGATTTAATCCATGTAACTATGGCACCAAATGTGAGTCAATAAGACAGAATAGAGATGTAGCGAACAAAAATGTCAATCTGTTGTTTCACCAACCTAAAAAGGACTGATGTTATGTTTGTGCGCATACCTCGTGTAGCACATAGAGAGTCCGCTGTGCGCATACCTCGTGTAGCACATAGAGAGTCCGCTGTGCGCGTGCCTCGTGTAGCACATAAAGAGACCGCTGTACACGTGCCTCGTGTAGCACACAGAGAGTCCGCTGTGCACGTGCCTCGTGTAGCACATAGAGAGTCCGCTGTGCACGTGCCTCGTGTAACACATAGACAGTCCGCTGTGCACGTGCCTCGTGTAGCACATAGAGAGTCCGCTGTGCGCGTGCCTCGTGTAGCACACAGAGAGTCTGCTGTGCACGTGCCTCGTGTAGCACATAGAGAGTCCGCTGTGCGCGTACCTCGAGTAGCACATAGAGAGTCCGCTGTGCACGTGCCTCGTGTAGCACATAGAGAGTCCGCTGTGCACGTGCCTCGTGTAGCACATAGAGAGTCCGCTGTGCACGTGCCTCGTGTAGCACATAGAGAGTCCGCTGTGCACGTGCCTCGTGTAGCACATAGAGAGTCCGCTGTGCACGTGCCTCGTGTAACACATAGACAGTCTGCTGTGCACGTGCCTCGTGTAGCACATAGAGAGTCCGCTGTGCGCGTGCCTCGTGTAGCACATAGAGAGTCCGCTGTGCGCGTGCCTCGTGTAGCACATAGAGAGTCCGCTGTGCACGTGCCTCGTGTAGCACATAGAGAGTCCGCTGTGCACGTGCCTCGTGTAACACATAGACAGTCCGCTGTGCACGTGCCTCGTGTAGCACATAGAGAGTCCGCTGTGCGCGTGCCTCATGTAGCACACAGAGAGTCCGCTGTGCACGTGCCTCGTGTAGCACATAGAGAGTCCGCTGTGCGCGTACCTCGAGTAGCACATAGAGAGTCCGCTGTGCACGTGCCTCGTGTAGCACATAGAGAGTCCGCTGTGCTCGTGCCTCGTGTAGCACAGAGAGAGTCCTCTGTGCAAGTGCCTCGTGTAGCACATAGAGAGTCCGCTGTATTGCACGTGCCTCGTGTAGCACATAGAGAGTCCGCTGTGCACGTGCCTCGTGTAACACATAGACAGTCCGCTGTGCACGTGCCTCGTGTAGCACTTAGAGAGTCCGCTGTGCGCGTGCCTCGTGTAGCACATAGAGAGTCCGCTGTGCGCGTGCCTCGTGTAGCACATAGAGAGTTCGCTGTGCGCGTACCTCGAGTAGCACATAGAGAGTCCGCTGTGCACGTGCCTCGTGTAGCACATAGAGAGGCCGCTGTGCACGTGCCTCGTGTAGCACAGAGAGTCCGCTGTGCACGTGCCTCGTGTAGCACATAGAGAGTCCGCTGTGCACGTGCCTCGTGTAGCACATAGAGAGTCCGCTGTGCACGTGCCTCGTGTAGCACATAGAGAGTCCGCTGTGCACGTGCCCACAATCCGTGTGCACGTGCCTCGTGTAGCACATAGAGAGTCCGCTGTGCACGTGCCTCGTGTAACACATAGACAGTCCGCTGTGCACGTGCCTCGTGTAGCACATAGAGAGTCCGCTGTGCGCGTGCCTCGTGTAGCACACAGAGAGTCCGCTGTGCGCGTGCCTCGTGTAGCACATAGAGAGTCCGCTGTGCGCGTGCCTCGTGTAGCACATAGAGAGTCCGCTGTGCGCGTACCTCGTGTAGCACATAGAGAGTCCGCTGTGCACGTGCCTCGTGTAGCACATAGAGAGACCGCTGTGCACGTGCCTCGTGTAGCACATAGAGAGTCCGCTGTGGACGTGCCTCGTGTAGCACAGTGTAAATAGCTTAATATTAACATTAAGCTTTACTTTTCTCTAGAAAGATAATACCCAACTTGAGGGTGACTGTTAATGACTTGCCACAATTAAAAGCCCTTCGAAACATAAGAATATTCATACACCGTCTGAGTAAAGTTCATCAATTAGATGGGCTAAAGTAAATGGAGCTCCTTATATGTATGTATATTTAAATGTGTTGTGTATGTATGTATTATGCATATATATTTTAATATATGTACACTTTATTTAGTATTACATTCGCACCTGCCAACAATTGTCCTTGGCACCCAGGGTTGACTGGCAGAGAATGCCTCATAGCATTATATGCCAGTATGTACGCCCTATGTACCCTTTAGCTTAAAGTGATAAACCATAGAACAAACGTGCTTAGGTTTAAAATAAAACAAATTCGTGTCAGTAAACATGAATCCTACGTTCTGTTTTACAAATTAGATCTTTATATAGATGTAGTAGAAAGCCATTGCCGAACTTCCTATCAGAACAAGACGAAAAATGGCTGAAAGGTCTACAGAAACATCCTTATAGCTGTGTTTCAATCAGCTATTACCAATACATCCATCCATAAAAGAAAGACAAAACTATTATTCCGTTTGTGTATATCGGGTATTGCGTTAATTTGGTAGCATCTAACGATAATATTTCCATTGATGCCAGTGAGTAATGATAAAAATTTATTAAATATTATGATAAAATAATAATGACGACAATAAGTGATGACGAATATGCTTGGTATATTAAAAACTATTTTAAAGTATGTTCAAACATGCAATATATAAAATTTTAAGAAGCTTATTATAAAGTTTATTATGTGTTTGCTCTTTAGGTGTATATAAGTTTTAATACTTCTCTACAAAAATTCAATAAACACGTCACAGTATTTTATAATTTTTTAGGGAGTAACTAACAGTGCAGAATATTATCTCATCAAGTTAGACAACGTATAAGTATTAATATGACACATTTCCTAAAACAGTAACATGATTAAAATATTTCTGATTCACGATAATTTATTTATTTTAATCTATCAATATAAAATTGAGTATGAAGCAGTAAATACGCATATAATTAAAAGTAATTTTAAACTAAGAAGACAGTCCAAAGTGACAGTGACTTTTTCCTGCTATTTTTCGATAGAAGAAAATTATTAAAATTTACTTACACATGCATACGGGCATACGTGCAGTAAAACAAAATCTAAAAAAATATATATAAAACTCATTAAAGCCTAAATAACGCTTATAGTTTTTATAGTAAATAGAGAAAGTTTCAAAAACTTCAATTGTAGCATGTAAAAACATATCAAATTGAAACTTTGAATGTCTCTCTTGAAAATTTATGATTTTGCACATTGACTCGTATACTCGTACGTAGGACCTTAATTCGTTCAAGGTAGGACCCATCCATATATATTATATACAGACGACATGCATAAATAAATAAATACACTGACACACGTATGTATATATCAACACAAATATGTGTTGGTGATATTTGCTATTAAGTATATACGAATTTAATGGTATTGTAAAGCAGCGATTAGTAAAGTGGGTTGCGATGTAAAGTCAAAAGAGTAACAAAATTATCTTTTATTGGGTTCCATAAAATAAAAGGGTTTTGTTGAGAATTAAAAATTTAGAAACCCCTGTTGTAAAGTATTGAATTATCAGTTGTTGTGAAATTAAAACAGCTGCATACACAACTGCATACACAGCTGCATACACAGCTACATACACAGCTGCATACACGGCTGCATACACGGCTGCATACACAGCTGCATACACAGCTGCATACACCTCACAGCTGCATACACAGCTGCATACACAGCTGCATACATAGCTGCATACACAGCTGCATACACAGCTACATACACAGCTGCATACACAGCTGCATACACAGCTGCATACACAGCTGCATACACAGCTGCATACACAGCTGCATACACAGCTGCATACACAGCTGCATACACAGCTGCATACACAGCGGCATACACAGCGCACACAGCGGCATACACAGCTGCATACACGGCTGCATACACAGCTGCATACACAGCTGCATACACAGCTGCATACACAGCTGCATACACAGCTGCATACACAGCTGCATACACAGCTGCATACACAGCTGCATACACAGCTGCATACACAGCTGCATACACAGCTGCATACACAGCTGCAACGTGCGCCGAGTGCTGGGCCACGGAGCCGGTCAACTGCAAGCGACATTCTGTGAGCGTTTACATTGTAATGTAATGTTTTCGCTTGTTTACAAGAAATGAGCGCACCTGACGTCGTCGCTTAAAACAAAAAACAGTTAAATGCATAATATTTTTAAACAGTAATTTTCTAAAGGTTAATAAATTCGAATGACTTTGCGGACCACTTGAATGAAATATTTTTTCATAGTCCGTTTAATTCGCTAAAGGTCAGTAGTTGCGCAATACTTAATTACTGCTGGTAACACGCTCACACGGACCGATGCAGTTCGGTTGCACTTGCATTTGTATCGGAGTGTGTCATTTATAGATAAACATATTGATTATTGTACATACACGTTTATAATCACAGATACACACATATATTATGCACACACACACATATATATATATATCGAACGTTATTAGTTCAGTGGGTGAGCGCGAGCGGACTACGCGAAGTATAATTGCGTCACAAGCCGATAGCGCGCGTCAACTAACTGCTGTAGGGTGACCAGGTTTCCATTAAATAGACCCTATTAGGTTTTTCTACACTCACCATACAAAACACATAAAAACACAGCATTTAATTGGAATTTCAGGCTGATATTTTTAGAGCACGATCTTTCCCCCATCGAGCTGACCCATTTATACAGTGACAACTATACTGCTGCAGCATGGCTCCACGACGTTTGCTCGTGATTGTCACGAACTGTCTGTCGCAGCCATCGTCATCCACCAGTTGTTCTCATCCTTTCCTTTTCAATGTTTATTGTCACTTCATCGCCGGCCGTCAAAAGTTACTGAGCATAGCCTTCATCCACAGATTACTTCACACGGGAAATGTCTGCCAAAGCTGTCACACTGAGCAAATATAATGAACTTTTGATACTCACTATTATCCTTGCCGTTGTCTTCTAAAATCTGCCGCCAGAGGCCTTGCCCCCTCACCCCTACCCTGTCGCTACGCCTCTCACTCGTATCCTTTAAATTAGTATCGATATGTCTTATTGCGATTAATGTTTACTTTTGAAATTCCTTTCTCTATCCGGTATTAAATTGAAGAAAACCTAGCGACCCTACTAACTTTATTTATAGAGTCCAAGTGATCTCGCGCCCGTGACCGATTGCCCGCACAAATAAACAACAGCTCGTGGCCGCATTTATTCAATACGTATAAGGGGATAAGATAATAATAAAAAAATAAAAACTACAGTTGCCATCCCGCGGCAGTCAGGACGTCTGTGTGCAGCTGTGGCCTGCTGCCAGCTGCAGTGAAGCATATCCCTGACGGCCTGTAATAATACACGAGGATGGAGATTTACAAGTCATGTGATATCACATTAATTGCCACAAAACTCGCGATATCATCCATACCATCTGGTTGGTCGGCGGTCAACCGCTGTGCAATTTAGTTGAAGTTAGTGAAGTTTTATACCGTACAACTTCCTTGTGGAGTCGAATACCACCGCCAATTTTTCTGGACCGATTCGAGTTAGGTTAGAAAAAGAAAGGTCTTCGAAAAAAGTGTCTACTCTTTTCTAAAAGGCCTGCATCGCATCTACAATTTCCCAGGCCGTCGTTGTTGTCCTCTGCAGGACATAACGCCGTGCAGGTCTCGGGTCTCGGGGTGTACCCCTTTACCCGGTTGTTCCTCACGGCACACTGCAGTGTGCCGGTCCTGGGCGCCTTGGTGGTAAAGGCATATTGTTTTAGCGACTTTTGTCGCGGTCGGTTAAATTTTGTCATTAAGGATGGTTGTCTATAACTTTGTGTTTAACACAAGTTATTTTGTCGGAGTTGGCCTTTCTGTGGCATTGTGGGGTTTACTCGACTCCCTAATCTATATAGGGAGGAGTTCTCTTGGATAGGGTCGCCCGTCCGGCGGCCGTGAGTGCAACGGCGCGAAGCCGTTGAGGTGTTCATGTGGCCCGTTGTCGGCGCGGTCGAACATACCGCGCGCCAGCCGGACCACGAATTCTTGCAGGCTCTCTATCTTTAGGTTGGCCGCTATGACGTCGTTCCGGACGTAGCGACCCGCACCGACTATAGTTCGTAATGATAAACTCTGCTGGGCCTGAAGTCGCCGCTTCTGATGATCGCTTAGGAGTGCATTCCAGGCCGGAGTAGCGTATGTTAGCAGGGGTCTTATATATGTTTTGTAGATGGTTAACTTCGACTTTGTCGGTAACTTGGATCTCAGGACAGGGCGGAGCATTGCCCGCGAGCTTTGCGTATAGCAAGGTCGACGTGCGCAGTCATACGCAACATCCTGTCAATCCGGCATCCAAGGTAGGTCACGGCCTTCTCATATGCGATCTCCTGGCCTCCGAGGGTTAGCGGTGGTGGTAGATTTCTATAGCGGCGAGTGAGTAGAGCGGTCGTCTTGCTAACATTGACGGCCATCCTCCACTCATCCAACCATGGTGGCAGCAGGTCCAGCAGACGTTGCATCCTGGCAGCTGCAGTGTGGGCTCTTCTGGACGACGTGAAGTATGTGCTGTCATCCGCAAAAAGCGCTAGTTCGACGTCGTCCTCCCAATCGTGCAAGTGTCCTGCCAGGGTAGGTATGTCATTAGTGTACGCCGCGTACAGGGCTGGAGACAGACAGCTGCCCTGTGGCACACCAGCTGTAATGGGTTTTATTGCGGACTCGGCGTCCTCTACACAGACGTAGAACTTCCTGTCTACGAGGAAGGACGCCACTAGCCGCAATATAGCAGGAGGGATACTTGTTTGTTCGTCTAATTTAAAGAGTAATCCTGTGTGCCACACCCGGTCGAACGCCTTCTCGATATCGAGAAAGACGCCCAACGATGTGCGGCCGCGGTTGTGCTCGGCCGCAAGCAAGTGCAGCACTCTGGTCAGCTGTGTTGCTGTAGAGTGATCCCTCCTGAATCCATGTTGCTCCGCCCGAAGTTGGATGCACGGGCGGAGACGTCTTAACAGTAATCTTTCGCACAGTTTAGCTATATGCGGTAACAGCGTGATCGGCCTGTAATTGGCAGCTCTACGCCTGTCCTTCCCGGGTTTCGGCAAGACGATAACTTTGCCTTTCTTCCAGTCCTCCGGGAAGTGGGATGTCCGCAATATGCCATTGTAGAGCCGACCTATCTCTACAAGGACTCTATTGGGCAGCTGTCGTAGTGCAGCATTGGTAATCCCGTCGTGCCCCGGCGCCTTCCTCGGTTGCAGGCGGGTTACTGTCCTCCGCAGTTCAGCGGGGGAGATGAACCACTCTCCTGCAAGTGGTGGCGCGGGCGACGATAGGAGCTTCTGAACGCGGCTCTCTTTCCGGGTATGGATTTCCAGGAACTCCGCACTTGCAGGATTCGGCATAAACTGCTCCTCGAAGAGCTCGGCTAGGATATCCGCTCTGCCCTTGGCATCGTCACGTTGAATGCCCGCGTTGTTGGTCAGCGGGCAAACAGGTGGTCGAGTTTTCGTTAACTGCCGGTTCAATTTGTAGAGCGACGCATGTTGTTCATCAGCTTTCCATATGCGCCGCTCCCAGGCCTCTCCTCTGTGGGCCTGTATTGCAACCGACAGTTCATCTGACAAGGTGTTTAGTTTTCTTTTTACTCAAGGGCAGCGAGTGCGCGCCCAGAGTTTTCTCAGCGCTCTTTTGTGGTTTAGCTTCACGCGTAGTCTTAGCGGCAGCTCCTCTTTTCTCCCCGAGAGAGGGACGATCGTAGAGGCCGCGTTGAGGGCCTCCTGGATGCTCGAGGTTATTCTAGTTGCAGCGGCCTCTACGTCGTCCGCTGAGTTGATCGGTGTATAGACTGGAGGTCTCTGCTGCAGGTGTTGGTAGTAGAGCCTCCAGTCGATCTTGGTCTTGACTGCTCTGGGCGGCGAAGTCACTGCCTTAGTGCCAAGGGTTATCAGAATCGGGAGGTGCTGTGTATTCAGGTCGTACAGCACTTCTACCACTACTGGATAGTTGACGTTCCTAGTGAGCACGATGTCTAATACATCCGGACGCTTCCTAGGGTCAGTAGGGATGTGCGTCGGTTCCTCGGGACCTAGAACGTCATAATTATGGCTTTCTGCGTCATCGTAAAGTTCACGACCCGGCGGGGTGATCACTCTGGACCCCCACGCCGGGTGTTTGGCGTTCAGGTCCCCGGCAAAGATGGTGGGTGCCGTACCTTCCATTACCGTCCGGATGTCTGAGGAGTGAAATGGAGTCCCTGGCGGGCGGTATGCTGCAAAGTCCTTAGTTCCTCACCCGCCGCCTCCATTTTTATGCCGATTGAACGCATCGTCTGGAAGTCCGGCAGGTCCAGCTCCTGGTGGACGATGTCTCTCCTCACCATAATCGCTGTCCCTCTATAAGCGATCCCTTGAGGTTCAGATATTTTTTATTATAATTGGGCAGCTTAAGATGCGTTGTTGGTCGTAATTTGGTTTCACTCAGCATAATCTTGCCGGATTATCCTGTTGCTGGGTATGTTGCCTGGATGTCCTGTTGCTGGGTGACCATGCAGAGTTCATGGATCCTTTGTCGAATCCCGTCCGGGTTCCAGTAAAGCAGACGCAGGTTACTATCCTCCGTAATTCCTTGCCAGTAGTGATGCCAGCGCCTTCATGACGGCGGTAACGGGATCTGTCCCGGTCCTTATGTCGGCCAGGACTTGTGTACCAACTTCGATGGCTATGCCTACCAATCTGTGGATGGCATCAGCCGTCTCGAAGCCGGACGTTGGTGGTCTACGTTCATTACTACGTTGAGAAGGCACTGGTCTCGGGGCATTTGTGATGGTCTTCCTTTGGGTAGAGCGTGCTCTATATGTAGAGCGGGCTCTACTTTCTGGTAGAGCCCTTTCTGGTGTTCTACCTGTCGTAGTTGTTGCTGGTGTTCATGCAGTAACCTGCGCCTGCGAGGCTATCGGTCCTGTTGTTGTAGGGGTAGATGTATTCACAGCCTGAGGAGGAGGCTGTTCCGTTTTCTTGCTCCTGTTCCTCCGCCTTTTCCTTTGAGAGGGTTGCCTCCCAGTGGCGTCATTGGCAGGAGGTCGGAGAGTCGCCCCGGTGGTTGCCCTTTGCTCTATGGGTTCCACCGTTTCCATTGGTGCTGTAGGAGGGGGTGGGGGGGGGGGGGCTGGTTGCCTACCCTTTCCTCTAGTGATTGTAGTCCGCCCATTCTCCTGTATGGTAACAGCCTTTGGGCGACTCTGGGGGATCCTCTTAGGGTTCTCCGGGAGTAGCCCAGGTAGAACGATCCCCTGCTTCCTGGCAATCCTCCTCAGGACTGGGCAGCGGCGATCGTTGGCCGTGTGGCTTTTAGCGCAATTTGCGCACTTTGGCTCTTCCTCTCTACCCCTTGGGCAAAGGCTGGCAATATGCTCTCCAGCACAGCGAACGCATTTCACTGGCCTGAAGCAGTTTGCAGAGGCATGTCCGAAAGCCTGGCAGCGGTGGCATTGTGCTGGTCCCGTCTTTCTCTGCCAGGCTTCGATGACTACTTCTCTCATGTAGTGGAGTTCGTCAATATGGTATAGTTCTTGGAGCCGCTCCAGGCTCAGATGCTCCAGCTGTGCGTAGTAAAGGCAGCCCGGTCTGCCTCTACGTGGTGGTACGGCCTATAGGTGATCGGGAAGCCTTTTGCCCGGATAGCCTCCTCGATCATCTTGGTGTCGATACCCACTGGCAGACCCCGGATGCCCACTTTAGTGGGCTTCTCCTCTGCCGGGGTGTAGCAGTACCATGACATAGTTTTGTCTTTCTCGGAGAGCTCGACCATGTATCTCTGGATGGTGCGGAACTCCTCCGGGCTCTGAGGTGAAAATCTTACTCCCTTCCCGAACGGATGGGCATTGGGAGGGTGGTCCAATTTCTTATTGAGGACCTCGAAGTGCCTGGTCCAGTCCGGGAGGCATTCTGCGACAATCGGCGGGTATCTGGATTTCTCCTTCTCCTTCTCAGCTTTCTGAGGCTCCTCCGCCGATTGCGGTCGTGGTACTGCAGGAGCCGCTGCCATGTGGGCATAGCTCGTTGACGGCCGCTGTCCATCGTCAATAGCTAACCCGGACGGATTGGTAGCTTGCACCGGGGATGATCTCCCGGCTGATGCAGCTAGGGTTGCATACGTTGTTGAGCCCCAGCTGTAGGACTCCTCACCTCCTTGTTCGTACTGGGCCGAGTCGTGGCTACGTCGGTCCGGTGACATGGATGGTGGTTGTTGTGGCGGTGATGGCGACTTAGGAGGTGAGGTATGAACCTTCTTCCTGGTCGCTGCTTGGGGCTCTTCATCATCTGAGGATGTTAATTGATCAGATGAGTCACCGATGCGCTGCCTCTTCTCGTAGAAGGAGGCTTCGGTCTCTGGTGGCGTGTGCGTTCGTGGCGTCTTCATTGGTGGCTGTTGTTGGGAGGGCAGCGGTTCACGCCCAGTCGTACACTCAGGTACGATGGGCGAGCGTGCAACCCTCGGTGCGGACTCCTTACCCGGCAACGAAGGCTTCCGAATCGGTATTTGGGAGTATGATGAGACAACTCTCACCCTCTCCGGATTAAAAATATCACGGTAGGCGATTGGCCTCTCCAATACGCCTGGCCGGTTCAGTGGTTTCCTCGATTTAGGAGGAGGTTCCCCCTTATCTTTGCCTGACATGTCCCTAACCTAACAGTCAGTGGTAATCTACTATAGGCCCTATCTATTTTCCAGCCGATCGGCAGCAGATGTTGGTGCGCGAAGCGGATGGTAGTGATGTTATGAGAGTGACTATCCTCACTGTGGGCACTTCCTACCCCTTTTATACCAAAAGGGTTGGGGGAAGTGCGACGGTGGCACTTAATAACGCGACTGGGCACAGGATGCACGGAGCGCATAAAGTGCCAAGAATCACCTAGGGGCCGGTGACCTCGACGCCTCACGGAATCACGGGACTCAACGATCGGCGGAGTTTGTCGAACCGGCGGTTATTTGCAGCCACTGCTAACTACGAATAACGCACACCTAGGAGATCCTTAGATTTTCCCAGGTGTTGCAGTTGTTCACGAGTAGCGGTAGTCACTTACCATGAGGTGAGCCGCATGATCGTTCCTTCCTACCCCTTCTTATACATATATAGGAAAATCACAGACAAAACTTCCTCAGCTCTCGTTGTAACGTATATTTATTAGTTATTAATAGAAACAGGCATCATACGATAGTAAGCCTTTAGCCACTTTCCGGGATCAGGAAACTTCGAATTAATGCGCGGCGTATCTTCGCTTCGGGTATTAAGTTGATTATTGCTTATACGCAGAGACATTATAACTTTGTAATTAATCGCACATGTTTAAACGTAGGTATTTGTTTAACTATCGTAATACGTAGATCACTCAATAAGTTTTGAGATGTTCGAAATTTAAAAATGGAACGCACCCGTGTTATATGTTTCTAAAAAGCAAATTTATTTAAAAATAGAACTCCATAAGCAAACAGCTCAATATTAAAAAAAAAAACATTGTTCTATTCATTTTCCTGCAACGCTTCGCAATCTTAACCATGAACATTTGCGCGCTATGATCTATTATGATTTTATATTGGTTTAACCGAACAATTAAGTTTATAACGGTTACCATCAACATTAGGGGTCTCAGTTCCATCACGCGCAACAGTTTTGGGTGGTTTGCTGAATTCAAAAGGGATAAAGTTAACCTTAAAGATGACCAAGGAACCGGGGCCCCGCAAACAGCAGTAACGGCAGATAATGTATGGACTTCTGAAATGTTGGTTCGAGAAGACCTACGAATCACATATACGGACATCGAAAAGGTTGTAGGCAATACCCAATATATGATAATAATAAAGTGCAAATCTATATGTAGGTATATCGGTCTGTTAAGGTTACTGTCGGTCGTAAGTGATAAGTCCGTAATTGAATTTAAACTAATTACTGAATTTTAAATTTGCGCGAATCAGTAAAAAGTAAAACAAACGCGTTTAATTAAAACCGGTTATCGGATTAAAGTTAAAAAGAGAGTACGTAATGAATATTTATCACACCTTATTACCTTATCGTTATGTACCTTGTTCAATTAAAGTGTATATTATTATCATCAAATAATTAAAATGAAAATACTTAAGCATTAATTTTAAAAGTAGGATGAGTTAAACATGTATTATTTCTTTTCTCTACGCCTAAAATTTAACGGCGGCACTAATATCTACAACAATGTTTTTTTATAATTGATCTATAGCCCTGGAGGTATGTGCCTAGCTGTGGGACGGATATAGGTTGTAACAAACGTACTCCAAGTACTTAGAGTTCATTGGCCTATTAACTAACTAACTTTACCTTTTTATTTTATGGTATTAGTTACGGTAACATTTGTATGTTACTTGATCAGTTGGCATTTACAAAAGTAAATTTAGTCACATAGTTATATATTATTCTGCCTCTTCGGCCTAGTGGTCGTAAACGACTGATAATACCTAATATCATGTTGTGTGCACATCTTGAGGTCTTGAGATCGAATCCCGGATCGGGTCAAAATCTGTCATTGGGTTTTTTTTGTCAAGAAATTCTCAGTATCGACTTGGAGTAAGGAAGCTGGCGATGTCTCACCCCCATGCCTGAAAAATCACGTGAAACCGTTGGTCCTGCGCCTGATCTTCCCCTGTCGTATCGGATTATCGTCGGATTATCCTGTGCTTGGGCAAACACTCACACACTATACTGTGCTTGGGCAAACACTCACACACTACACCGTGCTTGGGCAAACACTCACACACTATACTGTGCTTGGGCAATCACTCACACACTATACTGTGCTTGGGCAAACACTCACACACTATACTGTGCTTGGGCAAACACTCACACACTATACCGTGCTTGGGCAAACACTCACACACTATACTGTGCTTGGGCAAACACTCACACACTATCCTGTGCTTGGGCAGACACTCACACACTATACTGTGCTTGGGCAGACACTCACGCACTATACTGTGCTTGGGAAAACACTCACACACTATCCTGTGCTTGGGCAGACACTCACACACTATATTGTACTTGGGCAGACACTCACACACTATACTGTGCTTGGGCAAACACTCACACACTATTCTGTGCTTGGGCAAATACTCACACACTATCCTGTGCTTGGGCAAGTACTCACACACTATCCTGTGCTTGGGCAAACACTCACACACTATACTGTGCTTGGGCAGACACTCACACACTATACTGTGCTTGGGCAATCACTCACACACTATACTGTGCTTGGGCAAACACTCACACACTATACTGTGCTTGGGCAAACACTCACACACTATACCGTGCTTGGGCAAACACTCACACACTATACTGTGCTTGGGCAAACACTCACACACTATCCTGTGCTTGGGCAGACACTCACACACTATACTGTGCTTGGGCAGACACTCACGCACTATACTGTGCTTGGGAAAACACTCACACACTATCCTGTGCTTGGGCAGACACTCACACACTATCCTGTGCTTGGGCAGACACTCACACACTATACTGTGCTTGGGCAGACACTCACGCACTATACTGTGCTTGGGAAAACACTCACACACTATCCTGTGCTTGGGCAGACACTCACACACTATATTGTACTTGGGCAGACACTCACACACTATACTGTGCTTGGGCAAACACTCACACACTATTCTGTGCTTGGGCAAATACTCACACACTATCCTGTGCTTGGGCAAGTACTCACACACTATCCTGTGCTTGGGCAAACACTCACACACTATATTGTACTTGGGCAGACACTCACACACTATACTGTGCTTGGGCAAACACTCACACACTATTCTGTGCTTGGGCAAATACTCACACACTATCCTGTGCTTGGGCAAGTACTCACACACTATCCTGTGCTTGGGCAAACACTCACACACTATACTGTGCTTGGGCAGACACTCACACACTATACTGTGCTTGGGCAAATACTCACACACTATCCTGTGCTTGGGCAGACACTCACACACTATACTGTGCTTGGGCAGACACTCACACACTATACTGTGCTTGGGCAGACACTCACACACTATTCTGTGCTTGGCCAAATACTCACATACTATCCTGTGCTTGGGCAAATACTCACACACTATCCTGTGCTTGGGCAAACACTCACACACTATACTGTGCTTGGGCAGACACTCACACACTATACTGGGCGTGGGCAACTACTCACACACTATCCTGTGCTTGGGCAGACACTCACACACTATACTGTGCTTGGGCAGACACTCACACACTATACTGTGCTTGGGCAAACACTCACACACTATCCTGTGCTTGGGCAGACACTCACACACTATACTGTGCTTGGGCAAATACTCACACACTATCGTGTGCTTGGGCAGACACTCACACACTATACTGTGCTTGGGCTTACACTCACACACTATACTGTGCTTGGGCAAACACTCCCACACTATCCTGTGCTTGGGCAGACACTCACACACTATACTGTGCTTGGGCAAATACTCACACACTATCCTGTGCTTGGGCAGACACTCACACACTATACTGTGCTTGGGCAGACACTCACACACTATACTGTGCGTGGGCAAACACTCACACACTATCCTGTGCTTGGGCAGACACTCACACACTATACTGTTCTTGGGCAAATACTCACACACTATCCTGTGCTTGGGCAGACACTCACACACTATACTGTGCTTGGGCAGACACTCACACACTATGATTCTGTCCTGCGCTGGTGACTGGTTTTCGTCAGGACTAGGCGCCGTCACTGAAACTCTGTCTGAAGGACATTATTGTAGGCTGTAACCAACGTACTCGTAATACTTAGAGTTCAGTGACTGTAACTTTGACTTTTTTATTTTACAACCATAGTTATTGTTGCATTTAGTAACTTGTTCTTGATAAGGTGGCATTTTTAAAATTAATTTCGGTAATATAATTAATGTGTGTACGTGTTTCGGAACATCATCCAGAAAGTAATTTTGCTCTTATTATGTTCATGTTATTATGTTCATGTTATTATTATGTTCATGTTATTTTGTTCATGTTATTATTATATTCATGTTATTATGTTCATGTTATTATGTTCATGTTATTATGTTCATGTTATTATGTTCATGTTATTATGTTCATATTATTATGTTCATGTTATTATTATGTTCATGTTATTATGTTCATGTTATTATTATGTTCATGTTATTATGTTCATGTTATTATTATGTTCATGTTATTATGTTCATGTTATTATTATGTTCATGTTATTATGTTCATGTTATTATGTTCATGTTATTATGTTCATGTTATTATGTTCATGTTATTATTATGTTCATGTTATTATGTTCATGTTATTATTATGTTCATGTTATTATGTTCATGTTATTATTATGTTCACGTTATTATGTTCATGTTATTATGTTCATGTTATTATGTTCATGTTATTATGTTCATGTTATGTTCATGTTATCCATGTTTTGACGTTATTCTGTTTTTGTACCCGATAAATAATTAAATATATTTATATATTAATAATGTAGAGTCATCAGTCGCATAAAGTAGAGCCAGATCTAGGTTTCTAGGAGGGTAACAACGCTCATTACGTTGTTAATTTCATTTTAAATAGACAAAACGCGTTTTCTTATTAAAATATTAACATAAAATAGCCGTAACTTAAATTTATTGTGCAACTAAATAAGAAAGATTTTAAAGTGATATTTAATACTTTCAATTTAATTTTGAGAGATCGGAATGTGAAAGGTACCCATTACACATTGATAATTCATTGATTGGATGAGATAATTATAGGCTCTCTTATATTCTTTCTGTAATATCATTACGTGACCTTTATTGCTGAATTGTCGTATGCCTGTACGGTGGTATGTAGTTTTTCATACATAAATAACAGTATACATACTCTGAAGACAAGCACGGGCTAAGCGATTGGATTCGGCGCTGCGGGATGGGCGTTCAATTCCCTACCATATTTCTTCAGAAAAGTTTCCCACACTAATGTTCCTCTTACACTCCGAATTTCGGTGATGGCGGCCAATTTTAACTGAGTCCAGCCATATATGTGGGACAGGATTATAACAGACAAGTGTGTACGCAAGCACAGGCGCTCTCTTAGTCCAATGAAACGGCTATCGCATTACAAAACCGCCAACTTCTTGACTGCGGGATGCTACTGACGATATCTTGGCAGAAAAAAACAATACTGATTTTGGATTAACTCGGGATTCGAAACCAGACTTCATGATCAGTAGTCGTGCTTACGAACACTAGAACGTCGAGGCAGCAAAGTTACACGTGGATCCAACACAACTATTTCTAGGAACCGTTGAAATTTACAGTAGTTGATAGTTTGGCAACCGCATGGTTTTTATTGATCTCATATTTTCAGGAAGATGCCCATTTATACGTGGTAGAGTGACACTGCAGCTATATAATAGTTATATAAATGGTTGTACCACGAATGGGTCGGCCCAACCAATAGACCACGATCTTAAAGAATACCTGTGTAAAAAGCAGCTTTATGGTGCTGTTTTTCGTATAGTTAGTGTAGAGGAACCGGAGATCCTTTTTATTGGATACGAGGTATTCGATCTAAACCCTCAGGGGTGTTACATGTATATGTAACCTTAACTTTATATTTGCACCTATGTACGTCCCGCTACTGGCCACAGGCCTCCTCGCATTTCTGAGAGGGTCTTAGGACAAGGAAGAGCCGCGGTAGCTCATGTGGTGACGCTCGCTGCAAGAGGAGTCACATCGCGTGCACGGTGTGCTGCTGTAGTTTCGTACAGTAGGAATCACGAGCGATCAAGTTTTTATATTTTAAGTTCGTAAGTGCTTTTATTATATTTGTTGAATCGTGTTTATGCGTGTTGTATTGGAGCCGTGGTAGCCCTGGCGCTAGCGTTCGCTGTAAATCTCACAGTACACGAGCTGCCGGGCAAAATGTCAGTGGTGCTGGCGGGGATTCGATGAAATTGTTAATTGCAACTATAGTGCGGATTCACTACGTCGTCGACGGTGAAGGAGAACATCGTGAAGAAACCTGCATGTCTGAGAAATAAGAAAAAAATTTCGAAGACATGTGAAGTTCGCCAACACTTTTGGCAGCACGGCCATTTCCTTGTCCTAAAACATAAATATAGTAGGTTTTTGCCAACTCTACACATTCTCCTCTTACTATCAGGTAGTCTGTGTCCGTATATTATTACCCTTACCTGTAGTCGTACATTGTTTCAAAGTTTACAATTTCTTCATACTTACAGATTTTATAAGAAGACGTGGATTTTTGCTATAGACAACCAGTCATATGTGATAAACAAAGTAGTACTTATTACAGAAGAAGTACCTTTTGACATTTTTTATTTTAAATGTGTACATTTTAAATGCTAAGCTTATACACACTATGTTCCGACTTTATGCAGTTGATTATAAATTTAACTTAAAAGAAAGGCGCGTATGACGCTCTTACCGGATAAGCAAAAGTTCCAACGCGGGTACATTCCACTGGTCGGCGCTTTCTCCCACGGTAGTGAGAGTCACCTGATCACCTGCAACGACTCATTGAGGTCGAAATACATGGCTTTAAGGAATGTTTATATTGTGTTGTTTTTAAAGTCAATCGAAAATGTGTTGACTTATCCCAAACATAAACGTGGGCGGCATAGTGCAGCTTACGGTCCCTAGCGTAACAAAAAGAAAGAAATAGAAAATGCCCTTTTTTAAATTCATAAAAAATGACATTTTTGCTCTTATACGTATACCCATTTCCGGTATGCGAAAAATTCGGTGCAGGGAATATTTAAGGTTATGTCAATAAGTATATGTCAACTCGAATTTAATTAATTTGAATTGACCTTTTTAATAGATAGTTATTTAAATAAATAAGAAAGAAAGACCATTTATTGCAACAAGCTGCACATTCAATTAGGCACTTAATTTGTAATATTTGTACACACATCAATTAATAAAAGTATAAAAATTTGACACTAACAACATTTAAAAAAGTAGGTGTGTGTAGCCGCTGGTTTTCAGTGAGCTCGAATTTCCAGCTTTCAAAAGATTTAACTTTGAATCATAACAGTTGATCTGTGTTCCACACGACGTTGTCAGTCGCAAGACTGTATGAGGAAGTAACACGTGTAAACATGAGCGGAAATTATTTCTTTGTGGTGTAGTTCAATGCAGACACTTAGATGGAAAGCCTCGTTTTAAGTAAAAAGGGGCTCCGGTTCACTCACCATACGAAACACGGCAGCATTGAACTGCTATTTTACGCTGATATTCTGTGAGGGCGTGGTCCCTCCCCGGTCGAACCGACTCATTCGTGCTACAACCTTAACGTAGCTGCAGCATAGCTCTAAAGCGTAATTTTTTTTATAGAATGAGGTTCAAGAACGAGCACACAGTCAACCCACATAAATCTAAATAATAAGGCAATTGCCTTATTATTTAGATTTCTGTGAGTCGACCTGATAGTAAGTGGATGCTGTGATTCATAGACATTTATACATGTTTTCTCGACTAAGAATCAAAATGTAGATACGTTGTCACCTTTTTGTAATTTTACTAATATTTTAATAGAAAAAGAAAATTTATATATTTATATACGAGTATTACTTGCATTTGCCGCGACTTTATCCACGTGAAATTGTGTTGGGTTGGATGTCATGTATTTTAATTTCTAAACTAAGTTACTCCTTACAACATCAACTATCTGCCAGCGAAAGTTCCTTCAAAATAGGTCCAGCCATTTTGGAGTTTATCGAAACAAATAGACAGACAGATAAAAATTAAAAATAATGTTTTTTTTTTTGTCACCGTATAAAATTTCATATGCATTTTTTTAAAAGCTGTTATTTCGACATTAGAAACAGACAATTTAATTTTATTTACTTGTATAGATATAATTTTAAAATTTAGTTCGCAGCTCGTCGTACTACGTTATGAATTACTAAAATGCAGATTGATATTAAATGAACTGCTAATATCAGGGTCGGATGGAGATGAAAGGCAAGTGCCGGTGTCCGTATGAGACTGTTCAACCAATTTCATCTACTTACCACCATTCACCTTCCATTTGTAAAAACCAAGTGAATAAGAACACATCTACGAGTAACTGACACTTGAACAATTAAGGCATCCACGACTTTTTTTGTCACCACTATTTATGTTGAACCAAAGATTATAAGCCCTCGTTTTTTTAAAGCTCAATATTTTTTAATTATATTTCTTTTTATTCAAACTAAACACACAAATATATATGCTATATATATATATATATATATATATATATATATATATATATATATATATATATATATATATATATAATATTAGCGATCCACCCCCGTCTCGCCTGGATTGGATGTAACAATGTGGCGTTATTTAGATTAAAACTAATCAAAGATCGTTTATTATCAGATGCAGCGCGGATCGGTGTCGGCGTTGCTCTCTGTCTGTGCGTGGTCTGTCATCTCAATCAGTGCAGCCCGCTGCAAGCCCGCCCGGTGCCCGGGCTGCGCGCTCCTGACTCTAGCCCAGACAGACGGACAGACAAAACTTTGCTCTCTATGCGTGGTATGTCATCTCAGTCGGTGCATCCCGCTGCAAGCCCGCCTGGTGCCCGGGCTGCGCGCTCCGGACTCTTGCCCGGACAGACGGACAGACAAAACTTTGCTCTCTATGCGTGGTCTGTCATCTCAGTCGGTGCAGCCCGCTGCAAGCCCGCCTGGTGCCCGGGCTGCGCGCTCCGGACTCTAGCCCGGACAGACGGACAGACAAAACTTTGCTCTCTGTGCGTGGTCTGTCATCTCAGTCGGTGCAGCCCGCTGCAAGCTCGCCCGGTGCCCGGGCTGCGCGCTCCGGACTCTAGCCCGGACAGACGGACAGACAAAACTTTGCTCTCTGTGCGTGGTCTGTCATCTCAGTCGGTGCAGCCCGCTGCAAGCTTGCCCGGTGCCCGGGCTGCGCGCTCCGGACTCTAGCCCGGACAGACGGACAGACAAAACTTTGCTCTCTATGCGTGGTCTGTCATCTCAGTCGGTGCAGCCCGCTGCAAGCCCGCCTGGTGCCCGGGCTGCGCGCTCCGGACTCTAGCCCGGACAGACGGACAGACAAAACTTTGCTCTCTGTCTGTGCGTGGTCTGTCATCTCAGTCGGTGCAGCCCGCTGCAAGCATGCCCGGTGCCCGGGCTGCGTGCTCCGGACTCTAGCCCGGACAGACGGACAGACAAAACTTTGCTCTCTGTCTGTGCGTGGTATGTCATCTCAATCGGTGCAGCCCGCTGCAAGCCTGCCCGGTGCCTGGGCTGCGTGCTCCGGTGAAACCCAGGTATACTTGAGTCTCAACGCCACCTCTGGGAAAAATCGATTTAACTCGCGTCCCTTCGTTTCGTTCATCCATCGATTCTGCTTTACGCCAATCACCTCAGTCCAGATTTCGCGCTTTCGTCCGCTCAACTCTTCTCTGGGCGCGGTCAAGCGTTCCATACCCATCCTATCAGCACGAATGACCTCCAGGTCAGCAGGGAGAACGCCAGCCAGCACCGGTAAGGCCGCCGTGCTAGTGGACCGGTACGCCTTGGTCAACAAGATAAGGGCAGATCGTTGCGATCTCAGTAGTACGCTACGGACTGTGTACATGTTCGCCCGCTCGTACCAGCACTCTGCTGCATACGTGAGCGTGGACACAAACACTCCTCTATAGATAATTTTTAAACTCGGGTATCTCATGCCCCATGATGATGTCGATACGCGAGTCATTTTGCCGAATCCCTTAGTGGCTCTTTCAGAGATATCAGAAGCGTGTTGCACAAATGATAGTCCCGAGTCCAAAACCACGCCTAGTACCTTAGCGGTAGTCACAGTCTTGATTCATTCCCCACCAAGTTTAATAACGGGGGGGGGGGGCTGAAGTTTTCCTCTAATAGTCATGGTGGTTGACTTTGAGGAGGAAAACTTCAGTCGATTCCTCAGCTCCCACTCTCGTACAAGGTCCAGAGTGACCCTGGCCCTGGATTCAATACCCGCTCTCGTTTCAGATTCAACCAAGATTGTGATATCATTGGCATAGGCTGTCATGGCAACTCCCTTAGGCAGAGGGAGTCGGATCGAATCATCCATCAGCACGTTCCACAATGTTGGGCCCAGCACGGAGCCTTGAGGACATCCCATGGTCGAGGTCTTCCACTCTACCCGGTCCCCGATGTAGAGGCCTACACACCTGGAGGTGAAGTAGTCCACCAACATTTTATAAACGTTAGGTGGATATCCACCCCTCTTAGCTTTGACCATCATCATCGGCCACCAGGCATTGTCGAAGGCACCGGAAATATCCAGAAAGATGGCTTGCACGTAGCATGCCCGAGAATACTTTGCCGTTCTGAGCAATACTCGGAGCGCTGTTACCGTAGACCGTGCCGGAGAAAATCCATGCTGGTGCTCGGATGTACCGTGACTAATCACAGGAGTGCACCTTAGAAGTACACGTTCAAGTAACTTTCCCAAAACAGGCAGGAGCGTTATAGGACGATACGCCTTGGCGTCAGTGAGTAGCTTGTCATTACCCTTAGGAATGACAATCAATCTACCGTCTTTCCATACCTTGAGGAAAACCCCCTCTATTACACACTTGGCATTCACCGAGCGGAATTCTCTCGGTGCAGCCATCCAAGCATTCCTCACGATTCTTGCACTCACTCCATCGAGACCCGGAGCCGTGTTGGGCAAGGCCCTGACTATGCCTCCCAGGTCCTCAGCCGTAAGTGGAGGTGCAGCTCTACCAGAGGGCATAAATGCCGCCAGCATACGAACCTGCCGGTGGTAAGGCTTGTCACAACCAGGGTCGTCATCCGGACAGAGCGCAGACATCAAGCTGTTCATTGCAGCTTCCAGACTATCTGGGCCCACCCGCGAATGCAATCCCATTGATCACATTCGCAGGCGGACGCACCCTCCCGCTGGCCAATCTGTATGCCAAGCCCCAAGGGTCCTCATTGCCAGTATTAGCGACCCACGTGTGATGCGACTGCTGCACCTCCACCATTATCTTCCTATATCTCGCACGCACGCTATGAAATGCCATTCTGGCTATCTCCTCTGATCTGCCACGGGGCGTTGCTCTGCATACAATCTTGCTGGGCAGTTCCTTGCCATGGTCACGTGCGTACCAGAGTCGGGCCGGCCAAATCGCTTGCAGGTAGCGCACTTTTCTTCTTTTGCTTTGCAGGCCCCACGCTCGTGTCCCGTCTCCCCACACTTGCCACACACAGTTTCCTTGGACCTGCAGTACTTTGCTGGATGCCCGTATTGCTGGCACCTCTGGCAGCACGTGACATCTACGTAGTCGCAGGGCTCCACCACGTCCCAGCCAATGTAGAGGCGATTATGTCTTACCAGCACGTCTCTTAATGCAGCCGAGCACTGGAGAATGACCGTGGTGCGCCTGCTTCCTCTCTACGATTTCTTAAAGGCCACCTTGCATTCTTCCTTCATCTTATCCTCACTCTAGCCACAGGCAGCAAGATTCTGCTCGTAGAGGCCGCTTAACACTTCTTCGTTCTTGGGGTCCTCCTCAAAACCCCTGAGGGCAACCAGTGGAGGGCAATGCCTGGGCTCAGACATCCTCGGTGATGGAGGGGCTGCAGTTTTTAATTTCTCCGCTGCCTCCTGGGACGTGGTCTGGACCACAACACCAGCATTCCCCACCTTTCTCCATCGGTCTATTTGCAGACCGTCTTCGGGTTCACTGCCTTCTTCAGCTCCAACTTCGTATCCTCCGCAGTCTTAATTGGTCCCTCAGCTTCAGCCGGATAAAAGGCAACTACCGGACCCTTGCTGACAGGCATCAGCACCTGGTCTGCACCCTTGGGTAGCCTCAATGCACCCGAGTACGAGCGTTGCAGTGCCGGGTCCGTCGTGTGGCAAGGAACTGTACCGGCCTCGACCTGCGCCAGTTTCCCTTCTGCGACAAGCTTCTCCTTCTCCGCTCGTACTCTGGCCAGCTCCAGCTCAGAAATGTGGACCTCCATGGTCGCCACCATGGCGATGAGGTCGTGGCCGTATGCTAAAACTTTGTTCACTACTACTTGTACTAAGGATGGCCATTATCCCCCTAACTGACTCCCGCACCTAGTCAATGACCTCCAGCTTCGAAGCGGTGGTAGCTTTAAAACTCCCCCCTAGCACCCCGAGTTACCTCTCTGGAGTAGTCCTCTTCTTCCGTTTCAGGAGCAGATTCCTCGACATTCCTTGTCAGAAGACCTGCCACCGGTGCCACACTCCGGCGAGACTCGGTGCGCTTGCCTATCCTTGGTCACTGGGAAGATGCCTGCATTTCTTCTGGCGAAGCCAGTGGCCGCTTCTCCGGCACTACTGGCGGTGGGGGGGGGGGGCACCGCAACCGGCCGTCCGTTTGGTCCCGGCGGGGTCCTGGCCAACGACTTCCTGGGCGTAAAGCCCTGGTCATCGTCCGCCATTTTAATTTAAGTGAAGTTCACTAAAGAAAGTTATAAGTCACTGTTAGCGTCTAATACAATGACAGCTGTCAGTGTCAAAAAACACCGGCACAACCTAACCTCAATCCTAGTTCAGTTCTTATCATTCACACTATTCATATCTAACACTAAATATAAATAAAAGTACTTACAGTTTAAAATCCAAAAGAACAAAGAATAACACACTCAACAATAAAATAAGAATACTTAACCTAAAGCTACCACGCGGTAACCGCGTGGTCTAACCTAACCTAACACGTGTTTACAGGTAATAAAAATATTTAAAAGTGTTTAAAAAGATAACAAGCACTGCACTGTTTATTTAATACTACAAAATAAAGTTTAAATAGTAACAAAGTCAACTATTATAATAAGATATTACTATAAAACACCAAAAACAATTAAAAATGTATGCACGTAGTCACGCGAGAGCGCTTCGACACGTCCGCTCAGTCCGAGTACCGACGACGTAGTAACTCTAGCCCGGACAGACGGACAGACAAAACTTTGCTCTCTGTCTGTGCGTGGTCTGTCATCTCAGTCGGTGCAGCCCGCTGCAAGCCTGCCCGGTGCCCGGGCTGCGCGCTCCGGACTCTAGCCCGGACAGACGGACAGACAAAACTTTGAAAAATTATGTTTGTGTCGTAACAGCAGGCAAATAGCTACCTGAGCCCGATAGAAGTCAGAAATCTGTAACATTTGAATATTATAGACGGCTTCTTCAATCTCTTCATATAAATAATATAATATTTAATATATTACTGGTGGGGGATGACAATACATCTGCATTTTAATTTTTAATCAAGGATAGTTGTAGTCTATGGGAAACCGAATGCACTACATACAATACACTACACTACACTACATTTATACGTGGTACAACTACGCTGCAGCTATATTATGGTTGTAGCACAAATGGGTCGGCTCACCCGAGGCAGAACCACGCTCTCACAGAATATCAGTGTAAAATAGCAGCTTAATGCTGTTGTGTTTCGTTCGTTTTAATTGGAAACAAGGTATTCCATATTAGTCCTCGGGGGTGACAACGCATCTACATTTGATACTTAATCGAGTATAAATGTAGATGTCTATGAGCCTCAGATTCCACTTACCATCAGAAAGAAAAGATAAAGATAGAGGGATGTATATGGGCAACGTGATCAACTTACTATCATGTGGACTAATGTGCTCGTTTGTCACACTCTTTCTAAAAAAAATACTTGATATTGAATTCCGCGCGTGATTTTGAAATTGTATAATATATTATGTAGATTAACTACGAGTATTGTCTATTATCACAGATATCTAAACAAATTATCTATGTTATTTGAGTGTAAGCTAATTTTGTCACTCTAATTTTATTAAAAAACAAAAAAAAGAACTGAACTGTGCCGCTATTGTGTTTACAAACTTGACTGAGCGTTGAACGCGCTTTAAATAAAATTTTGACATTTAATTAAAGAAGTTATTAAAATTTTGTAAATAATTATTAAGTTAAATTAAAGTTACGTCCTACATACGTCCCACACATACTGCTGGGCACAGGAACCCTCTTAATTCTGAGAGGGTTTTAGGGCAAGAATGTGTCCACCGTAGTGTTGCCCAAAATCGGTCTTGGTCTTGCAGTCATGGTCTTGTTCTTGCATTTTGCAAGACCAAGACCAAGAACAAAACTGCCTAATTTTAGCAAGACCAAGACCAAGACTGACCGTGCAAGATTTGAGCAAGAACAAGACTAAGCCTGCGAGACTCTTGCGTCTTGCAGTTAGGAATGAGTGTCGTTTCAGGGAGTATAGGAGTTCGGGTATACGCTTAGGGACTCTATGAGACGCAAAAAATATATAAAGAAAATTTGTAAAATTGGACTTATGCGCATTACGAACAATACCATAAACATAAAGAAAAAACAATGCATCCCTAGTTTTGACCATCGGCACTTTGATAGTGCGCGGCGTCTTGTTGTCGGCATCATCAAAGGTTGAATACTGACCCGTCAAAGAAATTTTGCAGCTATTCGGAAGTACAAGGTCAAGATACACGCGCCGGCGGTTTCTATTGATATCGCATTCAATCGTCGCCGCCGCGCCGCACGCACTACTTTTGAGACTGTTTGAATGCCGCCACAGAGTACATTTAATTTAATTAAATTAGATTAATTAAATCACAAGAAGAACATAATATACACAATTTTATTTACATATTTACATTTAATTTTTACCTAGGCATACTATACCTATCTGGCAACGCATCTACTTTATTAATCTTCTGAAGAATCATTAATTTTACCAAAGAATGCCGAACTTTCCTTTGTCGGTCTTTCAGCGTGTACTTACAAATAGTAGTATTTATTTTAATTCCAGTCATTCCCAATTGAGCTTTGCTTCGAGTCTAATGTATTAATTGTTTTTACTCTAATCCTTGTTGTTCTCGGAGTGATAAGTTTACAAATTGACATGAGTGACGAAGAGTCGAATAGTTCTAGTCGGAGTAGTGAGAGTTGGAGTTATAGATCTAAAAGACCTAAAAGTAAATTTGATGCGTTTTTCGACATAATTCATGCATCCCAAATTGCTTTGTGTAAATTATGCCAACATAAAAGAAACACTTCAGGCTTAAGGAAGCATCTAATATCTTTCCACAAAAAGGAATCACAAATATTTCTTCTTGAAAAACCAAAATTAAGTGGAGATATCACAAGCTTTTTAACAACCGCCGGAAAAAGTGGACAGGTAAGAAAAAATATACTTATCACACAATTACATAACACATATATTATGTAACTAGCGGCCGCCTGCGACTTCGTCCGCGTACAATATCTGATTTCATATGATATTTTGAAATTTCTGCAAAAATCTTACCTAAGTATAAAGAGACTATATAGGTAAAGCTTAACTATGCAAGTATTTATTATTTAAAACTAATAAAGTAAATGTCGATCTTCATATCTATACTTTAAAAATATAGGCCTTGCATGTAACCATTTTACCCCAATTTCACCCCCTTAGGGTTAGGATTTCGTAAAACAGCTTATTCAGGATTTTATTATTGAAAACTTAAACTTTAATGCCGATTTTCGTGTCTCTAACTACAAAAACGTAGGACTTTCATACAAACTTCCAACTCCCATTTCACTCCCTTAGGGAAAGATTTTCTCAAAACTGTTTCTTAACTGATCTCTATGCCATAAAAGGCCAAAAAAACCTACCTTACAAACTTCAAGTTTGTATGTTTTATAGTTCCTGAAATATCGTTATAGTCAGTCAGTGAGTGGTAGTTATATATATATATATATATATATATATATATATATATACTCATATTTTCATTTGTTTTGAGTCTGAAAATAGCAGTGACAACATCACGACAGCTACAGTTGATTGGATGGTTAAAAAATATCTTCCCTTCTCATTTTTCTACTTAGAAGGAAGGTCAAAGAACGGTTTGAAGAGCTTCAATTGAATCTTTAGAAACGACTACAACAATTTTTATCTAAAATGTCATTTACCGTTGATGAATGGACGTCAATTGCTGGTAGGAGTTACTATTCATAATATAGACAACGAATGGAAGTATCGATCTGTAGTCCTTGATTTTATACCATCACGCGGTCGACATACTGGGGAAGATATTGCAACTATTTTCCACGAATGTTCATTGGAATATTATGACTTGATAAAATTAGAATTAAAATTGAATAGATAAAATTGAAGAGCCGTGGTAGCTCAGTGGTTAACGCTCGCTGTAAATATAACAGAACGCGAGTAACCCAGGTTCGATCCCCGCCGGCACCAATGAAATTGTTAATTGCAATTTTAAGTGCTGATTTACCACGTGCTCGGCGGTGAAGGAAAACATCTTGAGGAAACCTGCATGTCTGAGGAATAAGAAAAAAATATTTCGAAGACATATGAAGTTCGTCAACACGCATTTGGGCAGCGCGGCGGACACTTCCTTGCCCTAAACCCTCTCAGAAATGAGGGGAGGCCTGAGCCCAGCAGTGGGACGTATATAGGCTGTAACTTAACTTAACTTAACTTAATTGATAAAATACAGGGTATCACGGTCGACAACGCAACTGCAAATACCAAACTTATGTATGAATTGGACAAACAGCTGCCACACTTTGATTCAGACAATCAACATTTCCGGTGCTTTGCTCACATTTTGAACCTTGGTGTACAAGATTTATTAAAGACCTTAGCATTACACAGTGGAACTGACAATGGCACAAGAACAGCAGTATGAAGATAATTAAGACGAATCTGAGGAAGATGGAGAATATGCGCCAAATATTGCTGACTCACATACAGCTATAACAAAATTATGCAGTATTTCCAGTAAAATAAAAAGAAGTGAGATATTGAAGAGGAAGTTTCAGTCTACTTGTAAAGCAGATGGCGTGCCATCAAATCTGAACTCCATACTCGACTGTCCAACAAGATGGAATTCTACACATGTGTAATTTTGGGGTTCCTTATGGGTGTTATTCAAGGAAACGACTACATTAGTTACGTACTATGTAATGAATGCGCTGGTAATAATCTAAAATAATGCATATAAGGTGTAGTGCAAACTCAGCATACATACGGTTATAAAGTAGCGTACTTACTTACTAAACTAAAAATAAAGGAGCATACATATTATTCTTACACTTCACCTCCCGAGGACATAGAAAAAAAAGAGAATTAGGTACATTCTTTTTTTTTTACATAATTTTTACTAGATATTTACTTGAAGTATATAATAGTATATAATAGTTTGGAGCATTTAAAGTAATACCCTATCTATGTATGTATGTAAATTATAATTTAACAATGTATACAAATGTTGGTGATGCTTTAATAAATAAAAAAAAAAAGTATCATCTTTTAAAATAATAGTGTTTAATAGTCATAAGTTACTTATTACAAATAAAATGGTACATACGTTTATCCTTATCGTTATACATTGCAATGTTATCTAAAATTAAATCTTACATTCAAATCTATTGACAAAAAGGCCTAGTTCTATTCTTATGTACTAATTCAATTTTATTATTTTTAATTATTTTTACGTTACAACCTAAATCTTCCATAACTGTATAGGGACCTTTAAATATTGCATCTAATTTACTACGTGCTTCATTTTTTACTAAAACCAAATCATTTTTCTCATATTTTGCAGAATTGACAGACTTATCATATATTTCTTTCCGTTTATGCTTATTAATCAACAAATTTTTCTTTGCATCTTCATGAGCTAATTGTAACCTGTATTTTAATTGTAATATAATTGTAAGATAATTATCTATATTATACAATGGTTCTACGGTATTACTTATGCTATCGGGTATTTGACAAAGTTTTCCAAAAACAAGTTCATATGGCGTGTAATTTGTTTCTGAATGGACTGTGTTGTTAAAACTGAAGCACCAAAATGGTAACCAATAGCTCCATGTATCCGTATGATTGTCACATTGGATCCTTAAAAATGCACCCAAAGTTTTGTGAGCATTTTCAAGAGCTCCAATCGACTGATGGTGATAGGCTGTAGAAGATAATTTTTCTATATTAAGTATTTTACAAACCTGTTCCATGGTTGAAGAAATAAATTCTGTTCCTCGATCTGTAGCTATTGTCGTCGGAATACCAAATCTTAATATGAACTGTCTAACAAATGCATCTGCAATGGACACTGTTTCTTTGTTTTGCAAAGGAATAGCTTGTACAAATTTTGTTAACTCGCATTGCATAGTCAATATATAACAATTACCATTTTCGTCTCTATCTAAGGGTCCTACTACATCTAAGTATATCTTTTCAAAAGCCGAGGAAGCTGTTGTGGTAATTTCCATCGGTTCTTTTACGTTACGAAAATATTTATGTTTCTGACATTTTGTACACTTTTTAACAAATTCCTGGACATCCTTGTCGATACTTGGCCAATAATATCGACTTTTGATTGTATTTATCATTCTGCGCACTCCAGCATGACCGCTGGATGGCAGTAAGTGAAAGTCATTCATAATAAGTGTCTTTTCGTTGTCGTCATCTATTCTTTTTACGCCTCGTAATATGCATATTCGCGGTCCGGACCAATTACTAAGTGTTGTTATTTCATCACAAACACTTTTGATAAATTCTATATTATCATTATTTTTAATTATACACACTTCATTGATACGTATCTTTTCACAAAAATTGCTTATATATATTATGATAATAATAATAATAATAATAATAATAATAATTACTATTTTGGGGTATCTATATAGTTTTCTCATCTGGTTGGGATCTATAGATATATAATTATAAATGAAAATGAAAAGATAAATATACATAAATATCAATAAAATAAAATAAATATAAAAGTACATAAATAAGTAAAAGCCCAACCAGATGGAGGCCCTCGACAGGGGAGACCAAACGGCCGAGGGTTAGGGGGAAAGGGAAAGAAACCGGCGGACGATGCGGGCGGTATCGAGGAGCACCGCCTTCTGCATTTGAACCTGGAGCGGTCCGCCACGTAGTCCCAGCCGCCTCAGATGACCCGAGAGGCTGACTGGGATTAGCCCGTTCGCAGAGACGACTACAGGAATAATTTCGGTCGGCAGACCACCCCACATGTCGGTTACCTCGTGAGCCAGGTCCAGATATTTTGTTCGCTTGTCTGTTTCGGCTTTCACGAGGTTCTCGTCATACGGAATGGTAATGTCGACCAAAAATATCCTTGACTGTGCCCGGTCCATCAGCACAATATCAGGCTTATTCGCAAGAATAGTCCTGTCTGTGATGATGGCCCGGTCCCAATAGAGCCTGGCGCGATCATTTTCGAGCACGGCTTCCGGCAAGTACTTGTAATACGGCAATTTCCGATCCACGAGACCGTATTTCAGAGCGAGCTCCTGGTGTAGAATTCTGGCTACTAGGTTGTGTCTGTGCAAGTACTCAGAGTTAGAAAGCGCCGAACAACCGGAGATAACATGCCTAAGTGACTCACCGGGATGGCGACAAGCTCGACAGACGTCGACGGTGCCATCCTTTAGGATGTATCTCCGATAGTTGTTGGTCTTAATAACCTGATCCTGTATTGCACAGACAAAACCCTCGGTTTCCCCCGAAGAGATCACCAAAGCGTAGCCAGTGGAGGGAGGCTACTGTGTCTACGAAAGGCTCATGTAGAGCCTTGTAGAACCTCCCGTGGAGCTCCTTCTCCTTCCATACGGTCTCCCGGTCGGAAATGCTCTGCACTGCCGGGTCTTGCCATTGCTCGTTGGCTAAGGATAGAGGGGTAAGTCCTTTATCACAAGAAATGACGTCCTTATAGAATGGATCATCCGATCTCGACAGGAAGTAATCACGGAGGCTGCACACTTCGCGATTATGCATGGTGAGCGCGCTCAAGAAGCCACGACCACCATGCTTCCGCGGCAAGTACAGCCTCATTACCGACGATCTCGGATGATGCATCCTATGGGACGTCATGGTAGTGCGGACTTTTCTATCCAGGGCGTTAAGTTCAGTCTGAGTCCACCTGAGTATGCCAAAGGTATACATGAGGACAGGCATGACCCAGCCGTTATATGCGTGTGCCTTATTCACACCGGACAAAAGGCTGTTAAGCACTTTGGTCAAGCGTGCATAAAACACGTCGCAAACTGACTGTTTCATACCAGCCTCATCGATACCGATGTTCTGTGACATACCCAGGTATCGGTATGTTTCAGCCTCGGAAAGGGTTCTTAAGTTGACGGGCATAGATAAGTCTATGCCCTCAGAGTTAGCAACCCTTCCCCTTTCAACATGGAGGACCGCACACTTATCCGTCCCCAGCTCCATTCTAATAGAATTGCTAAATTCACACGTGATGTTTAGCAATTCCATAAGATGGGAGCGACTGGAGGCGAATAATTTGAGGTCATCCATATAGAAAAGGTGGGTCACTTTTGTACCTCCTTTCCGAAGCTGAAATCCCCTCCCGGAGCCCTCCAGTAAAGTACTGAGAGGGTTCAAAGAGAGGCAGAACCAAATTGGACTCAGACAGTCGCCCTGGAATATACCCCTTCTTATCCTTATGCGGCTTTCCGCAGCCGTCATCCGCTCGCCTAGATGACAGAGGATCGTACTCCACTGCCCCATACACTGCTCGAGGAAGTCTCGAACTGTACAGTCAATCTTGTACAGCTCGAGGACCCTCTTTAGCCATGTATGGGGCACCGAGTCAAATGCCTTTCTGTAATCTATCCAGGCGGCAGAGAAGTTCCGACGGTTGCGTTTCACCACTTTGCCAATGACCGCGTCAATGAGGAGTGGTTCCTTGGTTCCACGACCGCCGCCCCGACATCCATTTTGAGCGCGCGACATCACCTGATTTAAGTCCAGGTGACGAGCGATTCTTGCGCTCAAAATGGATGTTAGTGTCTTGTATATGGTCGGTAGACACGTGATGGGGCGGTATTTGCTCGGGTCTGTGGCACCCTGATCTTTAGGAACCAAATGAGTGATCCCAGTAGTGAAGAGGCTTGGGAGCGACTTCTGGTTGAGAGCCTCTTGAAACTGTCGGGCGAGCACAGAGTGACACACCATGAACCCCTTCAGCCAGTAGTGATGCAGCCCGTCAAGCCCCGGACTTTTCCAGTTCGGGGCCCTACGGACCGCCTCAGCTACGTCATCCGGCGTTATGATGACGGGGTCCATGGGCGTAATACTCGCACACTGACTCGCCACAACTTCCGTCCAAGGGCCCTCGCTGTGGTTTACGGGCTCTGACCACAGGCTGCGCCAGAATGCGACCATGTCGGCCTGATTTGGTGCAGGGCCCGTTCCACTTACTATTGGTCGCTCCAATGATTTATAGAGCCTCTTCTGATCACTCTGGAAGAGACGATTCTGGTTGAACCGTGTCGACCTCTCGGTATATCGCCGAATCCGCTTTCCCCAAGCAGCTATTCTTTGCTTCAGGTCGTCTATGCGCTCCGTCAGTTTTTGCATTATATCCGGCTGGGACAAACTAACATTTATCCCAGCAAACGCCATCCTGACGGTGCGCACAATCCTTGGCCTGGTATTGCCTGACCTGAAGCATATCAGTCTGCCGATGAGGGCCCTAGCCTTTGCGATACGTTCTTCAATTCTTATTCTCCAGGCTGGGATAGCACTACTTTGTCCAGTAGCGCGTCCAGCCGTGGAAAGTTTGGCACCTATAATACGGCAGACTGCCAGTGCGGCGCCAAAAAGAATTGAGTCCGTATCGCAAAGGTCCCGGCTGGCTTCCAAATAGGTAACCAGCATTGGGTTCAGAGCCCTCACGACAGCCCGATTCCGCTTGCTTAGGGCTAAGCGGGGAAGTCGCGGTCGATTTTCGAGAGTCGTACTGCGCGTTTCCACAATCGCCTCTTCCAATGTACTCCTCATTTGCTCTAGTTCCAGTTCCTGGGCGACTGTTCCATCATCGTTTGAATCAACCACAACTGGCGTATTCACGGCGGCATCCACATTTGCCGTTTGCTCAGCAAGTTGTGGCGCCGCATCCTCAGCCGCAGCATTTTCACCCGATGAAGGAACAGCCTCACGTCGTAGCCGTTCGAGTTCGGTGACATCAAATGTATTTGAGCGCAAGATATACCGAACTCGGTCTGCCAGGTTTTGTTCGGTGACGGTTACAGATGGCTCCAGCTCAGCAAAAAGTCGATGCATCCTTGCCCGATACGCAAAACCTCCAGTTTCTCCCCCTTTCGCCCTAAAATACGCCCGCAATGCGTTGCTGTTCATCTGGGTTGTCCAACGCATGCGGCGTACTCCACCAGTGGCGGGTGCCGATTGCTGAGCCCGCGAAGACCCTGCCGACACCAAGCCAGCTGGTGGGGATGATGGATGCGAGGAGCTGCTAGGTGGTCGTGCAGCACCTCGCGCTCGGCTGGCGGTTCGCATGCTGTCGCGTCCAGCGCCAGCTCCAGACGCGCCCTGGCGACCTCCAGGCAGCGGCCCTTTGCGCGTTTCATTTGATTCCATCATCCATATTACTTATTATTATTATTATTTTGGGGTATCTATATAGTTTTCTCATCTGGTTGGGATCTATAAATATATAATTATAAATGAAAATGAAAAGATAAATATACATAAATATCAATAAAATAAAATAAATACAAAAATACATAAATAATTAAAAGCCCAACCAGATGGAAGCCCTCGGCAGGGCAGACCAAACGGGCGAGGGTTAGGGGGAAAGAGAAAGAAACCGGCGGACGATGCGGGCGGTATCGAGGAGCACCGCCTTTTGCATTTGAGCCCGGAGCGGTCCGTCACGGAGTCCCAGTCGCCTCAGATGACCCGAGAGGCTGACTGGGATTAGCCCATTCGCAGAGACGACTACAGGAATAATTTCGGCCGGCAGACCACCCCACATATCGGTCACCTCGTGAGCCAGGTCCAGATATTTTGTTCGTTTATCTGTTTCGGCTTTCACGAGGTTCTCGTCATACGGAATGGTAATGTCGACCAAAAATATCCTTGACTGTGCCCGGTCCATCAGCACAATATCAGGCTTATTCGCAAGAATAGTCCTGTCTATGATGATGGCCCGGTCCCAATAGAGCCTGGCGCGGTCATTTTCGAGCACGGCTTCCGGCAAGTACTTGTAATACGGCACTTTCCGGCCCACGAAACCGTATTTCAGAGCGAGCTCCTGGTGTAGAATTCTGGCTACTACGTTGTGCCTGTGCAAGTACTCAGAGTTAGAAAGCGCCGAACAACCGGAGATGACATGCCTAAGTGACTCACCGGGATGGCGACAAGCTCGACAGACGTCGACGGTGCCATCCTTTAGGATGTATCTCCGATAGTTGTTGGTCTTAATAACCTGATCCTGTATTGCACAGACAAAACCCTCGGTTTCCCCGAAGAGGTCACCGAAACGTAGCCAGTTGAGGGAGGCAACTGTATCTACGAAGGGCTCATGTAGAGCCCTGTAGTACCTCCCGTGGAGCTCCTTCTCCTTCCATACGGTCTCCCGGTCGGAAATGCTTAGTACTGCCGGATCCTGCCATTGCTCGTTGGCTAAGGATAGAGGGGTAAGTCCTTTATCACTAGAAATGACGTCATTATAGAATGGATCATCCGATCTCACCAGGAAGTAATTACGGAGGCTGCACACTTCGCGATTATGCATGATTATTATTATGTGGGGGTATCAATATAGTTTTCTCATCTGGTTGGGTTCTATAAATATATAATTATAAATTAAAATACATAAATATCAATAAAATAAAATAAATACAAAAAATACACAAATAAATAAAGATCCAACCAGATGGAAGCCCTCGGCAGGGGAGACCAAACGGCCGAGGGTTAGGGGGAAAGGGAAAGAAACCGACGGACGATGCGGGCGGTATCGAGGACCACTGCCTTCTGCATTTGAGCCAGGAGCGGTCCGTCACGGAGTCCCAGTCGCCTCAGATGACCCGAGAGGCTGACTGGGATTAGCCCATTCGCAGAGACGACTACAGGAATAATTTCGGTTGGCCAACCACCCCACATGTCGGTCACCTCGTGAGCCAGGTCCAGATATTTTGTTCGCTTATCTGTTTCGGCTTTCACGAGGTTCTCGTCATACGGAATGGTAATGTCGACCAAAAATATCCTTGACTGTGCCCGGTCCATCAGCACAATATCAGGCTTATTTGCAAGAATAGTTCTGTCTGTGATGATGGCCCGGTCCCAGTAGAGCCTGGCGCGGTCATTTTCGAGCACGGCTTCCGGCAAGTACTTGTAATACGGCAATTTCCGGTCCACGAGACCGTATTTCAGAGCGAGCTCCTGGTGTAGAATTCTGGCTACTAGGTTGTGCCTGTGCAAGTACTCAGAGTTAGAAAGCGCCGAACAACCGGAGATGACATGCCTAAGTGACTCCCCGGGATGGCGACAAGCTCGACAGACGTCGACGGTGCCATCCTTTAGGATGTATCTCCGATAGTTGTTGCTCTTAATAACCTGATCCTGTATTGCACAGACAAAACCCTCGGTTTCCCCCGAAGAGGTCACCGAAACGTAGCCAGTTGAGGGAGGCGACTGTATCTACGAAGGGCTCATGTAGAGCCCTGTAGTACCTCCCGTGGAGCTCCTTCTCCTTCCATACGGTCTCCCGGTCGGAAATGCTAAGCACTGCTGGGTCCTGCCATTGCTCGTTGGCCAAGGATAGAGGGGTAAGCCCTTTATCACTAGAAATGACGTCATCATAGAATGGATCATCCGATCTCGCCAGGAAGTAATCACGGAGGCTGCACACTTCACGATTATGCATAGTGAGCGCGCTCAAAAAGCCACGCCCACCATGCTTTCGCGGCAAGTACAGCCTCATTACCGACGATCTCGGATGATGCATCCTATGGGACGTCATAGTAGTGCGGACTTTTCTATCCAGGGCGTTAAGTTCAGTCTGAGTCCACCTGAGTATGCCAAAGGTATACATAAGGACAGGTATGACCCAACCGTTATATGCGTGTGTCTTATTCACACCGGACAAAAGGCTATTAAGCACTTTGGTCAAGCGTGCATAAAACACGTCGCAAACTGACTGTTTCATACCAGCCTCATCGATACCGATGTTCTGTGACATACCCAGGTATCGGTATGTTTCAGCCTCGGAAAGGGTCCTTAAGTTGACGGGCATAGATAAATCTATGCCCTCAGAGTTAGCAACCCTTCCCCTCTCAACATGGAGGACCGCACACTTATCCGTCCCCAGCTCCATTCTAATAGAATTGCTAAATTCACAAGTGATGTTTAGCAATTCCATAAGATGGGAGCGACTGGAGGCGAATAACTTAAGGTCATCCATATAGAAAAGGTGGGTCACTTTTGTCCCTCCTTTTCGAAGCTGAAATCCCCTCCCGGATCCCTCCAGTAAGGTACTGAGAGGGTTCAGGGAGAGACAGAACCAGATTGGAATCAGACAATCGCCCTGGAAGATACCCCTTCTTATCCTTATGTGGTTCTCCGCAGCCATCATCCGCTCACCCAGATGACAAAGGATCGTACTCCATTGCCCCATACACTGCTCAAGGAAGTCTCTCACTGTACAGTCTATCTTGTACAGCTCGAAGACTCTCTTTAGCCATGTATGGGGCACCGAGTCGAATGCCTTTCTGTGGTCTATCCAGGCGGCGGAGAAGTTCCGACGGTTGCGTTTCACCACTTTGCCAATGACCGCGTCAATGAGGAGTGGTTCCTTAGTTCCACGACCACCGCCCCGACATCCATTTTGAGCGCGTGACATCATCTTATTTAGCTCCAGGTGACGAGTGATTCTCGCGCTCAAAATGGATGTCAGTGTCTTATATATGGTGGGTAGACACGTAATGGGGCGGTATTTGCTCGGGTCTGTGGTAACCTGGTCTTTAGGAACCAAATGAGTGATCCCAGTAGTGAAGAGGCTAGGGAGCGACTTCTGGTTGAGAGCCTCTTGAAACTGACGGGCGAGCACAGCGTGACACACCATGAACCCCTTCAGCCAGTAGTGATGCAGTCCGTCGAGTCCCGGACTTTTCCAGTTCGGGGCTCTACGGACCGCCTCAGCTACGTCATGCGGCGTTATGATGACGGGGTCCATGGGCGTAATCCTCGCACACTGACTCGCCACAACTTCCGTCCAAGGGCCCTCGCTGTGGTTTACGGGCTCTGACCACAGGCCACGCCAAAATGCGACAGTGTTAGCCTGGTCCGGTCCTGGGCCCGCTCCACATACCTCTGGTCGCTCCAATGATTTGTAGAGCCTCTTCTGATCACTCTGGAAGAGACGATTCTGGTTGAACCGCCTTGACCTCTCAGTAAATCGGCGAATCCGCTTCCCCCAAGCAGCAATCTTTTGCTTCAGGTCGTCTATGCGCTCCGTTAGTTTCTGCGTGATATCCGGCTGGGACAAACTGATATTTGTCCCAGCAAACGCCATTCTAACGGTGCGCACAACCCTCGGTCTATTATTACCCGACCTGAAGCTTATCAGTCTGCCGATAAAGGCCCTTGCCTTTGCGATACGGTCCTCAATTCTTTTTCTCCAGGCTGGGATGACGCTACTTTGTTTAGTAGCGCGTCCAGCCATTGGAAGTTTGGCGCCAATAATACGGCAAGCTGCCACTGTGGCGCCAAAAAGAACTGAGTCCGTCTCGCAAAGGTCCCGACTGGCTTCCAAATAGGTTACCAGCATTGGGTTAAGAGCCCTCACGACAGCCCGATTTCGCTTGCTTACAGGTATGCGGGGAAGTCGCGGTCGATTTTCGAGAGGCATGCTGCGCCTCTTCCAATATACTCCTCATTTGCTCTAGTTCGTGGGAGACCATTTCATCATCATCTGAATCAACCACAACTGGAAGATCCATGGCGGCTTCTACGCGTGGCAGCTGGTCTGTCGCCTGAGGAGCCGCATCCCCAGCCGTAGCCAATTCATTCGATGAGGGAATGGCCTCACGTCGTAGTCGTTCGAGCTCGGCATCATTGAATATTTTCGAGCGCATGATGTACCGGACTCGGTCTGCCAGGTTTTGTTCCGTGACGGGAATAGACGGCTCCAGCTCAGCAAAAAAGCAACGCATCCGAGCCCGATACGCTATCCCTGCAGTTTCTTCCCCTTTCGCCCTATAGTACGCCCGCAATGCGTTTGCGTTCATATCCCTTGTCCAACGCATGCGGCGCACTCCACCAGCGGCGGATGCCGCTTGCCGAGTCCGAGAGGACCCTGCCGACATCAAGCCGTCTGGTGGGGATGATGGATGCGGGGGGCTGTTAGGTGTTCTTGCAGCTCCTCGCGCTCGGCTGGCGGCCCGCATGCTGCCGCGTCCAGCGCCAGCTCCAGACGCGCCCCGGCGACCCCCAGGCAGCGGCCCTATACGTTTTCCAATCATATCCATCATCCATTTTTGGGCGCCAATTAACGGGAGACGCCCAGGCCCGGCACCGTTTCATTGTATCATTGTGCGGCCGTAAGTACAAACGGGCCTTTACACCCTGAGTACTGCCGAGGCACGGCGCTCACACCTCTTGGCAAGGCGCTGACTGACTGCACCGACGTAGCAGTTTTGTCACTTAACTGTTTCGTCAGCGGGCGATGGGGTCGTCACTTCCCTACGCCTATTAATAATAATACTTTAGGGCAAAATATAATACTTTAGGGCAAAAGGGGAAGAAACTGGATGTTTGGCGTATCGGGCTAGGATGCATCGTCTTTTTGCTGAGCTGGAGCCATCTTAACCGTCACAGAGCAAAACCTGGCAGACCGAGTTCGGTATATCTTGCGCTCAAATATATTTGATGTCGCCGAACTCGAACGGCTACGACGTGAGGCTGTTCCCTCGTCGGATGAGAATGCTACGGCTGAGGATGCGGCGCCACAAATGGTAGAGCAACCCGCAAACGTGGATGCCGCCGTGAATACCCCAGTTGTGGTTGATTCAAACGATGATGGAACAGTCGCCCAGGAACTGGAATTAGAGCATATGAGGAGTACATTGGAAGAGACGATTGTGGAAACGCGCAGTACGCCTCTCGAAAATCGACCGCGACTTCCCCGCATAGCCCTAAGCAAGCGGAATCGGGCTGTCGTGAGGGCTCTGAACCCAATGCTGGTGACCTATTTGGAAGCCAGCCGGGACCTTTGCGAGACGGACTCAATTCTTTTTGGCGCCGCGCTGGCAGTCTGCCGTATCATAGGCGCCAAGGTTTCCACGGCTGGACGCGCTACTGGCCATAGTAGCGCTATCCCAGCATGGAGAAGAAGAATTGAGGAACGTATCGCAAAGGCTAGAGCTCTCATCGGCAGACTGATATGCTTCAGATCAGGCAATAACAGGCCAAGAATAGTGCGCACCATCAGGATGGCGTTTGCTGGGACAAATGTCAGTTTGTCCCAGCCGGATATAACGCAAAAACTGACGGAGCGCATAGATGATCTTAAGCAGAGAATCGCTGCTTGGGGAAAGCGGATTCGGCAATATACTGAGAGGTCGACACGGTTCAACCAGAATTGTTTGTCATCCAGAGTGATCAGAAGAGGCTCTATGAATCATTGGAGCGACCAATGGTAAGTGGAACGGGTCCAGCACCGAATCAGGCCGACACTGTAGCATTCTGGCGCGGCCTGTGGTCAGAGCCCGTAAACCACAGCGAGGGCCCTTGGACGGAAGTTGTGGCGAGTCAGTGTACGGGTATTACGCCGATGGACCCCGTCATCATAACGCCGGATGACGTAGCTGAGGCGGTCCGTAGGGCCCCGAACTGGAAAAGTCCGGGGCTTGACGGGCTGCATCACTACTGGCTGAAGGGGTTCATGGTGTGTCACTCTGTGCTCGCCCGACAGTTTCAAGAGGCTCTCAACCAGAAGTCGCTCCCAAGCCTCTTCACTACTGGGATCACTCATTTGGTTCCTAAAGACCAGGGTAACACAGACCCGAGCAAATACCGCCCCATCACGTGTCTACCGACCATATACAAGACACTAACATCCATTTTGAGCGCGAGGACCACTTTTCTGAATCACTCAAATCAGGTGATGTCGCGCGCTCAAAATGGATGTCGGGGCGGTGATCGTGGAACTAAGGAACTACTCCTCATTGACGCGGTCATTGGCAAAGTGGTGAAACGCAACCGTCGGAACTTCTCCGCCGCCTGGATAGACTACCTAAAGGCATTCGACTCGGTGCCCCATACATGGCTAAAGAGAGTCCTCGAGCTGTACAAGATAGACTGTACAGTTAGAGACTTCCTCGAGCAGTGTATGGGGCAGTGGAGTACGATCCTTTGTCATCTGGGCGAGCGGATGATGGCTGCGGAGAACCACATAAGGATAAGAAGGGGTATCTTCCAGGGCGATTGTCTGAGTCCAATCTGGTTTTGCCTCTCTCTGAACCCTCTCAGTACCTTACTGGAGGGCTCCGGGAGGGGATTTCAGCTACGGAAAGGAGGGACAAAAGTGACCCACCTTTTCTATATGGATGACCTCAAGTTATTCGCCTCCAGTCGCTCCCATCTTATGGAACTGCTAAACATCACTTGTGAATTTAGCAGTTCCATTGGAATGGAGCTGGGGACGGATAAGTGTGCGGTCCTCCATGTTGAAAGGGGAAGGGTTGCTAACTCTGAGGGCATAGACTTGTCTATGCCCGTCAACATAAGGACCCTTTCCGAGGCTGAAACATACCGATACCTGGGTATGTCACAGAACATCGGTATCGATGAGGCTGGTATGAAACAGTCAGTTTGCGACGTGTTTTATGCACGCTTGACCAAAGTGCTTAACAGCCTTTTGTCCGGTGTGAATAAGACACACGCATATAACGGTTGGGTCATGCCTGTCCTACTGTATACCTTTGGCATACTCAGGTGGACCCAGACTGAACTTAACGCCCTGGATAGAAAAGTCCGCACTACCATGACGTCCCATAGGATGCATCATCCGAGATCGTCGGTAATGAGGCTGTACTTGCCGCGGAAGCATGGTGGTCGTGGCTTCTTGAGCGCGCTCACCATGCATAATCGCGAAGTGTGCAGCCTCCGTGATTACTTCCTGGCGAGATCGGATGATCCATTCTATAAGGACGTCATTTCTTGTGATAAACGACTTACCCCTCTATCCTTAGCCAACGAGCAATGGCAAGACCCGGCAGTGCAGAGCGTTTCCGACCGGGAGACCGTATGGAAGGAGAAGGAGCTCCACGGGAGGTTCTACAAGGCTCTACATGAGCCTTTCGTAGACACAGTAGCCTCCCTCCACTGGCTACGCTTTGGTGATCTCTTCGGGGGAAACCGAGGGTTTTGTCTGTGCAATACAGGATCAGGTTATTAAGAGCAACAACTATCGGAGATACATCCTAAAGGATGGCACCGTCGACGTCTGTCGAGCTTGTCGCCATCCCGGTGAGTCACTTAGGCATGTCATCTCCGGTTGTTCGGCGCTTTCTAACTCTGAGTACTTGCACAGGCACAACCTAGTAGCCAGAATTCTACACCAGGAGCTCGCTCTGAAATAATTTGTTAGTTAAATTGGTTATCGATTTTCGAAAGTTAAACAACTGTATTGTAGATGACAAATTTCCGTTACAGACATATTAAATTCTTTATCAGGAGCAATGTATTTTACCCACCTTAATCTCAATCAATCATTTTACCAATTAAGCCTTAATCCATTCTGTTCAATATCAGATGACCAGAATGCCAATGGGCTTAAAGACAAGTCCAAATTCCTTTTCTCGTGCTATTAGAATATCCATGGCTGGTTTAAATTCTTTTACGTGGTAGAGCCATGCTGCAGTTATATTAGTAGTATAGTTGTAGCAAAAATGAGGGCTCGACCGGGGAAGGACCATGCTCTCACAGAATACCAGCGTGAAATAGTAGCTTAATGCTACTGTATTTCGTATGGTGAGTGTAGAGAACCGGAGACCCTTTTTACTGGGAACGAGGCATTCCATCTTAATCCCCAAGGGTGAGAACGTATCTGCATTTTGATTTGTAATCGAAGATGTAGATGTCTATGGGCCGCAGCAACCACTTACCATCAGGTGAACTGTGTGCTCGCTTGTCACCCTATCCTATGAAAAAAAAATTACGAAAAAGTGCTCACTTATTTAGACGAACTCATTTGTTTTGGCAGAAACTTAGATAACCATAATAAACATTTAATAGAAATTTTATCGCGATTAAGAAAAGTAAACTTAAAGTTAAACCCGAAAGAATGTGTTTTTCTAAATAAAGAACTTCTTTATCTTGGCCACGTTGTTTCTTCCGAAGGTATTAAGCCTGGCCAAAAAAGATATCAGTATTACAAAATTACCCAATTCCTCAAAATACCAACGATGTAAAAAGACTAGTAGCGTTTGCGAATTACTATCGAAGATTTATACCAAATTTTTCTGAAATCGTTTTACCTCTAAACAATTTATGTCGCAAAAATGTTAAATTTCATTGGAATAAAAACTGTAAACTATATTTTTCAACGCTTAAAAATGCCTCCCATGCGTCAATATCCAAACTTTGACCAAAATTTTATTTTAAAAACTGATGCGTCTGGTTTTGCTATAGGCTCCGTTTTATGTAATCATGACGGATGACCGGTTGCATATGCTAGCCGCACATTAAACAAAGCCGAGAAAAACTATCCTACTATCGAAAAGGAATTATTATCGATAGTATGGGTAGTAAAATACTTTCGACCTTATTTATATGGACGCGAATTCATTATTGAAACGGATTATAAGCCTCTTGTACATTTATTCAACAGACAAATCCGTCAAGTAGACTTACGAAGTTTAGATTATTGCTTGAGGAGTATAAGTTTGTTATCAAGTATGTAAGGGGAGCTGACAATGCAGCTGAAGATGCTTTGTTACGCATCCAAATCTCGAGTGAAGATTTGAAAGAAATGAATGAAAAGGTCATATCTGTTCTAACAAGAGCGCAAAGAAAGCGAATTAATAAAAAAATTGCGCAAGATAAGCGTGACAACCCTACGGGGGATAAGGTTACCCCCAACGATTGGACTGATCACCCAAAAGTCGTGGGAACACAAGGATTGCACTGAATTATTGTTTGTAGACGAAAAACAATGGAAAAAGATAGACAGAGTGAAAGAAAAGTTCTATTCTAAGTCTAAGTTATTTTATTTTGTCTCAGCAAAGTCAACAATTTATGTAAATCCTTCTTTCCGACCATATTGTGCACGAGATGCCTTTGTGAGGGAGTTGGATTGCTTTTGTAATAAGCGTAGGATAGATCGTCTGTATATTATACAAAATAATAATAACAATATATTAATTAAGAAGTTAACTCGTATTATAAATGAGACACCAAATAGGTCTGGACCGTGAATATTAATTTTAAATGGTGTCCATAAAGTCGACGATCGTGAGACAAAACGTATAATATTAAACGACTACCATTTATTGCCAACTAGCGGTCACGCCGGTATAAGGCGAATGATAAACAATATAAAGAAAAGATTCTTTTGGCCCGGGTTAGCGAAGGATTTGACTAATTATGAAAATCAATGTGACAAGTGTTTGCTATATAAGCACTTAAATAAGCATATAAAAGAACCAATGGTTATAACCGATACGGGATATTCTGCTTTTGATAGAGTTTATTTAGATTTAGTAGGGCCCTTACGAAAAGATAACGATAGTAATGTTTATATACTCACACTACAGTGTGATTTAAGTATGTTGAAGCCTATCCGCTTAAACATAAGGTTTATATTTCAGTGGCATCGGCTTTTATCAATAATTTTATTTTGAGATATGGTATTCCTCGACAAATAATATCTGACCAAGGGACAGAATTTGTTTCAACCGTCATGAAAGATGAGTGCCGTATTCTCAAAATTCAACAGGTAACGTCAACAGCATATTATCACCAATCTATAGGTTCCTTAGAAAACAGCCACAAAAATCTGACGTCATTTCTCAGAATTCAAACAGGTAATGAACCACATAACTGGAGCACTTGGTTACTGTATTGGTGTTTTGGTTATAATAACACGGAAACCAAGTATACTCCATATGAGCTTGTTTTTGGGAAGCTTTGCCGTTTGCCAACTAATTTAACTTTAGATGCAATATGATGTATAATAGAGGAATAGATGTGTTATGTGTAAATGAGACGAAACGGAAGGGGAAGGATATCACTACACATGGCATGTACACCACATACTGGTCTGGTGTAGACGAGATTGAGCAGGCATGCCAGGGAGTAGGTATCATCCTTTCAGAACGAATAGACCTATGTGTGAAAGAGTATGAATGTGTAAGCCCAAGACTGCTATGGATACGAATGAAAGTGGGCTTAAAGAAGTTGTTTGTACTAGGGATCTACGCCCCAGACATATCTAAGCCCACTTATATCCGAGAGCAGTTTTGGGAAATGGTAAGGATAGTGTTAATGAAATGTAAGGTAAATGAAAATATTATTATGCTAGAAGATTTTAATGGAAGGGTTGGGGTGAGGAGGCTTGGTTATGAAAGGATATTGGGAACGTTTGGTGATGAAAGTATAAATAAGAATGGTGAAAGCCTCCTCACCGTATGTATGGAAAAGAATCTTTTTGTGACGAACACTTGCTTTCGCCACAAGAGGATTCACACGTATACTTGGGAAAGAGGTGATGATAGAACCATGGTAGATTTCGTAATTGTGGATGAAAGAATGAGGGGCGCAGTGGTAGATACAAGGGTTTACCGGGGGTCTAACGTTGGAACGGATCATTATTTGGTTTTATGCCGAATTAATGGTCTATTCAGGCGTTGGCGCCATCGGTCATCTGTGCCTACCACTGCGTTACAGCGTATTAGAACTGAAAGGTTACAAGAGGAAGGTGAGAAAAACAAGTTCAAATGTAGACTGAAAGAAAATATAAGTGGTTTGAATGAACTATGTATGAATGAGTTAGACTTGGAGAATGTATGGCAAAATGTTAAGAAAGGTTTAGTGGATGCAGCTACCAAAGTATGTGGTGTTAGTAAGAGAAAGAATGAAAGGAAAAATAATACTGTTACGCGCCTAAGTCGACGTCATGTACAAGGCACTAGCGCCATCTGGTGTCGGGTAACAGAGCGAGAAGAGCTTTCCAGAAAATACATGATTCGTCTTTCAACCAACAGCGCCATCTAGTATCGAACAGAAGAATTAAGCTTTCTGGAAGCCGCACACTCGATCTTTCTGCGCTTGGTCGTTTGGCGCGCGTATTTACTCGAATATTCTGGATGTTTTCGTGGAAGAGCCCTATATAAAGGCGCTGCAATACGCGATCGGGGAAGTATTGAATTCGGCGAGACAAGCGAAGCTTCGGAGCGAGATAAAGTGAATTAGTGTGATTAATTATTAGTGTTTTAAGTTTTAATTTGTGTAAAGAGAATTAAAGTGTTAATTTAGGTAATTTTATCGGCAATTTTTATTGTCACGAACCTCAAGCTCGTAACAATACGTTATGATGGGACGATGAGATGTGGAAGTTGAAGCAAAGAAGAGAGCATGGCTAGATTTACTAGCAACAAAGGCTGGTAATTCTAGCGGTACGAATGATGATATTGAAAGAAAAAAGGCAGTCTTTAAACATCTAAATAAGAGAGTAAAAGAAGTAGTTGAAAGGAAAAAGCAAGAAAGAACGGATAAGAATGATAGAAGAATATCGGATAACTTCCAGTAAAATATTAAAATGTTCTGGAAACCTGTAAGAACTACCAGGGGACATTCAAAACAGCCTATAATGAATGCTATAAGAGATGAGAATGGCTATATTCTGAATGATGAAGTTTTGAGTTTAAAGAGATGGAAGGAATATTTTGAAAGCGTTATTATGAGTGACGAGACAACGTATAAAATAAATGAAGTAGAAACTCCGAAAGAAGAATAAAGAGGTAGCGAGATAAGTATAGATGACATAATGAAAGCAATGAAAAGCATGAAAGCAGATAAGGCTGCCGGATATGATAGAGTTTCACTCGAAATGCTAAGGGCTTTAGAGGAAGTGGTGGCAGGCCTGCTGCACACCTTGTTTAATTTATGCTGGGAACTGAAGCGGGTACCGGTAGACTGGTGCAAAGCAGTGATAGTCCCAGTGTATAAAGGAAAAGGGTCGCAGCAGGACTGTAAAAACTACCGTGGTATCAGCCTTCTTAGCATTGTGGGAAAACTGTATGCTAAGGTACTGATTGAAAGGGTCATGAAAGAAACTGATGAAAAAATTTGGGATGTGCAAGCGGGATTTAGAAAGGGAATGGGATGTACAGATCAAGTCTTTTCCATGCGCATGATCGCGGAAAAGTTTTTGGCCAAAAACTCAAAAGGTTTTTTGTGCGTTCATGGACTTGGAAAAGGCCTATGACAGAGTGGATGGGGATGTGCTATGGCAAACACTGAATTCATTTGGGTAGAACGCTGGCTTGATACAGGCATTGGAGTCGCTTTATAGGGACTCTAGTGCTTGTGTTAGGATCAACGGGGTCTACTCGGACTGGTTTGGCATCCATAAAGGTGTCAGACAGGGCTGTGTAGCTTCCCCGTGGCTGTTCAACCTATTTATGGACAGTTGTTTGCAAAATTTGAAAGTTGAAGAATGCGGATTAAGAACCGTCCGACCGTCATAGGCCTTTTCCGTCAAATGCCTTTTGTACGCCGATGATCAAGTCATTCTTGCGTCGTCGGCGGCCGAGCTGCAAATGATGGTTACATTAATGAACACATCATTAAAAGAAAGGGGTATGAAAGTGAACGCAAGTAAGACGAAAGTTATGGTTTTTGAAAGAGAAGAAAGTAAGACGATATGTGAAATAAGAATAGAAGGGGAGTTGATCGAGCAAGTAGATGAGTTTGTATATCTGGGTTGCGTATTTAGCAGGGATGGGAGATGTGATAAGGATATAAAACGACGAGTAAATGCAGGAAATAGAATAAATGGGGCCCTACACTCTATTGTGAAGAATCAAAATGTGTCGAAAAAGGCACGTATGGCAATTCACAATGCTGTGTTGGTCCCTTACTTTAACGTATGGTAGTGAAAGTTGGGTGTGGCAGAAGAAGCACGAGAGTAGAATGAACGCAGTAGAAATGCGGTCGTTAAGGAGTATGTTAGGACTGAATCTGAATGACAGGGTAAGAAATTGTGTAATAAGAGAAGAGTGTGGTTTGCAAGATGATGTTGTGACCAGGATTAAGAAAGGAATCCTTCGGTGGTTTGGTCATGTGGAAAGAATGAATGAGGAAAGAGTCACAAAGAAAATTTATGTTGCAGAAGTGAATGGCAGAGTCGGAAAGGGACGTTCTAGGCGAAAATTTATCGACCAAATTGGCGATTTATTGAAAACGGGCCAAATTAGGAGTACCCTTAACCGACGAGCATGTATGCGTAGGTGTATGGATGTGAAGGAGGCGAGAGATGTGTGTCAGGATCGTGCCAAATGGAAGTCTGTAGTCTCTGCCTACCCCTCTGGGTGACAGGCGTGAGTGTTTATTATGGTTATCCACAACAACTTAGATATAGACTTCAAAAATCGCAATATGATGCAAGAAATAATTTAATTTTAAGCAAACAAAGTATGATTACTATACAAATCCAATTAAATATAAATATAATTAATGAAAAAAAATATTAAGAATGAACAATGTGTAAACAAATTTGATCCTCTTTTTATAGGACCATTTAAGGTTATCGAAGATTGTGAACCAAATGTAATAATAGATTACAAAGGTAAACATAAGTCAATACATAAAAATCGCACTAGACCGTATACATAAACAATAACATTGTTATTATTACTATAAATACAAATAAAATTATTTAAAAATTACTGTGTTTACGATTTTTTTATTATGGAGCGAAATAAAGTGAATGTGATTAATTATTAGTGTCTTTTAAGTTTTAATTGGTGTTCGGTAAAGGTGTCAATTTTGGTAATTCAATCGGCAATTTTTACTGTCACGAACCTCAAGCTCGTAACAATACGTACCATACGTATCCATAATAATCAAAAAGATTCATAAGCAATGAAAATATAACGTTAGTCAATAAACAAATTATTAGTTTTGAAAAAAGAATTCCATGTTTGTAAAATAAAATTAATTTGAAATTACTGCATAACGGCAATTTTATAGGTAAAGACCTATTATCTATTTAATTTTGCATTTAAAATACATTTTTTCAAAAGCTATTTTGTATTTTATTTGAAATATTTTGTTTAAATATTTATTTAATTTAATACATAAATATTTAAACAAATATTACACATTTGCTTGGTGGAATGATTAGGAAGTCACATAGACTAAAAATAAAAGATAAAATCTTTAAAGAAAATACTAGTGTTAAAATTAGTGATACAAGGTATTTTATTTTGAAAATAAGTATTTTGAATTCTGTATTTAAATGCTTTAACTGAAAACTATTTTGTATTTTTATTTGAAATAAAAAATAACCAAGCATTAGCATTTTATATTCAAATACATTTAATAAACTATTTACACATATCTGGTTAGCTACTGTACTCGCGTCTCTTAAACATCATCCAAACCCACGTTCTATCTTATTGCGTTAGTGTTAGTGTATTTTATTCTTTAATGTTGAATTGCTTTAATGTTTTCGCTTGGCCGGCGAATAGACGGCACAGTAATAGACCTCTTGTACTTTAGAAAACTTTTCTCATTATTCATTCATGACAGCCCCTCGAAAGTTCACCAATGAACACAGGCTTTTCCTATAGATGGCCTCATAGGGGGAACGTTTGTCGAAGTTGCCCCCACAGTGCACCTGATGGTAAGTTAATGCTGTAGCCCACACACGTCTACATCCGTCCTCGTGCTCGACGAGCTGGTGGTGCAGCCACAGATATCTATAATTATTGTTGAGGAAGATACAGCTGCCCATTTTCGACTTCAGTTTCGCTTGGTCGCCCTTTACAACACTCGGATGGTATAGGATAGTAAACTTTCTTCCGTCGCCACTACATCATTGTACAGGGTTTACGGCGGGCGTAAAGAGATGGTTAGACCGATAAAATATTTTTAACATATTCCACACTCACTTTTAAGACGTTTGTATGCATTAATATATTATAATTCACATACTCCTAACTTCTAAGGTTCCATAGTTTTATTAGGGGTTATTTCAAGAAGTAAATAACAAATCTCGGAAGGTATAAGGTAGACACGCGAGAGGCAGACTTCACATTCCATGGATTTTTTTATTTCTTGGGTGAATGATCAGCGATGGGCTGATTATGAGCTAAATAAGATGCATATAGTATAATAATACATGGTTCTCCCCATGACCATGAGTGTTGTAAAGTATTCGAAACGTCAGGAATTTAAAATAAGTTAATACACGCGATAAAATCGGTAAAACTTAGTTTCATATAAATCAGAAATGTGTTGAGCAATTGTCTTAAATTTGTGTTTTTCCGAAACAAAAACACAAACTTCAAATGCGTAGAATGTTGCGAGTACAAAGGGGAGACCAGCCGAGCATCTAGTTGTTTGTTGGTGTAATGGGAAGGAAGGAATTCACTATCAATTATTTAATTCCTGTAACAATCTTAAGGGAATTGCATTTGGCGTTGGTTCCGGTGTATAAATGACTGAAGATTTATTAAAATGTTTAGAGTAATTTTTTGGGCTTGAATCCGGTTTAATAAGCTCAGTTTTATTAAATCCGACAATTTCCGACCCGGTAAAGATACACATCATCAAGGTCCTTTTTTAGGTATAATAATAGTATAAAAATCACGGATTACATTAAAGTTTAGTGTGTATTAGCGTTACAACGCAAAAACAAAAACATGTTCATTAAAAGTACGACTGCCTAAAATAAAGGTAGATTCATTGATTTATAGTTTTTGTAACTCAATGGGTAGATTTAATTAATGTAATTACGTCGTGTTAAGGTTAGTAGGTTGGCTTGGGGCATTTTCAAAAGTAATAATAGCTGCCTAGATCTGTCTAAAATATAATATTTTTTATATATTATGTAATATTGTTACCGCACTAAGCGTTGCTATATTATATGTTCATTGTGCAGATGCCATCTCATCGAGCCCAGATAAGAAGGTCATCGACACGCGCCTAGTGAATGTTCTAAATATAGCATTATATATAGTTTTGTTTTCTGCATCCACGAAACAATTTTACATACATAATGATACTTCCCGCGTCCGTAGAATCGTCATTTTTATTTTTTGCTGTACCGGCGTCTTTGTTTCCGTGGACTTTCGTAAAGTAGTGTCGATAATTATTTGTATCACAGACCATGAAGTATAAAAGAATATCAACTGATATGGCTGCCGAGACTATACATTTATATAATAAGCCATGCTGCAGCTGTAATATTATGGTTGTAGCACGTATTGGTCGTCTCAATCGGGAAAGGAAGCTCTCACAGAATACCAGAGTGAAAAAGCATTTTATTACTTTGTGTTTCATAAAGTGAGTGTAGAGAACGGGAGATATTTTTATACTGGAAACGAGGCATTCAATAGTAGTCATCGGGGTGACAACACATCTGTAATTTGATTCTTAATCGAGGATTGGTGTAGATGTCTTTGGGCCACAGCGTCCACTTACCATCAGTTGGACTGTGTGCTCATTTGTCGCCCTTATCCGTTAACAGTTAACACACATTTGTGTGAACAAAAATCATCTATGTTATAAATAACTTGTAATAAATTTTACATATTTTTAGGTACCTTCTCTAAGTATAGGTAAATATATATATATATATATATATATATATATATATATATATATATATACCACCAAATTTCCAAACAAGAAATCGGTCATTGAATAAAATTTAAACTAAGTTGACATTATTTTAAATAATATCTCAGTTATCTCCTCTGTGATTGATGATTGATGAGCCGAGCCTCAAGCGGCTGATGTAACCGGATTAGTATTTATGTAATAGTGTATAATGTTATGCATATGTATTTTGTTTGTGGCTTATGTAGATAAATAATAGATAGAGTAAAATTAATATATCTTTTAATGTAGAAAAGAAATAAAAGAATGTTTATCGAGTTTTGTTTTTATTACTTATTTTTCATTAATTTACAGAAAGTAATGTCAATGGGAGTCAAAAAAATTAAATAATTACATCCCACCAAAAACATTCTGTAAAAAACTAGCCAAGTCTCGATGGAGCTGCTTATTTATCTCTAAAAAAGTAATGAAATCTAGACAAAGTCGTGCCAAGTCTAAGGTTCCTTACTGCGATTTCTTTACTATTATAGTTAATTTTGTGTGACTTGGCCGTTGAAGGGTACACAAGGGTACAAAACCAGGTGCTACATGACGCCCTTGCACCAATCTGTCGCCAGAACCGCTACCCATTGACGATGGAAAATTGCCACTTGGAAAACGTTGATTGAATAACCAGTCAATTGTAGGCGTCAAATCGACCACCGATCTAACATAAAATAGACGTACAGACGGAGTTCTATCAATGATTCGAAGTCCGCCTGTACTGGAAATAATTTTTTATACTGTTTGTTTCAGGCTCGCCTATACAAAAGTGTTATTGAAATACGCAGCTTTATCAAGCCTAGAATTGACTGGTTATTCAATCAACGTTTTCCAAGTGGCAATTTTCCATCGTCAATGGATAGCGGTTCTGGCGACAGATTGGTGCAAGGGCGTCATGTAGCACCTGGTTTTGTACCCTTGTGTACCCTTCAACGGCCAAGTCACACAAAATTAACTATAATAGTAAAGAAATCGCAGTAAGGAACCTTAGACTTGGCACGACTTTGTCTAGATTTCATTACTTTTTAGAGATAAACAAGCAGCTCCATCGAGACTTAGCTAGTTTTTTACAGAATGTTTTTTGGTGGGATTTCACTTCTTTTTGTAGAAACGTGGGCACATTGATTTATTTTATTAGATTTGCTTATTCGACACATTCTTTTTCTTTTTTAGGAGTAATTTTTTTTTATTATTACAAATCTTTCTTTTCTTTTTTTCTGGTTCTGATTCTTGTACAGTAGCAACAGTTTTTCGTATTGCCCATTCGCGTTCATTATTTATTCTTTTAGACGGTTTAGACGGTTTAAAATCTGAAAGATCGGCGCGGTATTTACGCCTAAGCCGGTTGTATTCCGTGATCGCTGAAGCTTGAGCTTTTGTACTCTTGAAGTCAACATTGATGTGAGAGGTGCATATCATGAAGATTGGTTACTCGTGAAAGCGCCACGTAGGCTTGGCCACAAGTGAATATGGAGGCGCCAATGTCCATGAGGGCATTATTTTAGACTTAGACCTTGGCTCTTGTGAATTGTTAGGGCATACGCCACACAGATTGGGAATTGTTCCCTGTACACGCATGCCCGGGGTATGATCTCAAATTTTGACTTAATAGGCAATAATTCGTGAATCAAATTATTAGCGAATTTTACTACCAATTGTTTAGGCTTTGTTTGGTCTTCCGGGTCCCACCTCACTTTTTGTACAAAGCCTAATGACCCATTCACGAAACCTAAACTAACATCAATATTTCTCCTAAGCATTACTTTAGCTCCCTCTTCAATGATTATAGTTTCTTCCAGTCCAGCAGTCATCGACGCATCATCTTCATATTTTTGTAAACACGCCCGGGCTTTTGTTATCATACATTTTGAACAATCCAAGGAATCGTTGTTAAGCAACTAACTTTATCTCGGGGTGCGGAATCGCTTTTAACATAGCATTATTTAACTGCATACACATATTTCTAGTCGGTAGTAAACAAACAGTATCTTCTGGTAAGTCTAGTGTAATTTGTTTATTTAACCTTTCTCTTACTGCGCCCGCCGTAACAAAAAACAGCTTTGTCACCTCAGCTGGCGGCACTTGTTATAAATATTTATGTCTCTCACTTATATTTAAAGAGGTTTTTGTTACAGTTATTTAAAGGCGATAAGATTTTCGATAAGAAGAAACAATAACCATAACATTTAAATGTTTATTTTATTTTGTTACAGCTCTTTGTTTCTAACGGATCTTGATAAAGTGTACTTACTGACAACAAATTTTATTTTATGAACGAAATATCATAAGTTTTTATTTTATTTTTATGTCCTTACAATCAATATAACATATTCTTCCTAAATGTATTTATGCATGTAATAATTATAATAATTCTACTTTTTCACTTGCAAACATTTGCTAAAAATTCGACAATAGACAGTTTGCGCCCGCTTTCTAAACTCATTTTCAAAACATTTTTGTGTATATATTTTATATCGTCTTCCTTTATTTTTCTTATACAATCATATAGATATAACATTTAGCAATTCCTAGTAAAAGTATTTACTACGGTATTCGAATAAGAAATATACTATTATTATCTTATTAGAAATCTTGACCGTTATGAATTGTTCGCGTAGAGGTTTTTTGATTCTACTTTTTTATCAATTGAAACATAAAAAGTTACTGTTGTTGTAACTTAGATCATTCAAAAACATTACGTAGTAAAGATAAATAACATTACTTACAGTTTTTTGAAAGAAAATCCAACTAAAATCACAATCACTAAACTTCAACGATTACGCAACTAACAGCACCAACAGCACAAAAGCGAGTGGCTGTTATATTTGATTTTGTCTATGTAACCGAGTGAATATAATTCTTCAGAATACTCTTTAGTTCGTTCAGAATCGAATAAAATAGTGTTCAATTGAAAATATACTGTATTTTTATATCAATTAATGAAGAAAATAGCAGCACGTAATGCGGACATGAATTCATTGTCGCGGTACTCAACGGTCTCGTCGAGATGAATTCATGTCCACGGTACCTTAAAGGAATTTGAGTAATGTTCGAGTAGAATAAAGTTAATCGTTCGACTATTTTTTCTTGTAAACTTGTAAGTATAAGTAAAAAAGCCAATCTAGTTTTATCCAGAGTTTTCCTTTAATTTTATTTCTATGCGTATTAAAAGCAGAAGCAGAGGCATTCGCCCAACAGTGGGACGCTATAGGCTAGATTAAATTAGATGTGTCCCACTACGCTGGATTTTTGCAATGACAGTAGATTTTTATGTACCAATGGTAGAAGGGGGCATTACCATATCTCTAATACAGCTGAGACCAGCTGAGAGTTCTTCACCAGATACTTTAGACCTTCGATTTTTGACATCAAACGGACCAGTATTTTTTGAAGGCATCCTCGATCTCTTCTAATAGTTTGGTTGGACTCTTGTGTTTTCTAATCAGGGTCACCAGGTACTCCAGATGTTCGATTATCCTAGTTTTTATAGTTTTCCCTTTATGTGGCCATTAAACCCTAACTCTGTACCAAATTTCAGCTCTCTGAGTTTATGGGAAGTACTAGTTCTATTTTGATGATCATGAGTGAGTGAGTGAGTGTCTAAAATGCGAAACTTTGCTTTCGCTTAACTTCGGAACTAAATGACCTACAGACTTGAAATTTTGGATTTTAATGTGTGTTGTATGTGATTATAGTTTACTGGATGACGAATTTCTGCGTTCTGGTATTATCCAGAGGTTCTCAAATAGGGGCATGAAAATGCGGCGAAATGGTGCCAGTAAAGGATGGTACGGCAGTGTTTGCTTCGCGCTCGACTTGGCGGGGGCACTGCCGTGCCCCCCGATTATTTGACACAAATTATTAGCACCTTCAATAAATAGCGGCTTCCGCAACGTTTGACAAGTGGATTTGCGACACTAGTGTACCAGGCCCGCAACTTACTGTCACTGCTCGTATTAATTTATATCTCGCATGGCGCATAAAGCTTATGTGGATCGTCAGATGAATTATATCGCCATCTATCGGAAATCATGAGTTGTTTCTGGCATTTATTTTATGTCAGAGAGTCACGATGCAGCACGCATGTGTCGGCTCAACCACGGGACCACGCTATCACTAGTACTAACGTAAACTAGCCGCTTAATGCTGCTGTGTTTCGTACGGCGAGTGGAGAGAACCGGAGACCGTTTTTGCTGGAAAAAAGGCATTGCATCTTAGTCCTTAGAGGTGACAATGCGTCAGTATTTTATTTTATTTATTTATTCCTTAATGCACAAAATAGTTCTTATGGCGGTCTCAATGCCATAGGGCATATTCCAGAATCTGATGGCCATGAGGGTGAAATATTGAGATAAGTAATAAGTACGGTGTAAAGGAGTGAGTAACTTGAGATTACCTGAAACCGAACGAAGGGAACAATTATGAGAATCTCTCAGGTATTGAAATTTAGATTTCAGATACTGTATTTAGATTCTAACTTGAGGGTAATAATGTAGATGTCTATAGGCCACAGCATCCACTTACCATCAGGTGAACTGTGTACTCATTTGTTACTCTTAGTTAAAAAAAAAATACTACGTCTGCAGCACAATTTGGTCGACCATCTCTCTGCACAATAAAAAAAGGTTCTGAATTCAACTACGAACTTGGTATGATTGCAACTTTTACACTGTAGTCCAAAGATGGCTTTATTCAAAAGATCTGTGATGTTTTTGCTATCGGGCGTTCGATGCCGCACTTAGGTTTATCGCAACTGATAACACTAAGTGCGGCGCCCGCGAGCTGAGCGAACTGCGACAGTTTGTGACGACCTGTTAACGTGCTTCTCTACTAAATAGTGGGTAGACCCTATCTTGAAATCCAGGCAGTAAATTCAAATCCAACCCGCAATTTCAAAAGTTTTCTCTCTCAGTGTACCTGAATTTTTATTATAATTATTATTTTTCTATTAAAGGTTAAAGTATTTTTTTTACTTTAAACATTATATTACGGTATAATTATAAGTTTGTACCGCTAACAATAACAAATATTTGCGAAATTAAAAAAACATGGCTATTATTTGTTAAATGCGTGACCTCCTATTGCTGGACATCGCCTTTGAGTAGTAAAATGGTTTAATACTCAAAGCGCACCGTTCATGGATCGTACATTCCTACATGCGGGTTTTTTAAAGCGTTACTATCATATTTATTAAAGCACCATTGAATCCGAGAACTTTTTAAATGAAACAGAAAGCGATTTACGAGTGTATCAGAAGCGTCTTTGTAGCCAGCGGTTAGCAGCTGGACACGGGCGATTTGCTTTAATCGACTTACTTTAACTTAGTTTGTTTATTCGCGGTCACAGGATACCACAAAACACTCTCAACCATTGAAGTATTATGTGCTACGATATATTATATAAATTTGTGACTTTGGGAACAAAACCTGTGCGGCATTGCGAGGCGCGTTATCCTCTTCCTCTGCGACTGCATCATTGCGCGGGCCTCGGGGCATCCCCCATTGCCCGGAATCTCCTCGCGGTACATAGCTATTTACCGGTCTTGGGAACCAATTATGGTATTGTTTGTTTAACAGCGGACGGGGTAATTTTTTTCTTCCGTCTGCCGCTAGCTGATGTCAATTCTAGTGGGTGTCAATAGGACTTTAGTCTAAGTTGGACAGTAAGTGACGTTGGTGCTTATTACTTGACTCTCTAAACTATATAGAGAAGAGTTCTCCTGGTAGAGGTCGCCCGTCCAGGGGCCGGGCAAGTGAAGCCGCGGGGCGCGTGGTCGAAGGAATGAGGTACCTTTTTGTAGCACAGAGGCACAGACTAAGAAAGTTTGAGCCCGCGAGCTCTACCGCGTGGGTCAAACGACAAAGCCTCGTCGTCTCTTCTAAGAAGTAGTGCATTTTACTTCATTGCTCTTAACTTATTGAGAAGGTGGAAACTGCTTTACAAGCGACGTTCGCCACTGTCGCGGCTCAGGAGCCTCGCATTGCAAAATAATTTTTTTGTTTTTTTCAAAAAGTGCAAAAATGTAGACGGTTGGTTATTTGCAGCCAGGTATACTATAACGAACCTCGTCGTTTAGCAGCCGTCTTCGAATATTAATATCATGCGGACGAGCTCGCATGCGGACGAGCTCGCATGACTGTGCCGCGACATTCACAAAACATTACCATTAAGACAGAGTCCACTTGAGATCAACTTAACGTGACCTATAACGTGATGAATAAGCAATGAAAACCGTAGTGACTCACATGGACTCAGCTCTCGTTGTAAATTTCACAGTACGCGATTACCGGGTTCAATCCCCGCCGGATCCAATTGAATTTATTAATTGCAATATTAAGTGCTGATTTACCACGTACTCGGCGGTGAAGGAAAACATCGTGAGAAAACCTGCATGTCTGAGAAAAAAGACAAAAAATATTAAAAATTCATGAGAGCATTTGAGTTCGCCAATACGAATAGGTTATGCAATGCACTGTTGTTTGTTTGTTTATTTGTGGCTTGTCATTGTGCATAAAAAGCAGGTTCGACTTTGTGGAGAAATAACACGAATCGCGCGCGAGCGCGGCGCGCGTCACGCTAGTGATAAGGCTAAGCCGTAAACAAAATGTCCCGTTCGATTAAAAATACACGGAGATTCGGCGCGGCTGCCAGACATCGCCGGGGACTTGCCGCTCGCTAGGAATTTTTTTAATCATAAATTTTAGAATAAGTACTAGCTCCAAATGAGAAGAATGTTGAATCGGAGTGATCTGTCGCCGCGAGCTTAGACCATAAGATGAATTGTTATAGTTTAAGCGAACGTGATGTCAGTACCATAGTTTCTAACCTCGTTTTTTTTAAATCTTGAACTCGACGAAAACTACGCGTTACTGTTTATTACCTATTCGTCAAAATACGTGAGCGCACTCGCAATTTCGTAGTTCTCAAACTGGTTCCATATTTTGCTCACATCGCGTTTCGTTTTGCCGACGATCCAATTCGCATTTTAATTTCCATAGTTAGCATCGTGGAAGTTGTAGAACGCTAAGGAAAATTAGATGCGGGGACGGAGACGCGTGACGTCACAGAGGAGTCCCCTGTTGCATAATGACAGGTAGATAGATACATAAAGCATTTATTTGTTCCCTCAATCACGCATGTAAATCCAGTGACTAAACTAGTTACTAAATAACGTATTACAAAAAAAGTCACGCAATATTAAGATCTAAAATAACTCGTGTGTTTAAATTTGACAGTTGCTCAGTGATTAATACTGCTCAGAGAGCAAACACTGATTTCCAGCTGTTACCCTCGAGATGATGAGATGAAAATGAGCACAATGGAATAATCAGTGTTAGTACGTATGAATGAATGTTTATCCTTTCCTATCGAGATGTTTTAAGTTGAAAGGCATCTCGGCACACGGCTCCCATAGCAACGACTTGCGATCGTCCAATACCAAGATTTTTTTCAAGGTGTAACTAAAGATCAATATGAATGTGTGATAATTGATTTTGCTTTCAAACGGGCAATACTCGTAGATTTAGAGTTCGTCGCTATCGCTAATCTAGAGAACGGGTGCTGAAACTGCTAAAAATAATACATTGTTTACGAAGACATCTCAGAGTGGTACATAGAGTAAAAAAAAAAAAAAATATAAATTTCTTCAACTTTCCGTTTTATATTTTTATTTTTTATTATAATGGATTTCCGCAAAGTAACCCTGATTCTATCAATTGACATAGAGTAAAAAAAACTGTTCAACAAATGCACTCCTATTCTAATAATAATAATATTAGATTTTAGAAAAACCGAAGCAATACGAATCGATCCTAAGCTGATTATTTTATCCTGGTAATTCTGATCAGGACACTAGGATAAAGTTAATAAATTAGTGTATTGTCATCCATCCTTGACACGAGAGCAAATTTTCAAGTCAATCAGCCGTCTAAAAGTTGGTGAAAATTACATTAAAAGATTCCGTTTCGTAGATAGATAGAGAGAGAGAGAGAGAGAGAGAGATAGACGCGATGATAATAACAGCGTGTTAAAAACAGAGCTGTTAACATTGCACTTGTCAACGGATTACGAGCGCTTGATACAACTCGGCTCGCTGATCAATAAAGAGTTATAATTATTATTGTATTATTACACATGCGTCTGGTGGCTTCGCATGCGGAGCAGGAACTTACTGGCGAGTGAACACTACTTTTTTCATGTAATTCGTTTTAGCATTGTGTAATCAAGCCCGGTGTATTTTTGTGCATGATAATGGGACTTTATAAAAAATTGATTGTCCACGAAATACTAGAAATCAGTAGATCTTTTGGAAAGCTTCTGAGGAAACGAGGATCTGACCGTGAAATATATTTTATATGGTAAAATAATAACAGTTGGGAGAAAATAGTTTCAGCTGTGAGCTTCTATCCGCTTCCTCATTATTTGCTATATCCCTTCTTAATTACAAAAAGTACTTTGCTTTTGCAAGTCAAATTTTTAAATAATAATATTTTGACATTAACTTTAACATTTGTAATGTTGAAATAATTATTTAATTTCATCCAATTTCTACAACGCCCTAGTAGAAGGCATAACTGTATGGACGGACTGAGTGAGTCATTAAAAAAGGAATCGTTTAAATTTTAATAGATATTCATTTGGAAATAGTGTGTAAGGTAATTCTAATTGCAAATACAATCGCAGTATTATTTTTTCTAATTGTAAATAAAAAGTTTTTGAACACGTTTAATGTGCTCAGCATCACTTTGGTCTGTGCGTTTAAGCAAACTGTTGTATAATTAGTGGTATCATAGCTAGGGAAGACTACACACCCTGTAGTGCATGTAGTCGTTCCCCGTGTAGTCGTCTCAGAGTTGTAACCCTAGTTGTTGTTTAGTTATTCACCAGTAACCGGTAACCATCAATGCATAGAATGTTTTGCAACCCTAAATAAAATTTTGGTGTGTATATATATATATATTTATTATTAATTAAAATAAAATAATTTTTTAAAATTATTAATATTAAAAATATAATAATTTATAATATTAAATAAAATAAAAATTATAATAAAAAAAAAAAAAGATAATAATCAATTAATAGGTATTATTTGAGGAATAAAAGAATATTACTAATGTAATAATTTAAATTTGACATATTTATGTTATATATTTAACTAATTCTTTCATTAGAAGTAATTGCTAATTTACTATTAAATGGTTTAAGAGACCAGTACTTGCTTTCAGTCATCTAATGATGAATAATTATTAATTCAATTAATAAAATTTTTAATAGAAATTCTTTCAATTACAATAGGTATAAAACTATGATTAGCCCCACAAATTTCTGAGCATTGACCAAAAAAAATTCCTGGACGATTAATGAAAAATCTAGTTTGATTTAGTCGACCAGGATTAGCATCTACTTTTACTCCTAAAGATGGAATAGTTCTTTGAATGAATTACATCAATAGCAGTTACTATAATTCGAATTTGATTATTTATAGGTAAAATAATTCGATTATCAACATCTAATAAACGAAAATTTTCAGGAATATTTTTATTATATTGGATTATATATGAATGTTGCTATCTGGACCTGGCTCACGAGGTGACCGACATGTCATCTGAGGCGGCTGGGACTACGTGGCGGACCGCTCCAGGTTCAAATGCAGAAGACGGTGCTCCTCGATACCGCCCGCATCGTCCGCCGGTTTCTTTCTCTTTCCCCCTAACCCTCGGCCGTTTGGTCTCCCCTGCCGAGGGCCTCCATCTGGTTGGACTTTTATTTATTTATGTACTTTTATATTTATTTTATGTTATTGATATTTATGTATATTTATCTTTTCATTTTCATTTATAATTATATATTTATAGAACCCAACCAGATGAGAAAACTATATAGTTACCCCATAATATTTATTGCCACACAATAATAAGTATACAAATGAAAAGTTTACAAAGTAAGTATACACATAAAAATGATTAGACTTAAAATAAAAAAAACATTCACAATTAACAGATTAACTAATATTACTCAGTATACGATTATAATGTGAGGCAACGGGCACAGGCTCAGTATTCGCTGGGCATTATGCTCAGCACTGTTTTTCAGCCAGTCCCTGCTGTTTTGGGTATATTTTGGTCGCACGCACATCGTACTTAATTATGTATTGTTGGTAAACCTCTATACAGTCAATATGTGTTAGATAAAAATACTTATTACAGAATAAACATACAGTTATTCGGCCTAAAAAGATTTCTGTTCGTGTAATAACTCCTTTTTAACCTTTTTTTTAAATGTTGAAGAATTAATATTAAAATTTTCTTTTAAGGGTGGTGGCAAATCATTCCATATTTTTGCGGCCGAATATTTAAAACACCCTTTGAAGTTTTTAGTCTTATGGCATGGAATATTCAGCATGTTTGAGACTCTTTTACGTGTATTTACTTCATGGGCATTCTTACTCCAATCTAATTTATTGTATAAATACAGTGGACTTTTGTTACTAATAATTTTGTGAACTAAGCTAACCAAGTGGAGTTTCCTACGTGCGTCCATTTTTAAAATATTATTTTCATTAATATATGGAGTAATGTGAGCTCTTTTTGGGACGTTAAAGCAAAAACGAGTACATGCGTTTTGCACGCGTTGAATTGCCTTTTTTGTTTTTGCATACAGTCGTGGGCCATAGACGGTATCGCAGTAATTAAAATGTGATAACACTAACGACTCAACTAAGGTCTTCCTGATCGTTACTGCTAAGTATTTTCTTATGCCATATAAAACCTTTAAACGATAAAAAGCATTACGTACTTTAATATTTACATGTTCATTAAATCGCAGTTGGCTATCGAGGGTAAGACCAAGGTTATTAGTATAATCCACTCTGAGTACCTTTTTTTGTTGATGAGTATTTCCGGTTTCTTACTTAATATTTTTTTACATTGTGTTTTACTTCCTAGCACCATATATTTTGATTTTAAAGGATTAAGGGGTAGACCATTTTTGTTTGCCCATTGGAAGATTGCCGACAAATCTTCATTTAACTGCATAACTGCATTTTCCGTCTGTTCTGGCTTGAACGAATGATAAATTTGAGTATCGTCGGCATACAGATGTATTTTACTATGTTTTAATACTTTGCTAATATCCGCTGTAAATAGTATGAATAGAATAGGGCTTAAGATAGATCCTTGCGGAGTGCCTCGGGACGTTCTTCTTACACTTGATTGTATTACTTCTCCTTGGTCAGTGTTAATTTCAACATATTGACTTCTATTTGACAAGAATGAGTAAAACCATTTACACGTTGCCTCCGATACTCCGTAGTATGACAGTTTCGCCAGAAGTATATCATGGTTTATGCAGTCGAAAGCTCTAGTAAAATCCAATAGCACCAGTATACTACCCTCACCTTTATCAGAAGCTGCAGTTATATCATCCGTGACGTGCAGCAGAGCTGTTTCCGTACTATACCCTCGACGAAACCCGGATTGTGTTTCTGGTAAAATATAATTATCTTCTAAATATCTCGTTAACTGTGAACATACTACCCTCTCCAATATCTTGGAAAGTGTAGGTAAAATGCTGATTGGTCTAAGGTTATTAATTTCCTGTACGTTTGGACTCTTAGGAATAGGTTTAATTTTGGCCAGTTTCCAAGGATCTGGAAAAATCTTAGTAGTAATGGATTCGTTTATTATTCCTGTTATTATAGGTAATGTTACCGATAAAGATATACGAACCATATCTATATTAATTAAATCGTGTCCACTGGCTTTAGTTCCAATTGCTGTAATTATTTTATAAACCTCAGATTCTGTTGCGGTTGTAATATTAAATTCAGTGTTTTTTAATCGGTTGCTATTGAAGTACTTAATAGTACTTTTATCTATTTCATTATCTCCTGGCACTTCTATAAAAAATTATTAATATTATCGGGGTTACAGAGGTGTGATGGTACGCATATTTGTCCTGATTGGTTCCCCACGGGCGATATTCGCTTCAGATGGCTCCACATAGTTTTTGCATTACCCTGATTTTTGTTAATAAAAAACATAAAATAAGCTGACTTTTCTCTATTGATTGCGCTATTTACTAAGTTTCTGAGACTTTTATAATAGTCATTGTGCGAATCCTTTCCTGAAATATTGGCACGATTATGAGCAGAGTCGCGGAGTGTCATCATTAATTTTATATTGTCTGTAATCCAAGGTGGTTTTTGTTTTAGCCTAATTAACTTTAAAGGTGCATGTATTTGAAAAGCGTCAAGCAACATACTACTAAACTGTTGAACTTTTTTGTTGATATTATTTTCAATTACAGTATCATACCAAGACAGACTTTCCAGATGAGCTAAAAATTCATTTTGATTAATTTGTCCTAACCTCGTGTGTATGTATAGCTGTTTCTCCTTAGGTTTATTAATTTTAAGTTCGGAAATCACCATGGCATGGTCACTCAGTTCCGTGTTATGGTATAGGTTAATACTTTTGCAGAATTTCTGGAGAAATTCTGAGAAATTCTGGAGAATCGGTCAAAATAAGATCTAGAAGTGATTCTTTTCTTTCAGTAATGCGTGCGCTTGCGCGCTTGCGCTTGCGCTTCATTAACGAGTTAAAAGAGTCCTTGCTGCGATAAAAACGTATTTAATTTGCGAGCTATTAATTTATCAGGTCATAGGAGGTCAATGTTAAAATCAGTTAATAAAAAAATGCAATCACAATATCCGAAAGTACTTACAGATTCACTTAGTGCATCCATCGCAATCTCAATATCTACCGATTCTGGTCTATATGCTGTACCAATCGCGACACGTCCGCTGCCGGGAATCTTTAGTTCAAGCCACATTTGTTCTAGTTGTGATTCCGGGTGTTGCGTGGTCCGCAACCGAAGTTCTTTTCGAACAAAGAACCCTACACCGCCTCCGCGGCTATCCCGTGGGCGTGGTTTATGTTTAAGTGTATATCCTGGTACTAATATTGCCATCTTTTCTTCGCCTTCTTTAAGCCACGTTTCATTTAGAGCAAGAATGTCAGGTTTATATTTGTCAAGACTGGCCAATAACTCATCTTTACCTGTATTTAACGATCTGACATTAAGTAACCCCAATGTTAGACTGCGATTTTTATTTAAAGGACCCATTATTATAAACATATGTCCTCAAAAAAATGTATTGCAACTGTGAGATGTTCTAAGCCCATACGAAAATTATAGATAATAACAATATCAGATACAAAGAAAAAAACGCAACCAGCAACTAAACATATAAAAGGGTGGGTCGTGTACACGAAACTCCCTGTAAAGCACCTAAAAATAAATCTATGATTAAAAAATATGTAATTGACACTATTATAAACAGTTTGAAGGTTGATATTACAATTCGTTTTTATGATTTTTCTTATATTTACACTACTTACAATAAAAATTTTAGCATATTTTTTATTATTTACTAACGCTAACTGAACCAACCATATCTTCACCAAAAACCTTAACTAAATCTGTTTCCGAACGAATACGATAGCTCTTCTTACCATGTTCTTGACGTATATATATATTTCCATCTCTTGTCCATACATACTGCCACTTATTTCGCTTAGATATTTCCCGCGACTTTAGAAAGAGCTGACGGTTATATTTAGTAAGGCGTTCATTGATATAAAATAAACGCGGAGATCCAGGAAGATCCATGTCCGCTGTGTTAGCACCGCGTCTCACGCGTGCTGCCTGCAACAGTGCATCTTTTTGTGCTCGGCGTGTAAGCCTTACTACAATTGGTCGGGGGTTTGGCACCGGCTGTCCTTCAACAAGCGCCCTTATTGGCCCGACGCGTTTTACACTTACTATGTCACGGTCCTCAATCTCCACAGTTAGTTTCTTAGCGACAGTAAACGTGACGTGCATTAGGTTTTCATTTCTCACCTCTGGTATACCCGCTATCTCCACATCATTGGATAACATCTCCTGCTCACGGTCTTGAAGGTCTAGTTTCAATTGAGTTATTGTAGTTTCCAGGTGTTCAATTCTGTTAGATTCTTTGTCAATTTGTTTTACTTCCAATGACTCTAATTTAGCCTCTAAATAATCAATACGTTCGTTATACTTATTCATAACTGCCGTTAATTCAGACAATGTGCTATTAAATTGTACCATTTCATTACGGACTGCACGTAATTCACACCAAAATAACCGCATTTCCTTAGCAGGGCTTAAGTCTGAGATCTCAGAAGGAGACATGTTTAGTATATTATCCGTATCTGTTGGTTTGACTATTTTTACACGATGCGTAATATTATGAGAATTTTCGGAGTTATCCGACTCAACTAAGTCTTCCTGGGGTTTTTGTGATATCGTGCTTGCGCGTACCGGCGTATTGGTATTATCAGTCTTTGGCTGCTTACTGCGGCATTCTATACATTTCCAAGAACGTTTGTTCTCCTGATTCATTAAATGAAAACGTTTATTCGATACATTAGCGCAAAGTAAATCATATTTTAACTTACATATTGAACATCCCAGAAACTCTCTTTGCGGCAAGTTGTTGTTGCACCCCGCACATTTTTGTACTATTTTGCTATTCTTTGTTGACGAAGACATGTCCCGTGGATGCAATATTAATATCAACTTAGCGGTAGACTTAAAATAACCAGCTGATCGTCAGCAATGCAGCCCGGTTGTTAAAACTTCTAAGCGAACTGTCCGACGAAAAGAGCGTAAGCGCCGTGCAGATCGTGTCGCTTACGCGTTATAGTCAACAACTTCTCAAGAAACACACGTTTGAATATATACTTTTAATTATTTCCTTATTTTATGTTTATGTTCCACTAATCACTCACTGTCTGATTAAATACTAGAAAACTAATTGAGTAAAGTTCAAAAAAATATAGATACACATCAAAATTACGGGTTATTCTCACAAGATAAACTTTTTTACTAGCTAGAACATTTAGATACGTGCGACCTTTGCGTTACTCCGTTACACACATATATATATCAACAGTTTTCAGTAACTGTAATCGATGCATAAGCTAGTTTCTAATGGTAGCAACTAGCAACTGTTAAATATATAGCGGTTTTTAAAGTTGCTGGTTTCCTCAACCGTCAATCGCAACGCATCGGGCGATTTCACACCCTCCCTCCCTCTCCCTGCGCCCGGCAATGAATGCTAGTGTCGCTCAATACGTCGCCGACTACACACGTCTAACTTTCGTGCGCAGTGAATACGGCTGACAACCAAGCCGACGACAGCAAACAAGACGGTACATTTAACACGGAGGATTTTATCGAAGAAATAAGAAAACATCATGCTATCTGGGATTTGAGTAGCAATGAATATTTTAATCGCACAGAGATGGTAAAAGATTGAGAAAAAGTATGCACTAAGAGTAATATCCAGTTTCAAGATTTGCGTGCAGGGGAAAATATAATAGGTAATACTCTTTATAGCTATATTTTAACTTTATTTAGGTGCAATTGGCATTTATATCATTAAATTTTGCCATGGAAACGATCCTTCAGGACTTATAAAATAGTCTTTTAGTATATCCATAGTATTAATTGACCTTTTAGAACCCATAATACTGTTTGTGTTTTCACGTGTGTTTGACACTGCATAAAAATGTAATCCTTCCTACTTTCTAATCATGTTATGCAGTATATAACATGTTTAGACAATTATTTCTGCTAAATCAGCTGATACATAAATTGGAGATTGAAATATTCGAAATTTCCTGCTTAGTAATTGAAAGGCGCATTCAATACAACGCCTTGCTCGTGACAATCTATAATTAAATATTCTTTTTGCTTTATCCAATTGTTTTCCAAAATATGGTCACTCAATGGTGACCCAAAAGCTTTGTCACCAAATTAGCAATAGTTTATGGCATTAGGAAGTCCCGAAATACATCCGGGTTCTAGTATTTTAAGAATTCCATAATCAATTTTTTTACATAATTTACTCTCTTTATATATTATCAAATCAGAAGAATACATAGGCGCCAACATCAATAAACGTAAATAAACAGTTTGCATCACAAGTTACCAAAAGTACTAGTGCAAAAAGCCCTTGTAGTTATAATATAGAGATCCAGTACCCGGTGATTTGGTTATTCGAATATGTTTTCATAATATGTTTACCATCTATTGCACCCAAAAAGTTGGGAAAATTAGCTAGTTTTTCGAATCCATCGAGTATATATCAGAACTAAATGAATATCTACAAATCGATCTTCATTTAGTTCTGGTATATACTCAGTTCCAAGTTCATTGAATATAAATTGACAAGTTTCTTTGACTATTCATCTTGCAGTCGAGGTAGCACGTCCAAATGTGTTTTCGAATTCAGCAAAGCAACATCCACTTACTAAATACCTAAAAAGAAGAAACTAGTAATACAATAAAATCCTAGATCTGGTTTTATTGAATTCTGTAACACCAACCATTAGGTATATTATAATATCTCTATTTTACAGAAAATTTCAATTTATCTTGGCCGGGATGTTTTGCTAACATTTTCCTTTAATTTAAAAAAAACTTGAACACTATAATATGTGGAAAAACGCCCAGACCAAGATAAATAGATTACATATAATGATAGAAACAAACATTTGTATTGTGCAAGAATTGAATCCGCTACCTCCGCATTAGTAGGCAGATTCACTACCACTACATCAGCCGATCGTCGACATCACAAAATATATCTGAATTTATCATTCTTTTCTTACAATTTTCAGTTGTCCAGCTACAGAAACGATAGAAAAATTTGAAAACTTGTTTCAAACGAGAAAAGGTTAAAAAACGTAAAGAGTGGCTCAGCTGCTTATTGCATAAAGGAATATGAATATTACCAACAAATGTCATTTTTATTACATTTTTCAAAACAAAATATTCTCAATAGTATACAAAAAGTGATAATCCTGGTCCCGCAAATACAAATACGTCTAAAAGCAAAAAAAAAAAAAACGGTAAAATTTTGAGGCCAATTAATGAAAATTAAATTAAAAAAAAGGGAAAAAAAAAAATATATATATATTTATATAAATAAAAAAAATAAATTAAAAAAAAAAAGAAAATCAAAAACTAAAAAATAAAAAAAAAAAAAAAAAAAAAAAAAAAAAAAAAAAAAAAAAAAAAAAAAAAATAAAGAAGGAGTTGTTAAAAAAAGTTGTAGCGCATAGCGATGCATCGTCTATCTTTAGGATTGGGATGAGTGTGTTTGGTAGCACTTTTAAGTGTAACAGGCATGCTCAACTTCATGTCTTAGTGCATTAGCGCTATGATACGTGGAGTTTTATTCACTGGCGTCTTAGTAGCGTGCTACTATGATACGTTGGTGATATTTTTAGTTAACAACAATACAAACTTTGTTTTTACAAACCAAAGTCGATAGGGATCATGTGGGTGTGTTGTGAGGGGGGCGTCAGCCGTATGATAGTTGCATTGATGCTTACTACTTCTTGTAGTATTGCGTCTTGTGATGGATCTGCGGGTGTGCTGCGCCTGATTCGACGCATTCTTGCAGGTCGATGGAGGTATGCGGGTGGTGATGTCTGCTGTGATGTATGGGGGACATTAGGATGTAAACCCGACGATAGTCGTATTGATGCTTGTTGCGTTCTTTACATTGCGTCTCTGCGATGATTGTTTGGTGGGACGCTATTCTCAATGGCACTCTCTGCGCCTTAGTTTGACTCACACCTAAGTAGCTTTGCCCAGGTCGGGCCCCTTCATTACGGGGCTGCAGACTGTCTGCCCCCCATGATGTTTTATATAACAACATAATAATATATCTCTGTAACTTTTCCACCTTTGAATGATTGTAGTCAACTTGTTGGTGAGTGAGATAAACATGATCGAAAATGCATGTACTCAACGTCAGTGACACAAAACCTTTCTGATGGCAAATCATTACTAACTTCTTATACCTGCCTTTTAGCTATATCTACCGTTGTATTGGTTGGTGGAGCTTATGTGTCGACCTCATGCGGGTGGTATCTGGCGGGAGGATCTGAGGAGACTCTCAAGGTTGTGGCTGAAAGCCGCACAACGTAGGACCCCATTCCCTTGAGGCATGACACGCTCCGCGGCTAGTAGCCGTGCTGATCATGCAATTGGTGGTGATGCCATACACTTACATCACGTCTGCAGGAGCGGTGGTCTGGCAGGTGGTGGCGCTCACGGAGGGTAACGGCCAGTGTGCCTATTTGCCTAAACCGTGTGACGTAAATTCACTGTGGCTGGATTCGTTCGTATTCTGTATGGCGTTTACACGCATTGAAATGCGCAACTTCGGTCGATGTTTATGCTTACGCACTAACAAGGGGCCAAGCCTCTTTTACTGGTTCGCCAGGAATTTTGCTGTAGACTACGGTCCAGTTCCCGAATTAGCGTTCCCTTCGGGGGGAGTGCATCAAAATGGTTGGCGCTCACCGCGCACGGCGTGTGTGAAACCGTGTGCCTCCCCTAATTTTTTTAAAATAAATGTAGAAGAGCGAAGCCCTTGTGTCGGGTATATTGTATAAATATATTGTGAGCCTTTTCCAAGCGGAAAGGGATAATTAATAATAATTTATTATGTAAACCTGATACAAGTGGTATAGAGACATTTTATGTTCCTAACCTTTCTCGAACCCTGTCTTCGTGAACAGGGTTCACTCAGCTTGTAAAGCACTACCAACAGCTTTCAATTGCTCTAGTGAATATTCATTCTTCCAAAAGATACCTAAAAGAACTAAGTTACTAAGCAAACACAACTTAAATAAGGGTACTGAATAAGACAATCACGCCAAAAATATTACAAACGGCCTATTAATAAGGAGATCATTTAGAAAGATCAAAACATATCTTATTTATCCTGATCACATATATATAATCTTATTGAAAGGGGTAAATTAATTATATATTATATATTTAATATATATTTGTATATAGAGAGGGGGGAGAGCGTTACACAATGTATACTACCTCATTTAAAAAGTACGCAATGATTGTAAATTAGATCTTCAGACAGATATTTTGAAGACTATAAAAAGATATATACCCAATACTGATTATCAATCGTAATATATATCTATGGTTCTGAGAGGTCACTTACAAACAGAACATATTTACATAGTTCAGACAAAATTCCTCCTTCAACTGATGTTCCTGCATCACCGGCAATTACCAATGGATCTCAGGAATCGGATATAATTGATGATATCTATTTTGATTTGTAAGAAATAAATAATTTCTAATATAACAGGAAATCTTAATCCCAATTCTCTTTCACAATACAATCGCACATATTAATTAGGTTGCGCCCCAGGCCTGGCATGAAAGTCAAAATAACGGGATTGCTGTTTGTTTTAAGGTGCATCCAGACTAACATGTACATTAACACACCTACAAACATGTTATATAACTATGTCATGTAACATGTTTTATGGTATATAACATGTTATGTTATGTATAGTCTGAATGCACCTTAACAACGTATATTCTAATTTTAGTTAAAATGTGGATAGAACTATCTAAACATACCTACTTACCTTAGAGTAATAGCAAGTCGTTCGAGCGGAGTAATACTTTCCCTCATTATAGTATCCTGACGTTTTAAATCACTTTCCAATACTTGCAGTAATGGATGAAATAAGTTAACAAATATTTAAAAACATTTTAAATTTATCATTTTGTTTGAAAAGATCTTTTATGTTAATAAATTGGGATCGATCTTGAAAAAAGGGATGAATCCAAAACCAACGATTGCTGCGAATAATTTGTCTTTGTTGACGCCGTCGACGGCGACGACGTAATAAAACGAGAACAAGTGCTGCTTCCTTGGTATCTATCGTCACAATGCTGATCGCTGCGTACACTGAACAAGTCAGCTATGATCGTCGCTCACAGAATGCCATAAAATTGCTGCAAATGTAAAGCAGTCTATTTGGTTGTAGCAACTAGCAATTTGTAAAGAAACCTTTCATTCGCATCGTCTTTATCTTTTTCACTTTTACAACGTTAAAGAAAAAAGAGGTTAGGTTTATTATTAGTAGGTAATATATATATATATATATATATAGGTTTGATTTGATATATTATTTTTACTTTGATTTATTAAGCCTAAATCGCGCTATCAAAGTTCCGAAGCAAAACAGTATATATAGAATAGTTCCGAACTATCACACGGAGTGTTGACCGCTTCTCGGGAAGAACAATTTGCCCGGCGGGAGATCTCCCCTTTTCCTACGGCCATAGTGGTGACTAGCCGACGTGATTGTGAAGACACAACCAACAACCTTCGGATACTACAACTTCAGATCTTCGTCATTATCCTCAAAAATCTCTACCATTCGCTACTGAGAATCGTCTTCTGCAGTCTTTAGTTCCCGCAAGCTAGTCCAACTTGCCTTCATCTCTACTCACCGCAGATTCGTAAGGCAGATTTCTGGCACTTCCTCCGGCATCATCGGCATGCATTACACATATCGGCATATTGTTCGTCCAGCGTCATTTGCACTTACGCGTACAGTATGCATTCTCCACCGGCATTAAGGACGCACCGGTAATTGGACTGCACTATCGACCTCCCGTCTGAGCAGGGTGTTGATGTAACTCCGAACTATCACACGGAGCGCGGGCTGAACACCTTGCCCGGCGGGAGGTCTCCTTTTTTCTTGTACGGCTACGTATGGAATGTGCCTTTTATCGTTATTTACATTTTAGAAACCTTATATTCGATCTTCACATGCAACCCTCACTTCATGTTTAGGTATATATTATCATCGAATTGTAATAAAGCCAACAGATCAATAGCACAGGGAGTTAGGAAACCCATAGCACATGGTAACCTAGTGTGGGCTCCTGTTTCCCACAAAAACTAAAAGTACTTAAACTATTTTTGAAAGTAATGTAATTGTGTAAAATGTGGGAGAAATTAATGTTCATTTTTTGTCGCCTTCCTGATATTTACAAATACTTACATACTCTAATAACTTAAGCACAATAATGCATAGGCGTAATAAATCTTGGCGCATCACTATTCAACCGCTCTAACTATGTATTAGTATATATAGAACATGCGGTTATGCTTGGCGCTATGGGCAATGAGCGATACGCGCGCTCTACACCTTGCTTTATGCTCAGACACTCTTATCTATGGTTCTGAGAGGTCACTTCTAAATATTACTCTTTGGTGGGGTTTACAAATTTTGAAAAAAAGATCTATTGGGTACAGTCGAGGTTTGAAAGATTAATATTTCTTTATTTTTGTTTTTAATAGAATTTCCTATAAATAGTGTCGATTTACTGATGAAAGGATATAGGTTTCACCTTTATTCAAATTCTACATCCGGCTATTTTTCCGACACATAATTATCGCACTATTCGGTATTTTTGAAATAAACTGCACAAAGCAACACTTAGAAAAATTAGGCAGCGACTGTAACGTCAAAAGAAATGTGTTGATATTTATAGTTGTGAATTGACATGTTAGACATGGCTATACGGGCACCGCCCACTCCCCCGTTCTAATGTGTATGTATTCTATGGTTGGAACATATTATGTGAACTACATTTTTTAATAGGAAAATAAGAAAATCATACAATTTTTCTGACATTTCCCGTCACAAAGCATCCGTCTTTTATAACTAACAATTAGGAGATGAAATGAGATCATGGACTCTTATACACCACCACACAGAAACAGAAACACTAACTTTTTTATTCAATATAGATTATAAATAATACTTATTGAAAATCACGTTTTTTTAATTTACCACTGGTACAGAAAAAACCTCTGTCCTGGGATGAACCAGCCAGAAACCCAAAGAGACTTAAAAAACAGCTTACAATATATATGTTACAATTAACAACACATAATAAATTAGAAATAGCTTAGTAGCGATCACCCTTCCCAGGGGTTATTATTTCCTTAGTATTATAATAACTTTTATTGTACAAACTTATATTAATGAACTTATTGAATACACAAATACAGTCTTAGTTTATGAAATTATAAACAACTCAATCAAATTAGGCAAGTGTAATAAAAAACAACAAATTATTAGAGGCGGAAATCAATGGTATGAATAATGAATGATGCATCGCAATCATAAATTGTAGTTACGTTAATAAATTCCTTTTTGTAAATTGCAGACCGTGTGCGAGGCGTATCAAGTGCGGGCGAGCGTGACCGCGGTACGCGACCCGTCCGTTGTTTTTAAAGTAAGGGCGTCAAATTAGCACACCGTCCACCTGATGTAAGTGGGTGCTGTGACCCATAAACATCTACATTTATCCTCGATTGAAAATCAAAATTTAGATGCCTTGTCACCACTGAGGACTAAGATGGACTGCCTCGGCTCTAATAAAAGGGTCTCTGGTTCTCTACACTTACTATAATATATTAACGTTGGAAATAAAAATTTCGCATTAAACGCGGTAAAATCCGTAAAATTTATTTCGGAAAAAACTTCTGAGAGAACCAGCAAGTAGGTAACCAAGCAGACTTTTCTTAAAGTAAATCTTACAACATGAAAGGTTGTACAAACTATTTACAAAACTTATTTAAGAAACAGCTTGGAAGCGACCGTCTCTTTCCCAAAGGATGGAGGAGGGGGGGGGAAGGGCTCATCAGCCATGTGTTTATTTATATGATAATAACCCTCTTTATATTCTTATTATTTAATAAAATATTTACACTTGTTAATAGAGAGGCCTTGTAAATTTTCTAGGACTTTGTTGTAAAAACGTAAAAGCTTTTTTCATTAAAGCTAGCTATCCTAATTATATACCAATCTTGTGACAAAAAGTAATTAGCTGTAACAAGCATTCAAGATTCGGACCTCCGGTTTTCTTTTATTTTGTGTAATTACTAAACAAGAAATCTTCTACGTTTGTTCCTTGTGGATTAGTTTGCAGACATCATGGTGACTTTAAAATCTTATAAGAAACAGAAACAGAAACTTTTTTATTCAACATAGATTATAAAAAATACTCATTGAAAGTCACTTTTTTCATTTACCACTGGTTTCGCAAAAAAAAACCTCTGTCCTGGGAAGAACCAGCAAGAAACCCAGCGGGACCATTTTTTTTTTCCAATAATAGCTTACAATCATGTTTACAATTGACAACACAAGACAAATTAGAAATAGCTTGGTAGCGATCACCCTTCCCAGGGGTTATTATCATCCATAAATTCCTTAATGTTATAATAACCCTTTTTACACAAAATTAGTTTAATAACATTTTTGAACTTTGTGTATGACAAATTTTGTATATTTTCTGGGATTTTGTTGTAAAAGCGTATACATCGCCCCAAGAATGATCTACTGACTCGGTGGAGACGATTAATCATTTTATTTCTTTACCTTTGGAATATCACATTGTATCAACTCGCGCCAGATGTCAATCTCTATTTAGTCGCTGACTAATTAGCCGTCAATGCAATTATGGGTCCAGATGAGAGCAAATGAATGAACTCTGAATAAATTCTATATTCAGAATTCATTCATTTGAAATTGAATAAATTCTTTATTCAGAGTTCATTTACTTGCTATCTTCTGAACATAACAATACACATAACATAGGTTTTAGTAAATTTGATGGTGGATATAAGCGACGCACGCATAACGTGTACAGGATTAGATAGTAGGTAGATAATGTTCTGACCACACTGACAACATTGACCTGACAATTGTTTGTTTTAAGTTACTTATAACTCTAGAAACAATAACATAGCACTCTAGAAACTACAATAAACGAGGCATTCCATCTAAGTTCTTAGGACTGACAATGCACCTGCATTTTGATTCTTAATTGAGAATAAATGTAGATGATTATGGGCCAATTCATCTACTTACCATCAGCTGGACTGTGTGCTCGTTAGTCACCTCTATTCTATAAAAAAACCATTCATACGCATACAAGCTCATCGGGTAAAAGTACTCTCCTTTTGGCCTTCCATATATTGCCAATTGTTCTATAAAATCCCGTCTGGCACATCCCTTGTCCACTCTGCCACTAACTTCAGCAGCATAAATTTAGTTTGTCACTGTTTTTCCAATCATTCTTTCTACGTGTTCAATACGTGTTTCTACGTGTTTATGTGTTCCTTTCTGCTGGTCACAAATTCTTCTTGCAAACCACACTTTTTTCATAATACACAATTTCTCACTCACTCTTATTCGCACGCTTCAAAGTCACCCCTAACATAAGTCTTAGTTACCGCATTTCTACAACATTTATTTTACTTTAAGCCTCTTTTGCTACACCCAACTTTCACTACCATTTATTAAGGTAGGAAATAACAGCATTTTGAGCTGCCATACGTAACTTTTTTTGAAACATTGTGACTTCCCACAATATTGTAAAGAACTTCATATACTTCATCTTGCATTTACTCGTCATTCTATATCATTTTCATGTCTATCATCCCCGCTAGACACACATTCTAAATACGCTGACTTATCCACTTGCTCAATCAACTCCCCTTTTATTCTTGTTACACATATCGTTTTCTTTCTTTGAATTGCGTCTTTACTAATGTAACCATTATTTTCATATTCCTTAGAAATTAGTTTTACCTAAATTTGATGAACTTTCCTGCTAGTGAGCACCTAATGGCGGTTGGTGGTTCCGCCTTAAGATGTTTTTAAGGGATTAGAAATATAATTTTGATCAGTAGTCTCATCGATAGATACTGGTAGGCCGATTTTCTGATTAATATTTTTGGTAGCTTTCCAAGACATATTAACATTCTTAAACTTCGTCGCTAAAAGTATCCTAGGTGATTCAACCTACTTAGATATTGACAACACATCATTTTAAATTGCTTCACTGCTCGCAGTACCTACTAATAAAGATTATATTTGGTACACATTCCACAGACGTCTCGTAGTCTTTATTCCATCACGCAACGCTCATAAATATAATTGTTTTACCAAATAACATCTTTTTAAACGACTGACATAAAATGTATGAATGTACGCTTTATGGCAGTACACTTTGGCACGCTTTGTAGCCTAAACGGCTTGATAGATTTCAACATATTATGAGTCTATAGATTCATCTTAGTTGTACGACACTCGTAGGAGTGTCGTAGCTACAAAAATTTTCTGACGTTTCTCCGCTTGAAACATTTCTACGCCGAGATTTTTGTGTTTACTGTTTTAATGGTAGGGCTTATTTACCAGACACTACTTTGTTGCCACTATCTAGACTTATGAAATTTAATAAGGAAATCCAAATATTTGAGCTCATTATCACATAACTCATTATATTTATTTAATCACTCTAAACAAACAGTGCCCAAGATTTTATACGCGCAAACATGTTATCATTCACGCATCCTAATGCTATATCAATAATAACATAAATAAATCTGGTGTACATAAAGATTATTACATCTCACTAAGATTATTAATGTTAAACAATATTTATATAATATGTATTATATTATATCAAAAATATATATACAAACAATGGACAAACACGTGCTACTCTGAGCACGTCTTTTGACTGTTCAACTTTTAATACTCGACGTGTGTAAAGATTCATTTAAGTGACTCTTCTGAATTTCGAAATTAAAAGTAATTAATACTTACTTTAAAGATTCATTTAAGTGACTCTTCTGAATTTCGATATAAAAGTGAATTAATACTAGTTAAAGATTCATTTAAGTACTCTTCAATTTCATATTATTTAAAAGTGAATTAATACTTACGTGTGTAAAGATTCATTTAAGTGACTTTTCTGGATTTCAATATTATTTAAAAGTGAATTAATATTATAATTCACTCGACCACCGTAGGGTTAGCTTTTAGGTTTTTCCAAGAGTGATGTGTAATGTGATTGCGGATCGATATCGATATTTATAATTACTTATCGAAGAAGCATCAAAATTTAATTAACTAATTAAAAAAAGAATATTACTGAGTAGAGTCTGTTACCTAGTATATTAAAATAAAAGTGTAAGGAATATTTACTATATTTAGATAAAATAAATTGAACAAAAAAATCGTCTATATTAAAACATCCTTTAATTATTAATTTAAAATTATATTCAAATATTTTATGTTTTACTTAAATGATGCCCGCGACTTCGTCCACATGGGATAAAGTTTTTTAATTCCCGCAGGAATTTTAAATTTTTTGGGATAAAATGTAGGTTATGTGTTGATTCAAAGTATCCAAATCAGTTCAGTCGTTGTGGCGAAAAAGTTACAAAGATCCAAACTTTCATAAATATATATTCGCGCATCTTATTGAAATTACTGATTCTGTTTGAATGCAATTAGGCAAATTTGTTGCTTACTATCCACTAGGTTAAGCTTTAAGTTAAGTTTTATCCCGAGAAACAATAATACTAACACAATTTTTCATTTATAATATTGGTATGGATTAGCATAATTGTTTTACTTTTACAGATTTCCAGTGGACCCTCACTTAAAAATGAGGTAGACACAATTGTGCAAGCAATCGAAAAAGGGATTGGGAACTATCCGCACTAGTACTATCTGTTCGATGCACTTGATTCATATCAATTACAATGTTTGCTAAGTAAATATCGCAAATTAGTCCTGTAATGATTTACCAATATTACTATATTATATTACGAGTTGATAACAGATGCTGTAAGTGTAATTCATTAGGGATTAATGATTTCTTATATTTACGCGAACACTACACATTGAAATAATACTAGTTTTTACGGAATTTATCGCGTATATTTAACTTTTTAAATACCCGACGTTTCGAGAGCTTTACAGCACCCATGGTCACGGGAAGGACTGAGATGTTCAACGTTCAGATGTCATAGTTAACCGCGGTTACCATAGATTAAAATTTAACTTTTGTTCCGATCTACACAGTATGAACTTATGGTATCATTAAGTTTTGCAGTTGTATGCTTGGGATGGGATTTAATTTTATTTATTATAGGAACCGAAACAGATGGTAGCACCCAGCCATCTTCTCTATTGAAATTAGAATGTTTTTTGATTTCAATAGCCTCGCGAATCATCCTTGGAAGGAATCGGTGTTCTTTAGCGAGGATTTGTGGTCTATCAAATCTGATGTAGTGACGGGGGGCGATCCTGTTCGTGTTCACAGACTGCAGACTTCCCGGAGAGTCGATTCTTCACATCAGCTATATGTTCTTTAACGCGGGTTTTAATTGATCTTTTAGTTTGTCCTATGTAGGAGAGACCACATTCACAATCAAGCTTGTACACTCCTGCATCTTGCAAAGGGACGTTACACTTGACTGATGGTAAAAACTGACCAATCTTCTTCGGCGGCTTGAAGTATGTTTTGATGGAAGCGCGCTTCAAGATGTAGCCAATCTTATCAGTGACTCCTCTAACATATGGCAGTACATCAGGTACACGCTCGACTGTGGCCGGCTTCACTCGTTCTCTGTGACGTAGGCGCGGGACCCGAAGCTTGTTGTCAAGCAAAACTTGCTTGACGTGTTGGAGCTCGGCAGCCAGATGTTTACTGTCACAGATCCCTCCCCGTGCTCTCTGAAACAAAGATTTACCCACAGTAGCTAACTGTGAAGGATGGTGGTGAGAATCACCGTTTAAATATCTATCTGTATGGGTCTTTTATCTATACACAGTATGGCTCAAGGTGTTATCAGGATTCCGAATTACTAACACATCTAGAAAGGCTAAGGAATTGTTTGCCTCTAACTCCATTGTGAACTGAATTTTAGAATTTATAGAGTTAAGATGGTCTAAAAATGCAGTTACTTTATCTAAAAGTAGAATTGTGAAAGTGTCGTCTACGTACCGCTTGTAGAATCTTGGATTTATGGGAGAATTAAGCAAGGTTTTCTCCTCAAAGTCTTCCATGAATATGTCGGCGCCAATGGGAGATACAGGTGAGCCCATCGCCACACCATCTACTTGCTTGTAGAACTCCTCCTTCCACAATAGGTAGCCAGATGTAAGGCAGTGTCTGAGTAATACTGCATATTCTACGGGCATGTTGTTTTCTACCAGCCTTCTAGTTACAATTGAGATGCAGTCTTCAACAGGTAAGCATGTAAACAATGACTGCACATCAAAACTGACCATAGTTTCATTGTCTGCCAGACGTGGGTCTTTAATCTCGCTGATAAAATGGTAGGAATCCTTTATGTGTGCTCTTGTATGTCCCCTGAGCGGTGAGAGTATTTTCGCTAAGTGTTGAGCCAATCTGTAAGTTGGTGAAACGATTTGGCTCACTATGGGACGTAATGGAGCAATGGGCTTGTGTATTTTTGGTAACCCATACAACTTTGGTGATTGTAAAGCACTCCTCCTGGTAAATGTAATGAAATACGCAAAGAGATGCAAAATCTCTTCGCAGTGCCGGTAAGTCAAGCCGATCGAAAAGAGCTCTCTTGTCGACGATTCGAACGGTTCTTCGCTGGATGCGATCAAGTGGAGGAAAGTGGCACTGGGGAACCTGGCCCCAGCCTAGACATGGGAACAATATCCAATATGCGGCCGAACCTGCGCCTTGTAAAGTTGCAAGCAGTGTGAGCATGAAATAATGTTCCGATCTGCTGAGCACGCCAAGTTGTCTTTGAGGCCAATTTGGCCTTCTCTTTCAAGTGACCACGAAACTGCACGTCATTGGATATGTCAACGCCTAGGATTCAAATATTGGCTAAATCAACAAGACGAAGGGGTTCTTTTTAGCGGTAAACATGCAAACTTGTGTCTTTTTGGGATTGAACTGGACTAGATTTAGTCGACCCCAGACTGAGACTTTGTTCAACAAAGACTGGACTTTAGACACAAGTTTTTTTAGTACTCGGCGATGTTTTCCCCAGAAATATTGGTACGACTTGAGTATAAAGCATCACCAGTGCTGTCGTCTGCATAGCAATGAATTTTACCGGTTTGCAACATACCATGGATATGCAGAAGTAAACAGCGTTGGTGATAGCACGCACCCTTGTGGAACACCAGCGTTAATGGGCTTGTAATCGCAGTAAGCACCATCTACTACGACTGGAAGGAATCTTCGTAAGGAGCGCTTTGTGGCAAACCCAATCGAAGGCCTTCGCTATGTCCAAACTAACGGCCAACGCCTCCCATTTGGACTCTACTGCCTCCACTCACCTATGAGTTAACCCAGAAGATCACCAGATGAGTGACCCCGACGGAAACCGTACTGGTGGTTACTAATTAGCTGGTGATCCCCTAGGTGCCTCATGAGCTGACTGTTTATAATGGATTCCATTATTTTTTTTTTGGAGAAAAAGGAAGTGATAGCGATAGGCCTGTAGTTAGATAGATTTTAACGGTTGCCTTTTTTAGGGATCGGGGGAAATAAAGTTGTCTTCTATGACTTCGAGACTACGCCTAGGGAGTAGGAATACCGGAAAAGACGCGTTAAAATTGGTGCCAACTTAGGAACACACGTCTTCAGCACAAAAGGAGGGACTCCTTCGGTCCCACTCGATTTATTGACTTTCAGCGAGAGGAGTGCTCTGCGCACCGTGCACTGGGTAAACAACACGTCCAGCATGGAACTCTCACACCGGGGAATGGTCGGCGATGTAATCCCTCCGTCATTAAAAGTTGAGTTGGACGCAATAAGAGTGCCCGGAAGATCAGATTTGTCCTTTGCGGCATGTGCTAGTGAGTTATTCTCCCTGTGCAGAGATGGTAGAGACGGCTGACAAAAGTTCCCTTGGACAGCGTAGGCGAGATACCAGAATTCACGTGTTCCCGAAGGAAGTCAATCAAATTTCTCGCCAATTAACTGATGTGTTCTTACTTTGCCTTTTCAATTACGCTTTTAAAGGAACTGGAGGCGGAATTATACCTATTTTTAAGAGCGCTGTTATATGCATCCCGAGACGTCGATGTGTGAGTCCAGGCATAGTAGTACTCGTGTTTATTGCGTGATGGAATTTTGCAGGAGCGACCAAACCAAGCCTGGGTTCTGCCTTCGATGGGTACAAAAGATGATGAAATATAAAGTTCCATTCTCTGTAGCACCACATTAGCGACAGAATCAGCAACAACTCTGGGATCTTTCGGCGAGATCATCCCGCCGTAATGACTGAAAATTTTATTGAGTAGTTCAGTACTGTCTATGTAGTGTTTCCTCGCCCCGCACTAAAAGTAACAGGCTTTTTTGTTCATAGCATTAGCCGCATTACTCGTCCTTAATGCTCTTAGGAATTTTATTAACAACAAAGTCTCAAAAAGTCATTACCTTTAGGTGGTGCGTAAAAGTATACATGTGTGTGCAAATGTGACATTTATTTTAAGTAATGTGCTGCGAAACGCTCACACGCACACCAAGTCAAGATATTAATACAGAATGCTATCGGGAATAGAAATGAGCAAAGGTGTTGCCTATAAGTAACAGGTGCGTCTTCACTTGTTGAACTATTAGCTTTGCTTAATACCACATGTTGTAAATTAATTAATAAAGTAACAACTGGTTATGTTAAACAGGACAGAGCCACACTGTATATGTATATGTAGCTATATTATGGCTGTAATATAAATGTACATAGTATACTAGCGCTAAGTAGTAAATTAATGCTGTGATTCATACTGTGAGTGTAGACAATTGAGAATTCTACATTTACTATACGAAACACAGCCAAACACGGAACAAAGAAAGGAAACTTATCACTGGAAATGAGACATTCCATCTTAGTCCTCTGGGATGACAAAAAGATGATGATAAAAAGGCATCTGCGTTTTTATATTTAATCAAGGATACATCTAGATGTCTATGGGTTAGACCATCCACTTACCATCAGGTTAACTTAAATACAAAATATACATATCAGAAAATTGTAGCTCTAAAGTCGTTTGCTGACGGTGTAAGATAATCCATCACCTCATTTCGTCCGTGGTGTTATATAGAATTCCCTTCATGCATGCCGGCATAACCATCAAGCTTACCACACACATAAAATACCCATTCGGACGACGGTCAGCAGCGTGAAGGGTACGAAACGAATGTTATTACGACCACCAATAGGCCTTGCCAGCATGGCGATAAAGACAAGTATACTCCACAACTGCATAGGTCCATAGAGAGATGACCTTATTCAAGACTCAAGAGTACCATAGTTGAAAGAATTCACCACGCTTCGCAGGCATAATAGCAATTTTAGTATCAGACTTTTCACACGGTTACGCTCCTTCTCATTAGCGTCAGTCTGAGCGCAGTAGTATTGTAGGGCACAATAGGTGTTTTGCAGTAAAAGAGATACCACAGTATACCTCGAAGCTAATATAAATTACGAAAGTAAAAGCAAGCATTTCCCTCAAGAAAACAATTTTAGTTTTCCTCTGTTTCCACGACACTTTTGTTGGTCGTAAAAATATTTTTTGAGGACACTTTTAATTTCGTTTTATTTACAACTGAAACCTGAATATATAATCAAAGTAATGTCTTATTTAAATACTAGCTCGCCCGGCAGACGTTTTTCTGCCCTTTCTTGTTGGTGGAGCGATATACTTATGTGTAAACTGTAAATGAAAACTTTTCTTTAGACTGTTACTACTACTGACTTTAGATGTGTTAAAAGTCACTTTTGTGGAGAAATTTATTTACATTATAAAACTTACAATTTGTCTTAATTCCCAATTTTGATTAAATTTTAAGTTGGTGTCCATAGACTTTAGTAGTCACAATAATGTGTTCGCCGATTTCTGGAGGCTTAGAAATCTTAATAATACATCTTGCAATAGTTATAATCATTATCGCACGGGTGTGACGTATATGTATATCTGTATGTCTTGTAAAATTTAGTGTTGCTTACTTAGCATTGAAATACATAAACGAAATTACAGTTGCAAAATTAGTAGACAGTCACTGTATTCTTATTATGTATGATATGCAAATAGGTATAGCAGAGATAATGAGCATGTCCCGCTAGTTAAATTACTATGGAGCACATCGCTCCCGCTCGCTCAGCCGCGCTTTCTGGCGTGAAATCAAAAGAATCTCATTATTTTAAACACCTAATTTAATAGTTATTTTTGGTTCTGCATTGAGATTGTCTCTGAGTTTTTTTATAGAAATTCGTTTTATTTGCACCGTTCTTCACTACAGGCTATCAAACCCCACAGCTGAACATAAGAGTGGACAACAAGGAATGGCCGATTGCCACATATGTGTCATAGTTGCAACGCTTGAGGGGGTTAGCAACCGCATTGTTTGTTATCAAGCTGTTGTGAAGAAGACGCTGAGACCGAGACGATGAGACAATGAGATCACTCATCTCTTGGTTTATTTCATTCTGTCGCCACTATGACGATACAGGACTGGGTTGGCATGATTAAAACCAGTAGTTTTAAAACACCTGTTTAAAACTACTGATTTTAAAACAGTTTGAAATAAAACGTGGTTTTATTAACATAATATGGCGTCGAGTGATAACAAACTATTTGTAACATATATATGATATATATAACATACATATATATAACATATATATCTGCATGTTTGATTTTGTCTAAATTTGATTTGATAATGTGTTTTTTTTTGTGAACCTCCTTACTTTTTGTCCCGATGTCGAGTAGAGCTAAGTGAGGCCTTTCTCCACCTTGACGTAAACAAAAAAATTATGAAAAAATTTTTTCGTTTTTTTTAAATAATTAAATATGTTTTGGACGTATAAGTAAAACAAATAGTACTTGGAATAAAGTCTTTAATTTGTAATTATTACACCTTTGCAGAAAATTGGGCAAAAACACTTTTCTTACTTTCATTTTCAAATTAGTATCGCTTTCGAAGTAAACCTGTGTTCATGTTATACATAATCTGATAGCTTATTTAATAAAGTTTCCATTGATATATGATTTTAATATACCTTTTATACAAAAATGTCTTGGAAATAGTAATTTTAATGAACAGCAGGAAGTAGTCAGGAAGTACTTCGGGAAGTGCTCGACAGATGCGCCGTATTGGCCAAAACGACCCCGACATATACAGTTTAAAATAAGTTTTAAACAATGTTAGAAAACATTAAAAAAAATTTAAATGCAAATGAATTTAATTGTAAATGAAAACAAATAAATAATTAAGAATCAAAATAGCTTAAAATAAATTTATAAATTGAGTTTACGTTGTTGTTTGATGTTTCATTTGAATTAGGAATGATAAGGAAAAGTTTATTTGGTTTGTAATTAAAACATTATTTTAGTACAAGAAATTCACTTAATCATAGAAGACGAACAAAACAGTAACGATAAATATTACGAATTATAACTAAGTAGGTACCGTTAATTAACCATGTACTCGTATGTCACACATAGGACAACAACAATTTGTCATAAAATTTAACTTTAAAATTACTTATCATTAAGTTTAAAAAGTTTAATGATAAAAAATTTAATAAATAAACAACTAGTTATTTTAAATTAACAAAAAGATCTATATTGTGTAGGACAGACAATGTGATAAGACAACACTTACTTTTCTTATTAAGGGGAAATAGTAAAAATACTGTCTCAAATGGCTTAGCACGATCCTCCGTTATGCCGAAAATATTGCAGCATTAATTTTGAAATAGATATATGGTAAAGTTGAGGATTAGTGTTAAGTACTATGTTAGAAGTACGAAAACACGATTCCGTATTTTCTCGATAGAAAAAAAATCCAAAGTTACCTACCAACTTAACAATAAACCGGTGGTATTCATAAAATACTTTAAATTACATCCTGAAACTTTGCATACTAACTGAACTAACTATAAAGCAGGGCTTATGTTTTTTATTTCTTTTTTAAATTACCATTATTTTCACTAAAACAGACAATCGGCGTCTTGAAGATTGTTTTCTGCCGCCCCATCACCCATCAGTCTTGCTTCGGCTTTCGAACGGGATAGCTGTGTCGCTTACGCCCATAATACACATTAAGCAATAGGACGACGTAAAATTAAAATGGGAAGTAGCCGTAATAAAAATAAGAAGCGACTGGGTTGGCGTAAAGAATCAGACATAAATATGATAAACCTAATGAAATAAATATCTAACGACCTATCTATTTACAGTACTAGTGATTAAAAATATGTCGGTACATAGCATACGACGAGCGGGGAAGTGGGGGTGAAATTATAATTTGAGCTGAGTCACTATAGACCCTTAAGATATTTAAAAACTGTGACAAGTTTAGCAGCTTCCTCGATACCTAGTTTATTTCGTACGTTAGAATGAATAAATCCAAATGTTGAAAACAATCTTTCTAGCACTTGAAGCAAGAGCAGTGAGAAACTGTGTCACTAAGTCCATTGTTTGACCATTAATTTGGTTATTTAATGACAACCACCATTCGAGAGGTCCGACGTGATTTACGAGTACTATATGATCTTCAAATAAAAAGTTGTGAAATGGATCTGTCATTGCAACATAGGGCATCTCCTCTTTGTGATATTTTGTGAGCTTCAATAAAAGACAAAGCTTCAGAAATATCTTCACTCGTGAGGTTTTCGCCCCTGTATCTACGATGTAACAAGTTTGCTCAAAAACATCGAACTATTTATATATTTATATATTACTAGCGTATAAAACAAACACCACGAACCAAAATTTTGCTGGTTCGTGGTAAGAGTTAGGACTAAAGTTCGCTGCAGCGCTAAAATAATAGTTACGTCGTCTAACCAAACTATCAAAACATGCAGCACTACTTTGTGTTAGGAATTAGTTTTTTTGCGACCAAAACGTCATAAGCGCCAGGAATTTCATGGCGCTTACGCGTATCGTTCAACGTAGTGTACAACAAGTCGCTTCCATAGATTTTACATTTTTCCCGATTTTCGTGAGCATTGTAGCAACGCGGAAAACTTTAAATCAAAGAGTTTTAAACGTTTTAATGTCTACTTACCGATGAAATGTTAAACCATCATCTTTTTTTTTTTGATGATTTGGAGTGTTTACTGTAGTCTTTAAAAACACAACCAGGCGTTTTGAAGTTGTTATTTATGCGAAGCGAACACGACTCGTCTGTGCGGGCGTTGGACACTTACTAAACAGTTGCGGTACAGTGTACCACAAAGCGTGGCGCAAAATCATGCAATACGTTGTCTTCTCTATACGTAATACCTCAATGCTCAAAAATGAGCTGGACACGTTGCCATTTCTAACCGGGCATTGAACTTACTTAAATCACCTAGTAAATTTCAGCCTCACGCTGTCGTACGGTCTCATCCCCAAACTTATTCCTATTTTAAGTACACGGTCACGCAATGTATCCTACAACTTTTTATAAAAACATCGCTTGCCTACACCTTGAAAAACAAAGATAATAAACTTATGGGACAAACAGCTATGTGCATGTTGCATAACATTTGTTTTGTTATTGCCTTCGCCTGCGCTTGACCTTTGCTTAGCTGAGGGATGTTAATTGTTATTGCCTTCGCCTGCGCTTGACCTTTGTATAGCTGAGGGATGTTAATTGTTATTGCCTTCGCCTGCGCTTGACCTTTGATTAGCTGAGGGATGTCAATTGTTATTTCCTTCGCCTGCGCTTGACCTTTGCTTAGCTGAGGGATGTTAATTGTTATTTCCTTCGCCTGCGCTTGACCTTTGTATAGCTGAGGGATGTTAATTGTTATTGCCTTCGCCTGCGCTTGACCTTTGTTTAGCTGAGGGATGTTAATTGTTATTGCCTTCGCCTGCGCTTGACCTTTGCTTAGCTGAGGGATGTTAATTGTTATTGCCTTCGCCTGCGCTTGACCTTTGTATAGCTGAGGGATGTTAATTGTTATTGCCTTCGCCTGCGCTTGACCTTTGTTTAGCTGAGGGATGTTAATTGTTATTGCCTTCGCCTGCGCTTGACCTTTGTTTAGCTGAGGGATGTTGATCTCCATAATAACAATCTATGTGATAACTGATAACTTCTTTGATTCTACGTCTCTTTTATCAAGGAAAACTTTTTCCTTGATAAATACCAGCAATATAAAAACTAATCTAATTTAATAAATATCAAATCATTATGTTTTAGGAATAATATACATTTCATATCGTTTCCAATCCAAAAACATCGCATGCCACTGTCGGTGTAAAGGAAATAAAATAAAATGAGTAGATGATTTTTAATATAAACAGTAAAATTAGGCTTTCTCCACAGCTTGTTTTATAGGTATGTGTGATTTTGCCATAGTTGCTGTTTGGCAAGCGGGTTGGCAACCACAGTTTTGTTTATTCTTAGCCGTTTAGGAAGACGTTCTTGCCCATCTTCTGATGTGCTGCTGATGTGCTGCTGATATGCTGCTGATGTGCTGCATCTGATGTGCTGCTGATGTGTGCTGCTGATGTGCTGCTGATGTGCTGCATGTTGATGTGCTGCTGATGTGCTGATTGCTGATGTGCTGCTGATGTTGCTGCTGATGTGCTGCTGTCGACACCCGCGGGACGATATGGGTAGTGGATGTTCTTACACCGCCACTTTTTTTATAGAACAGGCTGACAAGCGAGCACACAGTCCACCTGATGGTAAGTGGATGCTGTGGCCCGTAGACATCTACAACAGTAAAATTACTTATTAATTTTGGTGACGGTCCTTTGTTGTAGATTGGGAATCCACTCGTAAAATTGAGATATCTTTTACAATTATTATTTACTTGCCACTGTCATAACTTACTTAACACTGACAAAATGATATCAAGAAAAATCATAATTTAAAATAAGAAGACATTGAATGATAAACTAGCTACTTGTCCATTTGAACATACGTACGTACAGGCGCTCTAAAGATCTAAAATGTATTACAAAAAGGACGACAAAGAGCCTCACCACCAGGTACCTACATGTCAAATTGCATGCCATTTTTTTTATAACTGCGGTTATATTTATAGATATACATATAAACAAAGATTCCTGTTTGACTTGGTTGGTGACCCTATTGATCTGCCTTTTAGTTTCAACTTCATGAGATAAAAACTCCCATTTTTTACCATAATTTACTGTAGTTGTCACGGGTCTCTCCAAATTCGTGGATAAATTACATATTACGTTACACGTACACCACGTATCGAAATGCTGTAAGCATCGTAGAATGCCTAAATAAAAATTAGACATCGGACGTTTTGGCGGCAAAGCCTTCGTAATGTTATGGTAAATAATGGAATTAGAATGTTGTCGTTGAGTTTTTTGTTCTTATATTTTTAATTTGTTTGATTTATAATATAGTTAGGTGTAGTGTTTACATAATTAAATCTCGTAAAAAATGTTGTTGCAAGTATTTAATGTTAATAGAATAGTGATAAAAGTAAAACTGAAGTAGTTGTCCTTCAGTGTATCGACAACTCACACAGCCAAAGATAGTGCGGAAAAATAAGTGACTTAGAACCAGGTCACTTGCAGTGCAATAAGCCATTGATATACTCGCCGTTACTAACTTTATACACAGCAACATTTTTACAAAATAAACCTTAAAATATTAGCACCTCATCTTACCAATATCTGCATAATATAACACAATAGATTCAATTTATTTTCTTTACACATATCGTGGTAAGGCCATTCAGCAGCTATACTGTGGTTTTAGTACGAACGGGTCGGCTCGACTGGGGATGGACCACGCTTTCACAAAATACCAGCGTCAAATAGCATCTCAATGCTGTTGTGTTTCGTGTGACTTTAGAAAACTGAGGAACCTTTTACTGGATACAAGGTATTCCATCTTACTGTAGATTTATATGAGCCACAAGCATCCATTAACCACCAGGTGGACTGTGTGCTCGCTTGTCACTCTGATTCTTTAGAACAATATATACGTAATGTTATTTATTCGCTTATTTATGTTTATAATAGATTCGTTTTAAATGAAAGAAGTTAATTCTTAGGGAAGTACCCCGATTGTGTGGGATGAAATATATGACCGCTGATGTACGTCCAAATCATTAGAAAAAAAAACAGTACTTTTGTTATCGGGTCAGGTTGTAAGCTTCATTAAAATGAGATACGTTGTTTGATAAGCTACCGTTACTCAAGATAAGTATCGGTCGATTGGAACGTAATATTTCTGTATCAACATTTTGAGAAGTGGTTTGATCGTGTGTATTTGAATGCGGACATAGATGACTTATAGTAGATGTGGTGAGTGTAGAACGGAAGATCATTTTACTGGAAACAAGGCATTCCAAGACACTCCATGGACTATGATACATAATTGTATTATCGTCGATGATGTGACTTTCCTAGTGTAATGGTGATGGGAGTAGTGATGCTGGGATTAGTACACTCGATTGAGGGAGGGCGGCAGGTGCCTTTCAAACTAGGTAAGACACATCATTTTATTTCATTGAGCGGATGTGGGCGAAGTAATTCTTAAGTACTTACTTGAATATAATTAATATCCGCAAAGTAACGCCTGATTCTATTGATCATTCCATCTTAGTTCTCGGGGGTATTCTGACTACTAATTCTGGTATTCTGGTAACTTCAGGGGGTTTCTTAATCGAGGATTAATGTCTATGGGCCATCTATAGGGACGGCCTATATTCAGCAGTGCATTTTAATATATTTACAGTACCTGGAGTTGCACTTGTTCCGCGTTGAGGATGCGTTCGCACAGCGCGGGGTGCGGGGTGCGGGGTGCGGGCGAGCGAAGCGCCCGGCGTTAGCGGCGCTATTATGGTAATATTATAATTGATAGATACGACGCGTTAATTGTAATTGTATTGTTTGTGTCGCTGCGCTGGCTGATGGCGCTGCGGTGAACCGGTGGGCGAAGTTCCGCGCATTGCCCAGTCCCGAGCCCGCTGCTATACAGCGCGCGCGCTCGCCGAGCTCCGTGCCACGTTCACTGCGCGTACACTCTCGCGTTTACGTATCTAGTAATTTACTGCGTTCTCGCATCGCGCTTTCTGATCAACTCTTAAAGACTTTCAAGCAGTTATCAGTGTATCGGACTGTGAATCAAAAGGATCGTATACCACTCCATTGACTATTTCATCTTAGGTAACCAAGGAAACTTTAATTTTGGAACATTTGCGCAAAGTTTTCTGATATTTTATCTTAATTGTAGGTACATTATAGAAAATCTATTTAATTTTCTGAGTGCAAAATAAGTAAACTTATATACCTATTTTAATGTCGAAGGTCGAAAAACACTGGTACCGTCCGCGCCGTCTTACAGAGTTGTTTTTATCCTAATTATATTTTTATTTATATTTTTAAACAACTTTCATTGATTTGGTGAGTCGCTCAAGGTCATTATATTGACCTCACGCGGACAGAGGAAGACCGCTTACGCATTAGATGAAATAGTAATTTATAGTACCTATGACGTTTAATTGATAATATTATCTTCGCGAGTATGTCAGATGATTCCTTAGGTATTTATTATACGACCAGCCGATATAAAACATACACTCGGAGAATAAATAAAAAATACTATTCTGATATGCAAATTAAAATCCTTTATTGATAATTTATGGTAAGGTGTAGTGCCGACATATTACTTAGAGACTTCCGTGAAAAATCGGATTTAAAAATAACAACGTGGAAGCAGAATTGGGCAGTCATCAGCTTACTGCCTGGCCAGGAACTGGCAGTTAGTAGCTGCTGGGAGCCAGCCGCGTCCACTCCGACGACGTGTACAGTGTACAGTGTTACTGGTAACGTTACAGCCCACTAAAGTGCAGCTCGACATGCTGCACTTACACCTCACCCACAGATTGCCTCAAATTTGCCACAGTTGCCACAGTTGCCACGCTTGGCAAGCGAGTTGGCAGTTTTTTTAATTTTTGGTCGTTATCAGGAAGACGCTGCTGCCCAGCTCCTGATTCGTTTCCCTCTGTCGCCGCTTGTCGTACGCCTCCCGCGGGACCATGACTGCGGTGCAGCGGACATTCTCACACTGCCACACATCTAACTGCATATTTTATGTTATGACACGGTTGAGAACCACGCAATCACAAGCAACAACCATTAAACCACCCGAAAGTAACGTCACCACAAGCAATCCCTTTACTGTACATTGTATATCAACAGCTACAAAAATTTTAAAAATAATATTTATTGAGGTAGGATTATTGTGATGTAGGTACATTCTTCACAAAAATTTGGTCGAATTATAAGTTTCCAAATGCAAAAGACAGTATAATTGAATTGAAATCATTTAACTACTTAAGTTACCATCGAATTGGGTCCTAGTTCAATAGTGGAACACTGCGAAAGTGTGATAATAAAAAAATATAATAATATAGACAACATTAAGTTTTACACTTATCTATGGTATACTGAGTTATTTTTTTGTAATAACCGGCCAAATTTGTAGAGAAGGTCCGGAATAAATAATGTAGGCAAATGGTGAAGAAAAATTAATAAAAAAAATCTCAAACAATCTGTCCTTTTCATCTTTTCAAAATACGTGCAATGCAATATTTACATTTCAATTTTTCGACGGCTCCGTAGCGTAGTGGCTTAGCAATGAGTTACAGTGCTGAGGGCCGCGGGTTCGAATTCAAACGGAACAAGTATTTGTATGACCTACAAGTAATTGTTTCGGTTTTAAAACGTTATTCCCCCACTAGGATTTTTTCCTGTATCGTGAAGGCAGTTTACTAACGTAAATTGCGCAAGGACAAACATCCACACCCGGAACAATTGTAGGCCATACAAGTACTTGTTCCGGGTGTGGATGTTCGTCCTTGCGAAATTTATGTTATTAAACTGCCTCCACGATACAGGAAAAATCCTAGTGGGGGGATAACGTTTTAAAAAATATGTTCGGTCACATTGCTATTGAGTAAAGTTCAACGTGTTGCTATTGAGTAAATTCAACGCGTTGCTATTGAGTAAAGTTCAACGTGTTGCTATTGATTAAAGTTCAACGTGTTGCTATTGATTAAAGTTCAAAGTTGTGCATTTCGAAAAAGTAAATCGTTATCTCGAACGGACATCACTGCCTTATGATATTTACTGTATTAAGAAATGTCTGTCTCTATACCGAACTAAAATGTTCTAACTCTCTATCTCCTCTATACATAAACACAACTTGCTGGCCGTCAGTCTCGCAGCTCGCTCAACCGATTGAGATAAAATGTTTGTGAGTGTTGTGCGAGTCCCTGGATAATCTAGATTCACAACTGGATGCGGTATATGGCGTTGTCGTTGTTGTTGAGTGTGGGCTTCCCCTGTACGGCCAGCTCATTCGCGCTGCAACCCTGATGCAGCTGCGGCATGGCTCGACCACTACGATCACATTAGATACCATTGAAACTATAATACAGCGCATCCACAAGCAAATACGCTGTGGTTTGTCGCTCGTTCATTATACATACACTATAACATTGCAACTAGCGTGCACCATCGTATGTGTAGCACGCGTGAGGGGCTCGCGTACCTCACTGAGAAACCCTATACTAAAAAAAATACGCGTGGCACTCGGGTACTGCCGCGGTAAAGCTATTGCATAGCATTTTTATCAATTTGAGCAATTATAATTATTTATTTATTTTATTTATGGTACCCACTTTTTCTTTAGTTGGAGCCTTTCTTTAAAGTTTTGCGGAAATCTAATATATTTTTTGACAACACTCGGATGGACTTTCTTACTAGCTGGAGATGGACGGGAATTGTCCTAATTCCCAACCCGTTGAAAATTCTTATAAACTATTAAAGTTACTATAATATTAAGGAACACATTAAGAGTCTCTTCCATTTTAGAGGGAGTATCTTCGTCATTCCTATTTTTAAAGAAAACCATGGGAGTGTGTTGCGGGCCTATGTTCAGCAGAACCTTTAAAAATATGCACGAGTGGGCCGGCTCGACCGGGGAAGGACGGGCTTCCACAACCTCATGAACACAGCGGCACACTGAAGGCTGCGACACGTAAGTGTTGATATTTTTGCCGCATATTCTTTGGTAACTACCACTAGCAAGGAACGACAGTGCACATAATACCTGAAAATAAACCAATAATTACATGAAACTTCTGTTTTTTTTTTGTAAGCTAATATTATAGGGTCTCTAATTTAGATTGGTATGGTGGAGTTGCCTTCAGTGACGTCATAACTCCAGGCGCTTATCTAAGTTATGCAAAGTACTTTTTAGTTTCATGGCAGCCACTTATACACTGAGAGGGTACCTATACCCTCTCAGAAATGAGAGGAGGCCTGTGCCCAGCAGTGGGACGTATATAGGCTGTAACTTTACTTTACTTATACACAGTAATGCTTAAAGAAGTTGGATTTTATATAAAGTCTGTGTTTATTAAATACTCTAAATTCACGAAAGTTGCTAGCATGACGACGACTCATATAAATCAAAGAATACGCTTCTTGCAATAAACTATATTATTGTTTATAATATTTTTATTATCTTACAATACATACAACTAGTCTACACACATACATCTGGTCTAGTCGCACGCACAACACACAACACAACACGCACAAACAACACCGTGCCGAAGTCTGCCGAACTTAAACGACGTTAGACAATGTTAGGTTTTCAGGTCTGAAGTTTATTTTCGTTACGGAATTTCTTGATTCGGTCGCCGCGCTCAAAGCCCGCGATAAAAGCTATCCAATAGCTTAAAAATTGCGTAAAATATGTAGAATTGTTCTATACTAATATGTGTATGACAAATGTCCACGACTTTTGTAACTCGAGCTTATAAAATACGTTTTATTTCCTCGAGTAAGGCATACATTAACAAAGCTACTATTAAAAAAAAATTCGGCTGTAAAAAATAACAAATACGTGATAAATCCGTTTACGACTTCATGTTTAATATAAAAGTGAGAAAATTTACTCTTTATTATTACTTACTATATTATTACACACAGGATTTTAGTCCTGGGTAATTAGGTACCTACGTGCCTAGAGCAAAGAATACTCTGTCTTTTGTGTACTCGGCGACGCAGGAAAACATCACGTACGTATGAGACATAAATATTTCGAAGTCATATGGAATCCACCATCACGCATTGCATTAGCTCAGTTTATATATTTCTATAGTATATGCTTCATAACCTCTTCATCAGCGAGCTTCATAGAGAGGGCTATGTTCGGGGTTTCTCTGCATGATAGACTTAAAATTGAGGATATTCGCATTAGAACCAGAGTAACCGACAGGAGTAACCCAACGGATTAGTAAGCTGAAGTGGCAAAGAGCCGGCATTCGAAGAAGGACTCGTAGAACGACAGCCGATGGGGACGAAAGGTTCTCGAGTGGCAGTACCGATAGGCAAAGTGTGGGCGGCCCTCCAATAGATGGAGGGACGACCGTACTTTGGGGCCACTCCCTGGAGATGGCCTATGTTCAATATTGGGCTTGTGAAGGATTGTAATGATGAACTCCTTAATTAAAAAGGTTACATCTATGCTAAGTTGTAGAATGTGCTTAACCTAAACCTATTATATACGTAAACTTACAGTTTCCGTCCCCCTCGTGCTTTAATCCAAAGTCCCGAAGCCTTTCAGCTCGAGTTACAAAAGCGATTTCGGTGCCTAGAAGTTTGCAATGCAGTGGAGATATGAATGAAAAGTCGTGGAAACTGTCCATGCCGTCGGAGCCAAGTTCTGCAAGACCTGCCGCAGAAGAACACAAAAACCTTCCAATCCTACTCTTAATCTCATAGCTGTTAGATGGGGAATGAAGCTGTAGTCCTCAACAGATTTGACAGTATACAGGAAAATGAACAGACAGATTTCCAAATGCATGCTGGGGGATTTACGCAACTTTAATACTGCTCGTATTGAAGAAGCGATCGAGCGAAACCAAGACTCCAAAATCTTTGTCATAGATTTGTCTGCCAGAAAGAGCCAACTGTCAAAGTTGAAGACCGAGTGTGGCACCGTCATTTCCGGGACACCTGAGATTTTGAGTGAGATTGAAAGGTGATATGGGCAGCTGTACATATCATCGAGCCACACGCAAGTGTGAGTAACGATTCAAGAGCAAGTCTTATCCGACACTGTTCCGATGATATCACGGACCTCTCCAGCACCTTAAAAACGGCAAGGCCCCAGGTGAGGATAAAATTACAGCGGAGCCTTTAAAAGCGGGTGGAAAACCGGTTCTTAAAGTCCCTCAGAAACTCTTCAATTCCGTCTTCCACGGTGGGACTACTCTGGAGGCGTGGAGCAGAATTGCGGTAGTCTTGTTTTGTAAGAAAGGTGACAACGCTCTCTTAAAGAACTACACATCGATTTTCCTTCTGAGCCGCATTTACGTACTGTTTAGAGAGTCATTACGAATCGTCTTGCACGCAGACTCGACGACTTCCAGCCTCCCGAACAAGCTGGTTTTTCGGAAACTAAAACTAAAACTAAAAGGCTTCAGTACCAAAGACCACATACATATCTTGTGGCGGATTGTGCAGAAGACCGCAGAGTACAATCTGCTCACTTTGCCTTGCGTATGTAGACTATGAGTAGCCTTTGATTCCATCGAAATTAGGCAGGCGGTCATTATTTAGGCGGTGCTACAGTTCCTTCAGCGGTGCTAAGTTGACTGTCGTTATATCGAAATACTGAAGTGTTTGTAAAGTGGGGCTACGATGGTAATCCGAGTACAGAACCAGAGTACGAAACTTATTCAACTGAAGAGTGGTGTAAGACAGAGTGACGTTATATCCCTGAAAATCTTTACCGCTGCATTGGAAGACGTTTTCAAGCTAATGAACTGGAAAGGATACGTTATCAACATCAATGGCGAGTACATCACTCACTTTCATTTTGCCGACGAGTACAGTTCTTATAGGAGAATCGTTGGAGGACTTAAGCACTACGCTAAATTACCTCAATGGTGTCCAACGGATAGATCTTAAGATGAACATGGACAAAACAAAGGTCATGTGTAACATCCATGTTACACTTATGCCGGTAGTTGTTGGGAGCACTAAGCTCGAAATTGTTGACAAGTACCTTTATCTGGGACAAATAATCTGACTAGGTAAGTCGAACTTCGACCGAGAGGTCAATCGACGGATTCAACTCGGCTGCCCAGCCGATCGTTCCGAGCGTTCGGAAAATTACGGCACATCTTGTCGTCAACTATACTTCAAAACTGAAAACTAGATTGTACAACCAGTGCGTGTTGCCAGTGTTGACTTATGGATTTGAGACGTGGTTCTTTACTGCTGGACGTATGAGGACGCTCAAGGTCGCTCAGCGAGCTATGGAGAGGGCTTTGCTTGGGGTTTTTGTGATAAACTAAGAAATGAGGATATACGCAGTAGAACCAGAGTGACCTACAACCGAAAACGAAAAAAGTTTCATGTGTGGCAGCCTCATAGCAGTAGGCGAAGTGTAGGGAGACCGACTACTAGATGGAGTGACGACCTTGTAAGACATGCAGGAAGTCAATAGATGCAATGGATGCAGGTGTTTCAGGACCGTGCTTTTGTGGCATTCCTTGCGGGAGGCCTATGATCAGCAGTTGGCTATAATGATGATGATGATGGTGACTTATACTTTAATATAATATAAATGAAATGAGGAATTAAGAGCCGTAGTTGGTCAGGACTGCGCGTTGTGCCTGAGTATCGTAAATGTACATTACTATCCTGAGTTCGATTAATGTCGGTTTTTTAATTACTATTGGAATTCTCCGAGTTAGAAAATCGTCACATTTAAAGGTAATTCTGCAGTATCATGCAATTTCTCATTATTATAATTCTTAAAAAATATATAAAGCGATTTTTACACAGTATAAGGGCAACAAACAAGTGCGCAGGCCTCCTGACGGCTAGTGGATACTGCGACCCGTAGGTGTCTGCGCCTGTCCTCGATTGAGAATCAAATTGCAGATGCATTGTCAACCAAGACGGAATACCTCAATACCAGTAAAAAGGGTCCCCCGTTCAGCATTCCGGTTCATTCACAGCAGGGTTAAGCTTCTATTTTACGCTGGTATTCTATGAGAGCATGTTACATTCGTGCTATAATCATAATATAGCGGCAACGTGGTTCTACCACGTAAAGTGGTCGATGTTGTGGATGAAATGTATTTTATCTTGTGTTCAATTTTTTTAACATTTAACAAACAACTCACATCCTCCAACGTCTTTCGAAAGGATTGCATTTAAAAATTGTCGAAAAAAACTAACACAACAAGAAATGGTGAATAGCAAATTCAGATATAAATCCAAAAGACGTCATTGAAAAATAGATGAATAATGAGACAATCTAATGGTTTAAATTGACATCTGGGAAGTTCAGTTATGCGAGTGAAGCACTTGAATACATTGATGACTTTGTTAAGTTGGAGTAGTTTATTAACTTAATAATTGCATTATTCAGCACAAACATAGACATGTACTTTAGGCATACCAATATGAAAAAGAAGGAGGCACGCATCTAAAGCGTTTTATTTTCTAAGTACTCGTTGAGGTCTAATGAGTTTTATTAATAAGTAATTGTTTCATTAATTTAATAAGTAAACAATTTAAAAGAAATTGTTTCCAATTCTCTCGTTTTTATTATTAATAATAATCAGTTCAACAAACAATTATATAGTAATGCTTTAACCAAATAAAAAAATATCAGCAACATTAGTCATTATGTAACCATCACCGCTATATACATTGTAGTATTAAATTGCTAAGAATAAAATAAATGCACAGTAAACAGAGTATAAGTGAAAAAGAGTAAACAAATAAAGTTGACAACCCTCAGTAACATAAAAATCAAAATAACCCTTAAGTACACATGTTACACGTCAATTTTTAAAGTATTTTAAATACACATAAGATTTCACAAATAACCTTATTACTATTACTTCTAATTTTTCGATAATTTTATGTCAAACGTCAATAAAAAAGTTTGGAAAATCCAAAAGCGCACGACTTATAATGCTCATAATATGACCGTGAGAAAATTTTGAAAAAAATTCTCAGTTTAACAATAGAAAATATTTTTTTAATATCACTATGCTACTATTGTTGAGATTCAAAAAAATATTATCAACGTTAATTAAAAAAAAAACTTTTAACAGAATTATCTTAAAACGATCAGAAATCAACCTTAATATTACTTTAATTTTAGGTATTTGTACTCGGGAATTATCGTAAAAACTAGTCTTTTTACTCGTTTATAAAAAAAAATTCTCATCAACTTTATTTCGTTTTCAAAAGTTTTTCATCTAGTCATAATCAGCATTTTAATTTAGCATTCACCAAAGTATACCTTCAGTCTACTCTATCAAGTCCGGAGGTAAGATCTCATCATCACTAACAAAACGAAGCCAAACTCGGCATACCCAGTTCTACTCTTCGAGAAGTTCCAGCAGCAGATACCGAAGTACAACTTCAGGTCACTCCATAAAGTCCAAGACTTATAATTATATTTATATACATATAAATCCTATGTACTGACTATTGAATGTTTAACAACCTACTTGGAATATTCTTACGAAATTGTAATTGTGATAAAGTGAACAGGTCATTATATGTATATGTAACTTAGAGGTGGTCGGGCCTATACGGACAGTTAGAAGTAATCACAGAAATTTGGTCTTATGGGGTGAAAGAACAAATGTAGAAACGCAATATTACCAAAACCTTTGTAATAGCAAATTGCGGGACGTTGACTTTTTGATGACTGAGTTTGCCAACTATGCGTATGGCTTCTGTGGCTTGTCCGAACACAGGGTTGTGTTGGATAATTTGTATGAACAGATTGTAAGCATATTATATGAGGCGGCTAAGGAATCCAAATTTATTTGGAAAGAGGGATCAAGATGAGGTAGACGCGTATATGGGTGGAACAGTTATGTAAACAACGCTCAATATGAGGCCAGACGTTGTTTTAAGGCCTGGGTACTCAGTGGTGGTCCCTTATTTGGTCCTATTTACAATGAAACGTGAAAAGTGAAAAGTTTAAAAAAAAAACTCAAATTTTATCAGAAAAATGCTCAGCAAATGAAAATGATTAGATTAGCTGAACAAAGAGCAAATAGGGTATTTAAACATTTCTGGAAATCGACCAGTAAGTTGGACACTAACCCCAGTCTTGCTACGAGCGTCGGACAAAATGCGGTTGCCATCCCGTTCGTCAAACGTGGCAACTGTGGCAAATATAGAGTTAATCTGTAGCCTGTGTTCAGATGTGGACATTTGATAGACCCTAACAAATGAATCGCAAGACTCTACGCGGTTAAGGGTACTTTATTCAGTCTCTATGGTGGCGGTGATTACAGGCCTTCCAAAGCACCTGGAAATGTTCGCCGTGCTAAAAGACTGTTATCATACATCGCTAACTGTGTGACGCAACTATAAACACATCATTTCTTCTGTCGTAGGAGGGTGACAACAACGTGTCACTATTTACGCTACTTATCTTAAGTTTTAACCTTGTGTTTACATTGAAATGAACGACTCAGATTATTGATGCAAGAAAATTTATTACCCATTGAAAAGCAAAGTATATAACAACATGTATACCTAGATATGTAGGTTTAGATGACATCTCATGGTTCGAGAACATCTCAAATAGTGCTGTTTAATTTTTTTAGGGATCTGAGACAAGGTCAAGTGCGTTTGTGTGCAACGGCTTCAAATTTTCAAAACGACTGTTTGACTCTGGCCGCCATTGAGGACATTTTATGTGCGTCAAATTCCTCATCACTTCTGAGCGCTACCTTCTAGACTACTAACCACGAGCCCAAAGCTTATCCTGTTTTAGTTATCGGGTTTGTACGCGTTCCCTTTCGCATGGGTCAAGTTCGTGCCCTTTGTTTGTGCGCTATACTAGTACAACAGTGTCGTTAGCTAAGTACTATAGTACTTCGCGTAGTTGTTACCTTCTAATAATATACAGAATTCATTGCCATGATCGAGATACGTCAGATGTACATTAACATGCTTGTACATTAAAGAAATATGCATATTTGTAAATAATTAAAAATAAAGAGAAATAATTTACAATAAGCTTTTAAAATTAACCGCACAACAGTCGGTTGAGTGCCTATATCGTGTAAATACATTGAGCTAGACAGTCGTGACGCGCCATTAGAAAGTAAATTTTCTTTACACCAGTAATTAAGAACAACCGTAATATCCTAATTCTGTACGTACTCGTATACACAGTATGTATGCATATTAATCACTACAATAATGTTTATATTTGTTTTCCTGTTTAAATTTAAAGTAAATAATTTAGGTACAATAAAAACACACACAATGGAGTACTCTGTTCACTTTTTCATGATTATTCAAATATGTCCAAGTCTAAATCTACGCGGTCGCTTTGGACCGGCGTAATAATGACGTGACACACTACAATGTTATCCTGTGTGCGTGTCAGGGCGAGCGTGTGGCTATAATAGTTGCCTAACGACGACTACGAATCACTTTGATCGTTGATTATACACCTGTCTTTGATACTATTGGAACTAAAATAAAAAAAAAATAATTTCCATACAATGGCTTATATAGTGTATAGAAATCGAAAGCTAATATGTGGAAATTGTTTTATTCTTTTAGTAAATTGAAGTCGGCTTTACATTTTCACCCTATTGAGTATATTATAATATGTATATGTTCTAATTGAAAAATATGTATTGTATAAAATATATATCATTTGATAAACTTTTATTCTGTTTCATAATGTAAACATAATTCATCAAATTAACAATTTCATCAGTGTCGGCGGGGATTAGTGTTGCCAGGTCTAGCAAGTAAAATTTCGGGACGGAAGGTAAAAATAATAGGGGATTTGGTTTTCATATCCGGACAACTAGAATGACTACAAAATATAGGTTTCTTAGTAGCCTTTTGTGCTTTATTGAGAGCCGTGGTGGCTCAGATGGTCAACGCTAACTGTAAATATGCGAAGATGAGGAAGATGCTGTAAAAATGCGAGTAATGCGAGAAATTGTGACTGTAACTTTACTTTTGTGCTTTATAATTATTATTCGAGTCTGATCTCATGAACGAATAACTTTTCATCCAAACATCGTAAAAACTGATTTTTTTTTTCATTTTAGGCAAATTAAAACATTTTTGAACTACTTGTGTTTTTTTTGCAGTCTGAATTTTTCAAATCACTCATTTTAATATAATTCTGTTTAAAACTTTTGTGGTTTTTTTTTTCGACTGGTGAGACAATGTCGTAGTAAAAATATTTTAATGTGGTAGTAGCTAACAGATATAATCATTTTTGCTGTCAAAATTATGGATTAAAGTATAGAATAAGAAGGTTAGTGAAAATCGGGACATTTGGCGTCCCGGTCAATGATGAATCGGGACGTGTCACTAGACCTTTGAAAATCGGGACGTCCCGCGCAAATCGGGACACCTGGCAACACTAGCGGGGATCGAGCCCGGATTGTTCGCGTTTACGGCGAGCACTACGCCATTGAATACTCAACTCAAGCACGGCTCATATGTTTTATATCTGGGGGCACGGTAGTGCCCCCGCCATGTAGACCAAAACAGCGGCACGGCCGTATCATCATTGCGAGACTTGGTTATTTTACAAGTTATGTTTTTGATGGCATGTCTTTGTTTAATCATAACGTTATCTCCACACTAGGAATTTTTCCTAAGTACATATATCGTTGGGGCAGTTTAAATACATTAATTTCACAAGGACAAACATCCAGACCTGGAACAATTAATTTGTAGATAATACAAATTTTTGTTCCATGTGGGATTCGAACCCGCGGCGCTCAGCGCTACAACTCATTACCAAGTCACTCCGCCACGGAGCCAAAGGTGAAAGCCAACGATTTTGTATTTTTACTTGATCCGAATTGCTTGTTACGTTCAATTACTCATTTCTAAAAAAAATATGTATGAAATGAAATTTTGCCACCATTGCATCATTTAATGTTTAAATATTACAATCATAAACATATTTCAAAATTACTTACTACCAAAAATATCGCTTATAAAAGTGAATCGTTTAAAATGCTCGCTGGTGCTATAGGTATCTAGTTATAGTATGGTGTAGTATAGCCCTATCGGTGTATCAACGCAACCGCGCGGTGTCGGTGAGAAAAAGTAATACGTCCTGTCGTTGGGATTACCCGGAGCGTACTGAATCGAACTGCGTCTGCGCATGATGTTTTATAGTATTTTTAAAATAATTATATAAAATAATTGACAAAATAAAACGAGCTAAAAATTTTTTTGGATATTTAACATTACATGTATTTTGATAAAATAATTAAAATAGATATGTTTATAAGCAAATACATGGAAAAAATTTTATAATATTAAATCGAAATATTATCTTAATTTAAGTTTTGCTATACCCTAAAAGACTATATATTTCATTATAATAACGCTTAAAATAAAGTATTTTAGCTTATAATAATGGTTGTATTCAACCTGAAAGATAACTCTGACGCATATTTTCTTAAAATACAGTGGAGGGATTGTCTTCGCCCTAAAAAACCGTCATTAAAAACTATGATTTTGCACTGCTATGTACTAAATAAATACTTCATCTTTCTAAAGCCCTAATTTTCAGCAAATAATCTCCTCACGTCGTTACGATATCGCCTTTGGAAAAACCATAAAACATGTAGTTTTCGACGCAAAACGCATATGCCCTCTTAACTAACTAAATTCTTCAACCGAAATATATAGGTCGGTGATTAATCTTGCGGTTTTTTGAAGAAGACCATGACACAATTCAGTTTTCTTTTATTATTTTTTATTTTTCCCTATATTATAAATAAACAGAGATTATATTTTATTATAATATATTAGGAAAGGATTTAGACCTGGAAGAGGATGCACGGATCAAATGTTTTCTCTCCGCATGATCACGGAGAGGTTTCTGAGTGTTAACCAGAAGATTTTCTGTGCTTTTGTGGATCTGGAGAAAGCATTTAATAAGGTTATAAGGAAGAAAATGTGGGAACTGTTACCGGGATATGGTGTGGATGGTCGAATGTTAAGGGCTGTGCAGTCACTTTGCTATGACTGTAAAGCCTGTGTGCGGGTAGGGCATGACCTGTCACCCATGTTTAGCGTCCAAGCGGGCGTAAAACAGGGTTGTGTCATGTCTTCCTGGCTGTTCATACTGTATCTCGACAGCTGTTTACAGAAGCTGAAAAATAGCTGTTTGGGTGTGAAATTGGGTGACATTAAAGTTAATTGTATGCTGATGATGCAGTGCTTATTGCACCATCAGAAGCAGAACTGCAGGCATTAGTCACGTGTATGAAAGAGGAATGTGAAATTAAAGGTCTCCGTTTGAATGCTAATAAAACTAAGGTTCTGGTATTTGAAAAGGACGAAGAGAGAACGAAATGTGAAATATGGGTAAATCAGGAATGTCTAGAACAGGTAGATGAAATTGTATACTTGGGGAGTGCTTTCCGCCGGGATGGAAGATCTGATTTAGATGTGGACAGGCATGTCGCTGCCGGGAACAAAGTCATTGGTGCCCTGAATGCGTTAGTCAAAAGGCAAAGTGTAGTGAAGAGTGCACGCCTTGCAATACATAACGCAGTGTTGGTACCGACTTTGTTGTATGGCAGCGAAACCTGGGTATGCCAGAAGAAGCATAAAAGCAAGTTGAATGCAGTAGAGATGCGATCTCTTCGTAAAATGTGCGGCGTTACCATAGCCGACCGAAAGCGAAACGAAGAGATTCGCAATATGGCAGGATTGAAAGATGACCTTATCACAAAAATTGATAGGGGCGTACTCCGATGATTTGGGCACGTTGAGCGAATGAGTGAAGACCGAATGGTGAAGAAAATATATAGCGCAAAAGTAAATATTAAAAGGTGTCGAGGTAGACCGAGACTAACTTTCGAAGACCATGTGAGCAAATTACTCGAAGAGGGGAAGGTCAAGAGTACTCGGATACCTAGACGTGCATGTATGAAGAAGTTAATGAACCTAAAAGAAGCGAAAGAGGTATGTAAGGATCGTGACACTTGGCGATCTGTTCTCTCTGGCTACCCCGTTAGGGATTGTGCGTGAAGATAAGTAAGTATATATATATATATATATATTATATTACCATACACTTGACACCAACACCGTTTATCACAATATAATATAAATAAAGAGTATATATAATTTTAACCATATCGTAGAAAATATCTTCAAAAAGTTAAAATTATGCACATTATTGCATATTATTTACAGAACAACTTGTTGCTCATGTATCTACTCGTATTTTATATTTTGTAATGTTGTAATCTGATGTTCGGTGATGTCATGTACGCACGTTGTTCCCGCAGATCGGTGGCGGCGCCAATGTCCAGGCCGCACCGAAGTCGCGCCGCTCCCGCACCCGCGCGCCGCTCACATGGGGTATGTTGGCGCTCCCGTACCGCTTACTTAACGTTAATTATAATCAGAGCGTCGCCGCCCCGTGCCTGCAGCATGTGCTTACTGTGTTGCGAGTCGCAGCTAACCTGACCCAACGGTGGGGCAATAAAATTGTTGACGTTGTTTTTCTGTCCATAGAATAAAGGTGACAAATGAGCACACAGCCCATCTGACGGTAAATGGATGTTGTGACCAGTAAGCAGATCAACATTTATTCTACATTAAAAATCAAAATTCAAATGCATTGTCACCCTTGAGGACTAAGATCGAATGCCTTGTTTCCAGTAACAAGGTTCTCCGGTTCTCTACACCCACCATACAAAACACAGCGACTAACCGACCGTCGACCTATTCGTGTTACAATCATAATTGTCCATACGTGAATGTATTGCTATCGCTATGTATGCAACCACATCGGACAGTTAAATGCATAGGGCGTTTAACTGTACGATGTTGTTGCATGTAGGAATTTTTTTATCCCTTTAAGACAGATAATAATTTATATGGAAAATTGTACTAAGAATGTCTTAGTACGTATCGATTACGAGGACATCTACTATTAATATAGTATGTATGTATTTAACAATTGTTAAATAGATGAAGCCATCTGTAAACTTATTTGATTACTCTGTGAAAGAGAATCGATTGGATGTTACATTATAAAAATGTTTTTGTTAATTTCTTGTGCTGTATGTTCGTTTGCTCCTTTAATTTTTTTACTTATTGTAAGCAGTACTTTACCGCAATCCCATCTGGTGGTGAGTGGTGATGAAGCCCTAGATGATACATCGCACTTTTATCGCATCGAAATCGTCTTAATGCAACAAAAGCCTACTCATTCTAGCCTTGAAGATGCCCAGATTGCATACGGACTGAAAGAAAGACGACAGCAAATTAACCCGATCCTTTATTGTATACGCGTTTCGAAAGACGAAGCAAACCGTTTTGTTTAATGCATGTATATCGACAACAGAAGGGCGAAGAGCCGCCGACCGTCTGGTTATCCGATGGTGGAAAGGAGTGGGAGAAATAAAACATTAAATTCTTCTATATAACTTATGATTTGTGTGCTCAGGTGCCGCGGCGTCCTGCTGTGCCTGCTGCTGTGCGCCACGCTCTCCACACAGTTCGCGTCAGGTGAGTTTACAATTGTGATGTACGAGTAAGTGCAGTGTCGGGTCGTCTGGACACCAATGTGTATCTGTGAGTTATTCTTATATGGATTCTATATGGATGTGAATTATTCTAATATATTCTTATTGTAATATAGGAAAGGCGTCAATGAAGGAGACGTGTGGTTGGTAGTAAAACTTTAATTAGACTGCCTCATTATTCTACCTTAACACTAAAGTATATTAAGGCCGAATACGACGCGAATGACCTTGCTCATTTCGCAGCAAACCACGCGCCGCCCGTACGCTTTATTTATTTAGACATGTATAATATAATCAAAGCCGTACGGGCTTTGATTATATTATATTTGACTGAGCTAGCTCAGTATGTAGAGTAATGAACAACACAGAGAGCATTGCTTACTTCTTAATTAAATCTTTCTTATTTATAATATTAGTTCCTATAGATTATAAATTCTGTACTTTATTCGTTATAAAATATTGTTCAAAAAGTTATTGAATTGATAACGGTTTTTTTTTTTAATTGGTGCATCGTACGTAAAGAACCTCATATAACTGAAAATGTTTGTTCTTGTGAGTCTTACAAGATGCCGTAATGCAAATTGCTTAAATAATAAAGAAAAAAAAACTAAAAAGTCGGTGATTACCCCATAGTGGGGATAGGCCTGTGTATGTAAATTCTCACAAGACTACTCCGACTGGACAATCACTTCACATCCGAAGTATTTCGGTTTTACTTAATTATGTACGTACCCCATGCTTTCGGACAATACATTGACTGTGACATTATTTGCGGTCTCTGCCCTTCCACTACTCTGTACATTCTTTTCCGACTGGGTCTTGATATTTTACATTTTTAGTGTTTCTCACTTGAAACTAGAAAAGTATAAATGATCAGTTTGGCTAATGTAAATGAGTAAAAATGCAACCTATTAGGCAGCCTCATACAAAATTATCTTATTTATAATATAATCTAAGATTATAATATTAATTATAATATACAATTATCTTACAAAAATATAAGTATTAACCTCAAAATACAACAGTCGAGCAGCGTTCATGCGATAAACTCTCTTTGTTTTACCACTTAGGTAACATTTACTTCTTTTCCTACCCATATTTACATTTATAGTCACTTAAACGCGTATAAAACACAAAATTAACGATTTTCGCTAAAGACACATCGACTGTTGTTACCTTACGTCACACGTCGAAGCGCCTGGTAATTTATTACGGCAAACTTTTATCTGGCAGTATACGATATTATTATTAGGTGTTTTTAATTGAAACGAATTGTGTTAATAAATAATATTTTGTATCAAAAATAAAGACAGCAGGCACCTTCGGAATCAAAATACAAACATTTTTACGTAAAAGAATTTTTCCTAAATTAAAATTCACAGAGTTTTGGAAGAACAATCATTTTTAAATATCATTTCTTAACATTTTTTTATTTGTTGATATATTTATTTATTTTAAAATTTTAAAATTGCGGGCACCTTGTGAAGGAACCGAACAAACCTACAAAAAATGTTTTAACGCTTAGAATTACTTCAGGTCAAAGTTGTAGTGAAGAGAAATACATTAAATTTCGCCAGTTCTCTTCGTATTCGGCCTTAACGTGGGAGCACTACACTACAACTCCCACCGACAAAAGAATAAAAAAATATGCTATCTATATTTTTTATCAATTCTTAAAATAGATCCTTAAGATTATTCTAAAAAAGGTTAATATCATTATGAAAACTACAATCTAAGACATATCTAGCACGCAAAAATGCATAGTCCCAGTAGTATAATTGACATAATTAGGCATAATTATGTATAACATAAAATTATGTTTTGATTTTCACGCAAATTTACAATATTATTTATTCGTATCCTGTAGCTATTCATTACACATGTATGTCATTTCTTTCACGTACACGGCTCGCGTACATACATGATCAAGAAAATTACCAATATCATTTAATTCACTTCTTTACATTTCAGCTCATGTAATTCATTATTTAATTGTACCATAACTTTGACGTACACGGCTCGCGTACATACATAATCAAGATAGTGGACAATATTCCTATACAATTCATAATAAATTATCATTTCCCTCATTAAAATACATTAAAACTTATTACGCATTTAATCGTGTCCAAACAACCTTAAAAATTAATCGACTATTAGGTTTTCCAAACTCTCAGCTGATCAGGCTGATTGTATGTGGATATACTAACCTCCGATAATTTTCTTTATCTTACGCTCGCAACTATACATTATCAATCTTTTCATTTATAATTATGTATTCCGTAACTTAACCATACATTTAATCACATCTTTTACTTTATATCATAAAATAATCTCGTATAATATTTAGTTACAGTGTCAGTCAGGGATTGTGGTTCACAATATGGAAACAACAAACTTTAAATCAATTAGTTGTGTAAAACATTATATTATATGTAGTGAGTTTCAAAATTGTATTATCCGAAGAAAATACTTTCATAATCTACTCAAATTAGTAATGTTTTCCAAGAAAATAATAAATTATAATAGTTAAAAACTTATGATTTAAATATTCAAACAATATAAAACCGAAAATAAATTATTACATTTCACATTAAAATAAACAGAACAAAGAAGTCAATGTTAAGCAACGTAATCATTATAATTAATATAGCAACACACAGATCAAAATACAAATTGTAATCCTAACACCGCAAATATTTGGAGACAAGTTTGTTTTCACTGAACAGTTGGCGTCTGGTCGTCATAATGAAGTCAATCTCTTTTTTGTCGAATTAAATTTTTTGTCGAACCGTCGGGGCTCGACCAGGTCCACTTCCTGTGGGGCCGCTTCTGGAAGAAAGAGTTCATCATAAAGAGTCCCTCTTTCTCCATAAAGTCGGCCAGCTGCTGGCCCCTTCGGTTCCGTTGCCCTACTCCAAATTTCCCTACCTTCAGCTCACCGCTTTCTCTTGTGCCCAGTTTTGCGTTGAAGTCTCCCATCAACACCGTGTAGTAGGTTTTGGAGGAATGTATGGCTCTGGAAATATCCTCATACATTTCCTCCACCTCCTCATCGGGATGTGCCGAGGTTGGTGCGTAAACCTGAATGACCTACAGCGAATACCGTTTGGTGATTCTGAGTATCAGGTACGCGACCCTCGTCGACACACTCCCAATCTTTACAACGTTGTTGACGAGAGATTTGTGGACGATAAATCCGACACCTCCTTGGGACAGATGGTCGCCCTCCCGGTGATAGAACAAGTTGCCGGACTCGAGGATTGCCGTGTCCTCCCCCTCTCTTCGGACCTCGGATAATCCAATAATATGCCAGCGCAACTTGTCTACCTCTTCTTCCAGCTCCAGTATATTCTCGTCAGTCCTCAGGGTGCGTGCGTTATATGTTGCCAGGTCGAGTCGTCGTAGGTGGCAACCGAACCTCCACCGGAGATTCTTAGCACCCCCTGCCCCGCCGTTACCATGGTCGCCACCGTAGCCAGGAATAGCGGGGCCGCCGGGGACTGGGGGCCGTCTGTTTGTGTATTTATTCATTGGGGGGTATTTGCCATAGTTGCCACGCTTGGCGAGCGGGTTGGCAACCGCAGTTTTTTATTACGTCACAGTTGTCATCAGGAAGACGCTGCTGCCCATCTCCTGCCTGTCTCCCTCTGTCGCCTCTTACGACACCCACGGGAAGATATGGGGTAGTGGATATTCTCGAAACCTTTCAGCTCGAGTTACGTAACCGCTTCCAGTGCCTAGAAGATCGCAATGCAGTGGACGATATGAACGACAAGCTCGTGGAAACTGTCCATGCGGTCGGAGCTAAGTTCTGCAAGACCCGCCGCAGAAGAACACAAAAACTCTCCGATCACACTCTTAATCTCATGGCTGTTAGACGGGAGATGAGGCTGCAATCGTCAACAGATTTGACAGCATACAGGCAACTGAACAGACAGATCTCCAAATGCATACGGCGAGACTTACACAACTTTAATACTTCTCGTATTAAAGAAGCGATCGAGCGGAACCAGGGCTCCAAAGTCTTTGCCAGAGATCTGTCTGCCAGAAAGAGCCAACTGTCAAGGCTGAAGACTGAGTGTGGCAACATCGTTTCCGGGACACCTGAGATTTTGAGTGAGATTGAGAGGTTCTATGGGCAGCTGTACACATCATCGTTGGAGCCACACGCAAGTGTGAGTAACGATCCAAGAGCAAGTCTTATCCGACACTATTCCGATGATATCCCGGACGTCAGTCTAAGCGAGATTAGAATGGCTCTCCAGCACCTTAAAAACGGCAGGGCCCCAGGCGAGGATGGAATTACAGCGGAGCTTCTGAAAGCGGGTGGAACACCGGTACTTGAAGTCCTTCAGAAGCTCTTCAATTCCGTCCTCCATGGTGGCACTACTCCAGAGGTGTGGAGCAGAAGTGCGATGGTCTTGTTCTTTAAGAAAGGCGACAACGCTCTCTTAAAGAACTACAGACCGATTTCCCTTCTGAGCCGCGTCTACGTGCTGTTTTCGAGAGTCATTACGAATCGTCTCGCACGCAGACTTGACGACTTCCAGCCTCCCGAACAAGCCGGTTTCCGAAAAGGCTTCAGTACCATAGACCACATACATACCCTGCGGCAGATTGTACAGAAGACTGAAGAGTACAATCTGCCACTTTGCCTGGCGTATGTGGACTATGAGAAAGCCTTTGATTCCGTCGAAATTTGGGCGGTGCTACAGTCCCTTCAGCGGTGCCAAGTTGACTGTCGGTATATCGAAGTGCTGAAGTGTTTGTACAGTAGGGCTACGATGGCTATCCGAGTACAGAACCAGAGCTCGAAACCTATCAAACTGCAGAGAGGTGTAAGACAGGGTGACGTTATATCCCCGAAACTCTTCACCGCTGCATTGGAAGACGTTTTCAAGCTACTGGACTAGGATACGGTATTGACATCAATGGCGAGTACATCACTCACCTTCGATTTGCCGACGATATAGTCCTTATGGCAGAATCGCTGGAGGACTTAAGCACTATGCTCAATGACCTCAATAGTGCCTCCCAACGGATAGGTCTTAAGATGAACATGGACAAAACAAAGATCATGTTCAATGTCCATGTCACACCTATGCCGGTAGTTGTTGGGAGCACTATGCTCGAAGTTGTAGACGAATACGTTTACCTGGGACAAATAGTCCGACTAGGTAAGTCCAACTTCGACCGAGAGGTCAATCGACGGATTCAACTCGGCTGGGCAGCGTTCGGGAAATTACGGCATATCTTTTCGTCAGGTATACCTCAATCTCTAAAAACTAGATTGTACAACCAGTGCGTGTTGCCAGTGATGACTTACGGATCTGAGACGTGGTCCTTCACTGCTGGCCGTATGAGGACGCTTAAGGTCGCTCAGCGAGCTATGGAGAGGGCTATGCTCGGAGTTTCTCTGCGTGATAGACTCAGAAATGAGGATATCCGAGGATAAGGTTTTAAATGGAATTAAAATCACACAGGTTCGAATTTACCTCTCAAATTCTTCTTTATTCTTTTCGGCTCAATTTTCACATCCTTCTGGGTGATGCCCGCTAGAATACAACTACTTCTTTCCCTTTTTAAATTAGTATGCCGTATCTTGAAATCCACATTTTATTTTCCTCATTCTTTGTTTACTAATTAATAAATTAATAATATTCATAGTTTGATTGTCTTCATAGTACTACATATATTTCAATTTTAATTTGGAGTTAACTTCTTTAAATTATTGTGGCCACTTCTCGTATCAGTTTTTGATTTTATTGTCACATCCATGTCAATTCAATAATTGAATTTTTTTCTTTATGTTATTTCTTTATTATTTCTTTAAATTATTTTCCCATTTTATTAAAAAAATTGCAGGCCGCGGCGGTACGCTGCGACAATGCACGCGCAGCGCCTGGCAGGGTCGCCATGTAATATAAATATTTAAAAAAAAACAATTATCCTGGCAGGGTCGCCATGTAATATAGGAAAGGTGTCAATGAAGGAGACGTGTGGTTGGTACTAAAACTTTAATTAGACTGCCTCATTATTTATTCTACCTTAACACTAAAGTATATTAACGTGGGAGCACTACACTACATTATATTCACAGAATTAGTAATTCATTTATGGGGCAATGTATACGCTTTTACAACAAAACTCCAAAATTTGTACAAAATTTGTCATTAAACAAGTTTAAATGTTTTATTAAAGAAAAATTGTACAAAAAGAGCTATTTTAATATAAATGAATACATAAGTGAAAATAACCCCTGGGAATAAGGTGATCGCCACCTTGCTGGTTCCATAAAAAATCATTCGAAAATTATAACAAAATAAATTTATTGTAAATTTAAATGTGTTTAAAAAAAATTCCCGCTGGGTTTCTTATTGGTTCTTCTGGTTTAATAAGTATTATATAATAATCTATGTTGAAAAAAAATCATTCATTTCATTTCATTTGTTAACATGTCGTTAATATGCCAAATTAAGTATCTCTAAATTTGGTTTATCGTCGAAGTCTTTTACATACTTATTTTTCTATTTATATACTAGACAGGCACTAAGGTACTAAGCGCATAAAATGAACCTCAATTCTCCTCAAATTATTTAGTCTATTGCGAGCGGCCGAGAAGAATAAAATAACACAGTTCTTGTTTTATTTAGCGCTGACAGTTATTTACGACAATCTAACACTGATTTTGCTTAATGTGACCAAGAAAACCCTCATTACTTAGAGCGCACTTTGTCAATGTGATTTGAAAGTTATTTGAAATCACATTGACAAAGTGTAAAAACTAAAGTATGGAAAAAATTAAAGTATGCAACATTAATTCGTTAAAAACAGTAACTGTCGTAATTTCATGTCGTATTTCAACTGCGTGGAACATTTACTGTGCTAGCTAGCCATTCACCCGGCGCCCGCGTGATCCGCAGTCGTTTGAAAATACAACTGCGTGGCGCATTTACTGTGCTAGCTAGCCATTATACCGGCGTCCGCGTGATCCGCAGCTGTTTGAAAATACAACTGCGTGGCGCATTTACTGTGCTAGCTAGCCATTATACCGGCGTCCGCGTGATCCGCAGCTGTTTGAAAATACAACTGCGTGGCACATTTACTGTGCTAGCTAGCCATTATACCGGCGTCCGCGTGATCCGCAGCTGTTTGAAAATACAACTGCGTGGCGCATTTACTGTGCTAGCTAGCCATTATACCGGCGTCCGCGTGATCCGCAGCTGTTTGAAAATACAACTGCGTGGCACATTTACTGTGCTAGCTAGCCATTATACCGGCGTCCGCGTGATCCGCAGCTGTTTGAAAATACAACTGCGTGGCGCATTTACTGTGCTAGCTAGCCATTATACCGGCGTCCGCGTGATCCGCAGCTGTTTGAAAATACAACTGCGTGGCACATTTACTGTGCTAGCTAGCCATTATACCGGCGTCCGCGTGATCCGCAGCTGTTTGAAAATACAACTGCGTGGCACATTTACTGTGCTAGCTAGCCATTATACCGGCGTCCGCGTGATCCGCAGCTGTTTGAAAATACAACTGCGTGGCACAATTACTGTGCTAGCTAGCCATTATACCGGCGTCCGCGTGATCCGCAGCTGTTTGAAAATACAACTGCGTGGCACATTTACTGTGCTAGCTAGCCATTATACCGGCGTCCGCGTGATCCGCAGCGGTTTGAAAATACAACTGCGTGGCACATTTACTGTGCTAGCTAGCCATTATACCGGCGTCCGCGTGATCCGCAGCGGTTTGCAAATACAACTGCGTGGCACATTTACTGTGCTAGCTAGCCATTATACCGGCGTCCGCGTGATCCGCAGCTGTTTGAAAATACAACTGCGTGGCACATTTACTGTGCTAGCTAGCCATTATACCGGCGTCCGCGTGATCCGCAGCTGTTTGAAAATACAACTGCGTGGCACATTTACTGTGCTAGCTAGCCATTCACCCGGCGCCCGCGTGATCCGCAATTGTTTCAAAATACAACTGCGTGGCGCATTTACTGTGCTAGCTAGCCATTATACCGGCGTCCGCGTGATCCGCAGCTGTTTGAAAATACAACTGCGTGGCACATTTACTGTGCTAGCTAGCCATTCACCCGGCGCCCGCGTGATCCGCAATTGTTTCAAAATACAACTGCGTGGCGCATTTACTGTGCTAGCTAGCCATTATACCGGCGTCCGCGTGATCCGCAGCTGTTTGAAAACACAACTGCGTGGCACATTTACTGTGCTAGCTAGCCATTCACCCGGCGCCCGCGTGATCCGCAATTGTTTCAAAATACAACTGCGTGGCGCATTTACTGTGCTAGCTAGCCATAAACACGGCGCCCGCGTGATCCGCAGTAGTTTGAAAATACAACTGCGTGGCACATTTACTGTGCTAGCTAGCCATTATACCGGCGTCCGCGTGATCCGCAGCTGTTTGAAAATACAACTGCGTGGCGCATTTACTGTGCTAGCTAGCCATTATACCGGCGTCCGCGTGATCCGCAGCTGTTTGAAAATACAAGTGCGTGGCGCATTTACTGTGCTAGCTAGCCATTCACCCGGCGCCCGCGCGATCCGCAGCTTTTTTTTTTTTTTTTTTTTTTTTATAGAAGAGGGGGCAAACGAGCATGTGGCTCACCTGATGTTAAGTGACTACCGCCGCCCATGATCAACCGCAACACCAGGGGAATTGCAGGTGCGTTGCCGGCCCTTTAGAAAGGAGTAAGCTCTTTTCTTGAAGGTCCCCAGGTCGTATCGGTCCGGAAAAATCACCGGTGGTAAATTATTCCACAGAGAGGTTGTACGCGGAAGAAAACTCCTTTTGAAACGTACAGTGGTGGACCGCCAAGCATCCAGATGGTGTGGATGGTATCGGGACGTTTGCCGTGTAGTGCGTTCACGAAATTTGGCGGCTGGGATTAATCCGAACAATTCCTCAGAGCACTCCCCGTGATAGATGCGATAAAAAACGCAAAGAGATGCAACATCTCTTCGCAGCGCCAGTGAGTCGAGCCGATCGGAAAGCACTCGGTCGTCGACGATTCGAGCCGCTCTGCGCTGGATGCGGTCAAGTGGAAGGAGCTGGTACTGGGGAGCCCCAGCCCAGAGATGGGAACAGTATTCCATGAGCGGCCGAACCTGCGCCTTGTAAAGTTGCAGGCGGTGTGCCGGCATGAAATACTGTCCCGCTCTGCTGAGCACGCCAAGCTTTTTAGAGGCCAATTTGGCCTTCCCTTCCAAGTGACCACGAAACTGCACGTCACTCGATATGTCGACGCCGAGGATTCCGATACTGGCTGAGGCAACAAGGGGAGTGCCTTGAAACTGAGGGGATACGACAAAGGGGTTCTTTTTAGCGGTTAACGCGCAAACTTGTGTCTTCTGGGGGTTAAACTGGACTAGATTTAGTCGCCCCCAATCCGAGACTCTGTCCAGCAGAGACTCGACTTCAGACACAAGTTTGTCCCGGCACTCAGAGACGTTTTCCCGAGAAATATTGGCTCGGCCGGTGTAAAGAGCATCACCAGTGCTGTCATCTGCATAGCAATGAATGCTACGGGTTTGCAACATATCATTGATATGCAGAAGAAACAGCGTTGGCGATAGCACGCAGCCCTGTGGAACACCAGCATTAATAAGCTTGCAATCGGAGCTTGCACCGTCTACAACGACCTTGATGCTCCGATCTGCAAGAAAACTGGTGATCCAATCGCACAATTTCTCGGGAAGCCCATAGGAAGGGAGCTTCGAAAGAAGCGCTTTGTGCCAAACCCGATCGAAGGCCTTCGCAATGTCCAAACTAACGGCCAATGCCTCCCCCTTGGACTCTACTGCCTCCGCCCATCTGTGAGTTAGGTAGACCAGAAGATCACCAGCTGACCTACCACGGCGAAAACCGTATTGGCGGTCACTAATCAGCTGGTGATCCTCAAGGTACCTCATGAGCTGGCAGTTTACAATGGACTCCATTGTTTTGGAGAACAAGGAGGTGATGGCGATAGGCCGGTAGTTGGACGGGTCTGAGCGGTCGCCTTTTTTAGGGATCGGGTGGACGAAAGCCGTCTTCCATGATTTTGGGACTACGCCTAGGGAGTAGGAGTACCGGAAAAGACGCGTTAAAACCGGTGCCAACTCTGGAGCACACGTCCTCAGCACAATTGGGGGGATTCCATCAGGCCCACTCGACTTATAGATGTCCAGGGAGAGGAGTGCTTTGCGAACCGAGCGCTGAGTGAACTGCACTTCCGGCATGGAGCACTCACACCGCGGGATGGTCGGCGGCGTACTCCCCCCGTCATCGAGAGTCGAGTTAGACGCAAAGAAAGAGCCTAGAAGATCGGCTTTCTCCTTTGCGGTGTGGGCCAGTGAGTCGTCCTCCCTGTGCAGAGATGGAAGAGATGGCTGACAGAAATTCCCCTGGACAGCCTTGGCGAGAGACCAGAATGCACGGGTTCCAGAAGGAAGACGAACTAGTCTCTCGCCAATTCTGCCTATGTGCTCTGACTTTGCCTTGGCAATGACTCTTTTGAAGGACCTAGAGGCGGAATTATACTTCTTTTTTAGAGCGCTGGTGTTTACATCCTTGGACGCTGAAGCGTCAGCCCAGGCTCGGTAGCACTCCTGCTTATAGCATGATGCTATTTTACAGGAGCGACCAAACCATGGCTGAGATTTGCCTCCAATGGGCACCACAGAGGAAGGAATAAAAAGTTCCATACCCTGAAGTACCACATCAGCGACAGAATCCGCAACAACGTTAGGATCATCCGGCGAGAAGCAAACCCGCCCCCAAGGGTAGGATGCAAAGAAAGACCGCATCCCATCCCAATCGGCTGACCTATAGTGCCAAACACGGCGGCAGCCTGCAGAATGCAACCGCGATTTCAGCGTGAGTGGCACCACACTCCGGACAAGACAATGGTCCGAGGAGCCTAAAGGGGCGTCGACGGAAATCTGATATCCGTCCGGGTGAGAGGTCAGCAGAAGGTCCAACAGGGAAGGTGCATGATCCTCCACATCTGGAATCCGCGTAGGCGAAGTAACCAGTTGTGTCAGACCATATGCCAAGGCAAAATCATGAACAGATCTCCCCGCATGGTCGGTTAAACGTGAACCGAGCCATTCGGCGTGGTGGGCGTTAAAGTCGCCGAGGATCACGATCTCTGCGGAGGGGATCTGCTGTAGCAACGAATCTGCAGCCATTTGGACGTGGTCGAAGAGTCGGTCTGTTTCGGCATTACCGCTATGGGACCTATAGAGGCACCCGTAGATGCGCGGATGGTCGTCGCTGTCTACGCGTAGCCAAAGGATGGACAGGTCCGAACCTTCAAGTCTGCCGAGGCGTCGAGAACAGATGTCCTCTCTGACGTAAACGCAAACTCCAGCCCGAGGCACAAAGGAGTGTTCCAGTTTGTACCCCGGGCAGGAGAGATACGAGACATCAGCCGGAGAGGACACCTGCGTCTCGGTCAGAAAGAGCAGAGCCGGCCTCGCCGTCTCGAGATGGTAGTGGACGGCGTTTAGGTTAGAGTGAAGTCCCCTGATATTGCAGAAATTCACGGACAGCGTGGCAGGGGTCGCCTTGGTCTTGTTGCTCCGTTTGCCCCGAGCAGTTTTAGTCTTGAGCGGAATATTGCCCCCCCCCCAGAATACGCGGGGCAGCCTGAGCACCCACGCTCAGAAGTGGAGAAACATGGTCGTGGATGCTCAGCGAGGGATTCTCCAGGGGTGCTGGTACCCTCCTGGGGTAGTCTATCATTTAATTCCGCTACCATGTTGATGGGGGGGGGGGGGATTTGGGCCTCCGGCCACCTGCACTCACCAGACGAAACGCGGAAACAGAGCTTCCACTTCACGCCGGTATTCTGTGAGGTCGTGGTACCACCCCGGTTTGAGCCGGCCCATACGTGCGACAGCAAAGCTGCCGCGTGGCTCTACCACTGTTAAAATAGCTATATATATAAAATAGCTGTTTGGAAATACAACTGCGTGGCGTATTTACTGTGCTAGCTAGCCATTATACCGGCGTCCGCGTGATCCGCAGCTGTTTGAAAATACAACTGCGTGGCACATTTACTGTGCTAGCTAGCCATTATACCGGCGTCCGCGTGATCCGCAGCTGTTTGAAAATACAACTGCGTGGAACATTTACTGTGCTAGCTAGCCATTCACCCGGCGCCCGCGTGATCCGCAATTGTTTCAAAATACAACTGCGTGGTGCATTTACTGTGCTAGCTAGCCATTCACACGGCGCCCGCGTGATCCGCAGTCGTTTGAAAATACAACTGCTCGGCGCATTTACTGTGCTAGCTAGCCATTATACCAGCGTCCGCGTGATCCGCAGCTGTTTGAAAATACAACTGCGTGGCGCATTTACTGTGCTAGCTAGCCATTCACCCGGCACCCGCGCGATCCGCAGCTGTTTGAAAATACAACTGCGTGGCGTATTTACTGTGCTAGCTAGCCATTATACCGGCGTCCACGTGATCCGCAGCTGTTTGAAAATACAACTGCGTGGCACATTTACTGTGCTAGCTAGCCATTATACCGGCGTCCGCGTGATCCGCAGCTGTTTGAAAATACAACTGCGTGGCACATTTACTGTGCTAGCTAGCCATTCACCCGGCGCCCGCGTGATCCGCAATTGTTTCAAAATACAACTGCGTGGCGCATTTACTGTGCTAGCTAGCCATTCACACAGCGCCCGCGTGATCCGCAGTCGTTTGAAAATACAACTGCTCGGCGCATTTACTGTGCTAGCTAGCCATTATACCGGCGTCCGCGTGATCCGCAGCTGTTTGAAAATACAACTGCGTGGCGCATTTACTGTGCTAGCAAGCCATTCACCCGGCACCCGCGTGATCCGCAATTGTTTCAAAATACAACTGCGTGGCGCATTTACTGTGCTAGCTAGCCATTCACACAGCGCCCGCGTGACCCGCAGTCGTTTGAAAATACAACTGCGTGGCGCATTTACTGTGCTAGCTAGCCATTCACCCGGCGCCCGCGTGATCCGCAACTGTTTCAAAATACAACTGCGTGGCACATTTACTGTGCTAGCTAGCCATTCACCCGGCGCCCGCGTGATCCGCAGTCGTTTGAAAATACAGCTGCGTGGCGCATTTACTGTGCTAGCTAGCCATTATACCGGCGTCCGCGTGATCCGCAGCTGTTTGAAAATACAACTGCGTGGCACATTTACTGTGCTAGCTAGCCATTCTCCCGGCGCCCGCGTGATCCGCAATTGTTTCAAAATACAACTGCGTGGCACACTTACTGTGCTAGCTAGCCATTCACCCGGCGCCCGCGTGATCCGCAGTTGTTTCAAAATACAACTGCGTGGCGCACTTACTGTGCTAGCTAGCCATTCACACGGCGCCCGCGTGATCCGCAGTCGTTTGAAAATACAACTGCTCGGCGCATTTACTGTGCTAGCTAGCCATTATACCGGCGTCCGCGCGATCCGCAGCTGTTTGAAAATACAACTGCGTGGCACATTTACTGTGCTAGCTAGCCATTATACCGGCGTCCGCGTGATCCGCAGCTGTTTGAAAATACAACTGCGTGGCACATTTACTGTGCTAGCTAGCCATTCACCCGGCGCCCGCGTGACCCCCAATTGTTTGAAAATACAACTGCGTGGCGCACTTACTGTGCTAGCTTGCCACTCACACGGCGCCCGCGTGGCCCGAAGTCGTTTGAAAATACAACTGCGTGGCGCATTTACTGTGCTAGCTAGCCATTATACCGGCGTCCGCGTGATCCGCAGCTGTTTGAAAATACAACTGCGTGGCGCATTTACTGTGCTAGCTAGCCATTATACCGGCGTCCGCGTGATCCGCAGCTGTTTGAAAATACAACTGCGTGGCACATTTACTGTGCTAGCTAGCCATTCACCCGGCGCCCGCGTGATCCGCAATTGTTCCAAAATACATCTGCGTGGCACATTTACTGTGCTAGCTAGCCATTCATACAGCGCCCGCGTGACCCGCAGTCGTTTGAAAATACAGCTGCGTGGCGCATTTACTGTGCTAGCTAGCCATTCACACGGCGCCCGCGTGATCCGCAGTCGTTTGAACATACAACTGCGTGGCGCATTTACTGTGCTAGCTTGCCATTCACATAGCGCCCGCGTGATCCGCAGTCGTTTGAAAATACAACTGCGTGGCGCATTTACTGTGTTAGCTAGCCATTCACATCCGGCGCCCGCGTGACCCGTAGTCGTTTGAAAATACAACTGCGTGGCGCATTTACTGTGTTAGCTAGCCATTCACATACCGGCGCCCGCGTGACCCGCAGTCGTTTGAAAATACAACTGCGTGGCGCATTTACTGTGCTAGCTAGCCATTATACCGGCGTCCGCGTGATCCGCAGCTGTTTGAAAATACAACTGCGTGGCACATTTACTGTGCTAGCTAGCCATTCACCCGGCGCCCGCGTGACCCGCAGTCGTTTCAAAATACAACTGCGTGGCGCATTTACTGTGCTAACTAGCCATTTACCCGGCGCCCGCGTGATCCGCGTCGTTTGAAAATACAACTACGTGGCACGTTTACTGTACTAACTAGCCATTTACCCGACGCCCGCGTGATCCGCAGTCGTTTGAAAATACGACTGCGTAGCACATTTACTGTGATAACTATCCATGCATCCGGCGCCCTCTTGATACGCAGTTGTTAGAAAATACAACTGCGTGGCGCATTTACTGTGCTAGCTAGCCATTCACCCGGCGCCCGCGCGATCCGCAGCTGTTTGGAAATACAACTGCGTGGCGTATTTACTGTGCTAGCTAGCCATTATACCGGCGTCCGCGTGATCCGCAGCTGTTTGAAAATACAACTGCGTGTCACATTTACTGTGCTAGCTAGCCATTATACCGGCGTCCGCGTGATCCGCAGCTGTTTGAAAATACAACTGCGTGGCACATTTACTGTGCTAGCTAGCCATTCACCCGGCGCCCGCGTGATCCGCAATTGTTTCAAAATACAACTGCGTGGTGCATTTACTGTGCTAGCTAGCCATTCACACGGCGCCCGCGTGATCCGCAGTCGTTTGAAAATACAACTGCTCGGCGCATTTACTGTGCTAGCTAGCCATTATACCGGCGTCCGCGTGATCCGCAGCTGTTTGAAAATACAACTGCGTGGCGCATTTACTGTGCTAGCTAGCCATTCACCCGGCACCCGCGCGATCCGCAGCTGTTTGAAAATACAACTGCGTGGCGTATTTACTGTGCTAGCTAGCCATTATCCCGGCGTCCGCGTGATCCGCAGCTGTTTGAAAATACAACTGCGTGGCACATTTACTGTGCTAGCTAGCCATTATACCGGCGTCCGCGTGATCCGCAGCTGTTTGAAAATACAACTGCGTGGCACATTTACTGTGCTAGCTAGCCATTCACCCGGCGCCCGCGTGATCCGCAATTGTTTCAAAATACAACTGCGTGGCGCATTTACTGTGCTAGCTAGCCATTCACACAGCGCCCGCGTGATCCGCAATCGTTTGAAAATACAACTGCGCGGCGCATTTACTGTGCTAGCTAGCCATTATACCGGCGTCCGCGTGATCCGAAGTGGTTTGAAAATACAACTGCGCGGCGCATTTACTGTGCTAGCAAGCCATTAACCCGGCACCCGCGTGATCCGCAGTTGTTTGAAAATACAACTGCGTGGCGCATTTACTGTGCTAGCTAGCCATTCACACAGCGCCCGCGTGACCCGCAGTCGTTTGAAAATACAGCTGCGTGGCACATTTACTGTGCTAGCTAGCCATTCACCCGGCGCCCGCGTGATCCGCAGTCGTTTCAAAATACAACTGCGTGGCGCATTTACTGTGCTAGCTAGCCATTCATCCGGCGCCCGCGTGATCCGCAGTCGTTTGAAAATACAGCTGCGTGGCACATTTACTGTGCTAGCTAGCCATTATACCGGCGTCCGCGTGATCCGCAGCTGTTTGAAAATACAACTGCGTGGCACATTTACTGTGCTAGCTAGCCATTCTCCCGGCGCCCGCGTGATCCGCAATTGTTTCAAAATACAACTGCGTGGCGCACTTACTGTGCTAGCTAGCCATTCACCCGGCGCCCGCGTGATCCGCAATTGTTTCAAAATACAACTGCGTGGCGCACTTACTGTGCTAGCTAGCCATTCACACGGCGCCCGCGTGACCCGCAATCGTTTCAAAATACAACTGCGCGGCGCACTTACTGTGCTAGCTAGCCATTACACCGGCGTCTGCGTGACCCGCAGCTGTTTGAAGATACAACTGCGTGGCACATTTACTGTGCTAGCTAGCCATTATACCGGCGTCCGCGTGATCCGCAGCTGTTTGAAAATACAACTGCGTGGCACATTTACTGTGCTAGCTAGCCATTCACCCGGCGCCCGCGTGATCCGCAATTGTTTCAAAATACAACTGCGTGGCACGTTTACTGTGCTAGCTAGCCATTCACGCGGCGCCCGCGTGATCCGCAGTCGTTTGAAAATACAACTGCGTGGCACATTTACTGTGCTAGCTAGCCATTCACACGGCGCCCGCGTGATCCGCAGTCGTTTGAAAATACAACTGCGTGGCGCATTTACTGTGCAAGCTTGCCATTCACACAGCGCCCGCGTGATCCGCAGTCGTTTGAAAATACAACTGCGTGGCGCATTTACTGTGTTAGCTAGCCATTCACATGGCGCCCGCGTGACCCGTAGTCGTTTGAAAATACAACTGCGTGGCGCATTTACTGTGTTAGCTAGTCATTCACACGGCGCCCGCGTGACCCGCAGTCGTTTGAAAATACAACTGCGTGGCGCATTTACTGTGTTAGCTAGCCATTATACCGGCGTCCGCGTGATCCGCAGCTGTTTGAAAATACAACTGCGTGGCACATTTACTGTGCTAGCTAGCCATTCACCCGGCGCCCGCGTGACCCGCAGTCGTTTCAAAATACAACTGCGTGGCGCATTTACTGTGCTAACTAGCCATTTACCCGGCGCCCGCGTGATCCGAGTCGTTTGAAAATACAACTCCGTGGCACGTTTACTGTCCTAGCTAGCCATTTACCCGACGCCCGCGTGATCTGCAGTCGTTTGAAAATACGACTGCGTAGCACATTTACTGTGCTAACTAGCCATGCATCCGGCGCCATCCTGATACGCAGTTGTTAGAAAATACAACTGTGTGGCATATTTACTGTGCTAGCTAGCCATCAACTCGGTGCCCGTGTAATCCGCAGCCGTTTGAAAAGACAATTGCGTGGCATATTTACTGTGCTAGCTAGCCATTCACCCGACGCCCGCGTGATCCGCGTCGTTAGAAAATACGACTGCGTAGCAGATTTAATGTGCTAGCTAGCCATTATACCGGCGTCCGCGTGATCCGCAGCTGTTTGAAAATACAACTGCGTGGCACATTTACTGTGCTAGCTAGCCATTCACCCGGCGCCCGCGTGACCCGCAGTCGTTTCAAAATACAACTGCGTCGCACATTTACTGTGCTAGCTAGCCATGCACCCGGCGCCCGCGTGATCCGCGTCGTTTCAAAATACAACTGCGTGGCACGTTTACTGTACTAGCTAGCCATTTACCCGACGCCCGCGTGATCTGCAGTCGTTTGAAAATACCACTGCGTAGCACATTTACTGTGCTAGCTAGCCATTCACCCGGCGCCCGCGTGACCCGCAGTCGTTTGAAAATACGACTGCGAGGCAGATTTACTGTGCTAACTAGCCATTTACCCGGCGCCCGCGTGATCCGCGTCGTTTGAAAATACAACTGCGTGGCACGTTTACTGTACTAACTAGCCATTCACCTCGGCGCCCGCGTGTAATCCGCAGCCGTTTCAAAAGACAACTGCGTGGCACATTTACTGTGCTAACTAGCCATGCATCCGGCGCCCTCGTGATACGCAGTCGTTAGAAAATACAACTGTGTGGCATATTTACTGTGCTAGCTAGCCATTATCCCGGCGCCCGCGTGATCCGCAGCCGTTTGAAAATACAACTGTGTGGCACATTTACTGTGCTAGCTAGCCATCCAACCGGCGCCCGCATAACCCACAGCTGTTCGAAAATACAACTGCGTGGCGCATTTACTGTGACTGCTAGCCTACAACTCGGTACCTTCGTGATCCGCAGCCGTTTGAAAATACAACTGTGTGGCACAATTACTGTGCTAGCTAGCCATCCACCCGGCGCCCGCTTGACCCACAGCTGTTCGAAAATACAACTGCGTGGCGTATTTACTGTAAATGCTAGCCTACAACTCGGTGGCTTCGTGATCCGCAGCCGTTTGGAAATACTACTGCGTAGCACATTTACTTTGCTAGCTAGCCATGCACCCGGCGCCCGCGTGATCCGCGTCGTTTGAAAATACAACTGCGTGCAAGTTTACTGTATTAGCTAGCCATTCACCAGACTCCCACGTGATCCGAGGTCGTTTGAAAATATGACTGCGTAGCACATTTACTGTGCTAGCTAGCCATTCACATGGCGCCCGCGTGATGCGCAGTCGTTTGAAAATACAACTAAAAAGTAAAGTAAAGTTACAACCTATATACGTCCCACTGCTGGGCTCAGGCCTCCCCTCATTTCTGAGAGGGTTTAGGGCAAGGAAGTGTCCGCCGCGCTGCCCAAATGCGTGTTGACGAACTTCACATGTCTTCGAAATATTTTTTTTCTTATTCCTCAGACATGCAGGTTTCCTCACGATGTTTTCCTTCACCGCCGAGCACGTGGTAAATCAGCACTTAAAATTGCAATTAACAATTTCATTGGTGCCGGCGGGGATCGAACCCGGGTTACTCGCGTTCTGTTATATTTACAGCGAGCGTTAACCACTGAGCTACCACGGCTCAATACAACTGCTTGGCGCAATTACTGTGCTAGCTAGATATTCACATGGCGCCCGCGTAATGCGCAGTCGTTTGAAAATACAACTGCTTGGCGCAATTATTGTGCTTGCTAGCCATTCACATGGCGCATGCGTGATTCGCGTCGTTTGAAAATACAACTGCCTGGCACATTTACTGTGCTAGCTAGCCATGCACCCGGCGCCCACGTGATCCGCAGCCATTTGAAAATACAACAGCGTGGCGCATTTACTGTACTAGCTAGCCATCAACCCGGCGCCCGTGTGATCTGCAGCCGTTTGAAAATGCAACTCCAACTGTGTGGTACATTTACTGTTCTAGCTAGCCATCCACGCGGCGCCCAGTTATACTGACTTTTCTGATTGTAATAGAAGGTAACAACGGTATTCCAGGCACAGGTTGGAACGTGTCGAGCGTGGATGTATCGAATGTGGCGGGTGAGGCGGGTGAGGCTGGCTCGGTAGTGGTGACGGCGGTGCTGGCGGGCGACGGGAAGGCGGGCGCGGCGCTGGGCGCGCTGGCGGTGGCCGTGCTGCGACGCGCCGGGCTGCGCGCGCGCGTCGCTCCACCACCGGACGCGTGCCGCGCCGCACCTGCGTCACGCGCGTGTCGCGATGCCGCGCTGGCCGCGCTGGCTGCCGCGCGCCTACACGTCGCGCTGCTGCCCGTGCCCGCAGCCGCTGCTCCCGCCGCCTGGCTATTGCGTGACTACGGCCTCGACGAGTTCGGCGACGCTACGCCGCCCGCGCGCCGCGCCTGCTTGCGTCTACCGCACGTACCGCGCGCCCGTGTCGCGCGCTCGTTACTCGACCTCGCCGACCCCGACGTCGCACGCCTCTACCAAGTGACGCAGCTCAGGCTTGACCTCGCACTTCGATCCATCAACGACTCCCGGTACCTAAATAATAAACTCCAAACCGACTTCAACGGAAACTTGCCATCTGTTTATGTCAAAATTATAGTGCCCGAGTGTATACGCGAACATAAATGCACTCTATATTCCCTCACTCTCATAGTCTGATGGAATGGTAACCGGGCACGACCAGAGAGAAATCAGGTGCAGGACTCACGACTTTATGTGCTATCGTAGGCACGGAGGTGAAACACCGCCACCGTCCTGGTTCTGAGCTGTTACTAAGAATACCTTGACAGAATTACCTAATAACTGATTTTGGCCTGACCCGAGATTCGAACCTAGGACCTCATAAACAGCAACCGCATTTCCGACCTCTAGATCAACGTGCCCTGGTAAATATATATCACATAGCGATACTTACATAATAACATTGAATTAATATGTAATACGTACTAGAACAGAAACCCCGATCAAAATCTGTGAGACAGTGTAGGGCGCGTGGTCATAGATACAGAGTATTTTATGGCATAGACTAAGTAAGTTTGAACCCATGGGCTCTTACAACCAAGTCTGCGTTCTGCTACATAGTACATATTACCGCAATACTTATTATAGACATATTATTATCAATCTACGATACGAAAGCACGTGTTTATACTTGGACCAAACAAATTACCTAGGTGGATTGAAAAGTACTCGGCCTAACACAGATCCATTCAATTCTAAAAATCAAATCTACCCACATTATTTAGATCAGTTCGGACTAGTTCATTGTGTGAAGTTCGAAACGTGTGCGATAATTAGTTGTGATTTTATAAATTTATTAACAAAGTAATCGGACATAATTTCCGCGAATGGAGCAAATCGAGCAGCGTGCCGTCATTAAGTACCTCCATAAGAAGGGGCTATCATCAAAAGCCATCCATGATGACATGGTCAGTACATTAGGCGATTGTGCTCTGTCATATTCATCCATCAAAAAATGGATAGCAGAATTTAAGCGTGGTAGAGAGAGTGTGAAAGATGAACCCCGCTCTGGAAGGCCTTCGACGTCAACTACTGACGAAAATATTAAAAAAGTACTTGATTTAATAATGGGAGACCGCAGATTAAAAATTAGAGAGATAGCCGAGATTATAGGCATCTCTTATGAACGAACTCAAAACATCATTGTCAACGAGTTGGGTTTCCACAAGGTGTCTGCGAGGTGGGTTCCGCGACTGCTTTCAGTTGAACAAAAAAGGACGCGATTGACTATTTCACGCGACTGTTTGGAGTTATTTGAAGCCGATGCAGATGATTTTTTGAATCGTTTTGTTACTATGGACGAAACATGGGTTCATTACTGTACACCGGAAACAAAACAACAATCAAAACAGTGGAGAAGACCTGGTTCACCACCCCTAAAAAGGCTAAGTCGATTTTGTCGGCAAATAAGGTGATGGCTTCAGTATTCTGGGACTCGAAAGGTGTGATTATGATTGATTATCTTGAAAGGGGTCGGACTATAAACTCTGATTACTACTGCACCTTACTACGTCGTTTACGAGAGGAAATAAAAGAAAAACGTCGAGGAATGCTCAGAAGAAAAGTCCTGTTTCATTAAGATAACGCCCGTGTTCACACGTCAGTACAGTCAATGGCTGAAATTCACAACTGTGGCTTTGAACTGTTACCGCATCCGCCGTATTCACCTGATCTGGCACCATCAGACTTCTTTCTGTACCCTAACCTAAAAAAGCACTTGGGAGGTCAAAGATTTTCGACAAACGACGAGGTCAAAGCAGCTGTAGACGCATATTTTGACTCTAAGGAAGAATCATTTTTTTTCAACGGTCTAAATGCTTGGAAGGGGGAGGTGGCAAAAGTGTATTGAACTTGATGGTGATTATGTAGAAAAATAAAAATATAACTGATTTAGTATGTGTTTATTTTCTTGGTTAGGCCGAGTACTTTTCAATCCACCCTCGTAACAATGTGTATGCATATTACATGTAACTTAACCACACAAAGTAATTTATAATAATAAGGCAAATTAATTACAACGAACGTTATTGGTAACTACACTATTTCCAGTTTTTTTTTCATATCCAATGTAAAATATTAAAATATCTACACCTATGCACAAATTAATTCACAAAAAAGAACAAACCATAAAACTATAATTCTTTCGTAGACCTTAGAAATCAATCGCTCACAACATTTTGCATTTTCTCTTTACAGAGTTTCCATCGAACTCTTCGAACCCCCGTGGTGTAGCAATTCCAATGGAACTTGTGCACTCACATTAACGAGTGACAAGAGCGAAGCAATGGTTCTTCTTGACACCGCTTTGAAGTTTCAACTGCGCATGCGAATATTGTCGCTGGGTCCCTACTTGGCGGTCACGGTGACCACACTCGGCCATCCCGCGCCGCTTTTCTGCGATTGGGCTCCAGAGTGGACTGACCTCAAAATGCTACCCGCTATAAGACTAGGACCGCCGCCGTGTTCGCCCTACACGAAACAACTGGCAGATTCGGTCACGGACTGCCCGTTCGAAAGCTTGCGACTTATGAAATTCGCCAACGTAAAGGCTTTGGCACGCTCCACCGCCGCCGTGCGAGCTCTCGTTAGTTTCAAACTCAGTTCGGAAGAGATCAGAGAATTAACAGCTCGTGCGCGCAGCGGCGCCGACCCTGACGTGATTGCGACAGAATTTCTGGACGCGCATCCAAAGAAGGAGCGGCGCGGCGAGGTACGCGTGGTCGTGATGATGCCCAGAGTAACGGCGCGCGAGGCGTACGAGGCGTCGCAGCTGGCGGCCGCCGCCGAGCTCGTGGAGGCTGAACTCGAAGTAGCCGGTGTGCCGCGCACCGCGCGCCTCAAGGTGGAGCTGTTCGACGACAAGTGCGACGTGCGGCAGGCATACAAGTACATGTTGAACGCGCTGGGCACGGGCGAGTACGGCGCGCTGTCAGCGGTGGCGGGGCCGGCGTGCGGCGGCGCGTTCGCGGCGGTGGCGCGCCAGAGCCCGGCGCACCTGCTGCCCGTGCTGGCGTACTCGGCGCAGGCGCCGGCGCCGGCCGCCGCGCTTCTGGCGGCGGGTGACGCACGCGACGTGGCCGCCGCGCTGGACGCGCTGGCGCACCGCTTGGCCTGGCGCCGCGCCGCCGCGCTCAGCGAGCCCGCTGCGCGCGCCGCTCTCGATCCAACGCGACTGCATCTCGCGCTCGAGGTGCACCTCGACCTGCCCGACCCACTGCCCGACGACGACGGACAGATATTCATTGAGGTTTGTATTTCCCTAGACCTTACCCCTCAGATTGCCTCATTTTTTTAAAATAGAATAAGGGTGACAAATAAGCATATAGTCCACCTAATAGTGATTGAGTAAAAAGGTTCATGTATATAGTTGTATTCTATTGATCGACAGATGGAGCTATTTGATTTATGTACGCGCTATTGAATGTATCCTGCCGTAGTGGTTAGTTATCCGCTAATGTATGTCAAATTGAGTTTTACATCGAGAATAAAAACGAGTTGTGTTAACGTGAGTGTGTATCATTTCTTAACATTGGTGCCGAAAGCAGGGACCTTTAGATTGAAACTAAAGTGAAGTTAGTGAATTGTGAAGTGTTAATAAGTGGTAAGAAGTGAGAACAGTGCAAAGGTAAACGAAATTGGACTTTAAAACCGTGAGTAAATAAACTTTTCAAATATCAGTGAATTAGAAGATTGTCTTAGAACAATTACTCGGACTTGTAAAAATTTCGTAATTGCATTCTGTGGACTTAGAAAAATCTAGTGTTATTTTAGACTTGTAAAAATTTCGCGATTCTATTCTATACACTTAGAAAATTCTCAGAGCGTTGTGGCCTTGTAAAAATTTTGTGATTTGTTACTAAAGACTTAGAAAAATTTGTATAATTTGAACCTGTAAAATAATTGAGAATGTGTTATATGAACTTGCATTAGGTTTTAATTGTTCCATATACTTTGAACAGTTTATCGAGTTGAATTTTAGGATTTTGTGAATTATTAATTCGAAAGACTTAAAGAAAATTTACGTTAAATATAATAAAATAAAATGGAGAGATTAATCAAAGGGCAACAAGAGTTGTTTGAGCAATTAAGAAAAGCAGAGCGCAATCTTAAGAAGGCGAAGCATGAGGTTCGGGTGAAGTCAAGTTGTTTGACAGCAAGAATGGAAGCGTTAAACAAGTTGGAAGAAGATTTCAACCAAAATCATCTCGAAATAGTTGCAAAAGCAACAGAGGAGCAAATAGAAACGTTACAATATTTTCAAGATGACTTGCAGGATAGCTTTCAAGAATATTTTATACAATACAAAGCCTTATTGAAGGAGTACCTAGCTTATTCCGATATAAACACGACTACACAAAAGATAGACGGAAATGAGAATGCATCGAACAAAAGTCAAGGAAACTCTGAGGTGCAATTACCTAGAATACAACTTCCTATTTTCTCAGGAAAATACACCGAGTGGCAATCTTTTTATATGTTTGTCTCTTTAATACACGAAAATCATACACTTTCAGCTGTTCAGAAATTACATTACTTAAAATCGAGTTTGTCTGGAGAACCTAAAGTGCTTCTGAGGAATTTTGCTACTACATCGGCTAATTACAAAGAAGCATGGGAGCAATTAATTAAACGTTATAACAACAAAAGATATAACTTTAATGCTATTATGAAGACATTATTTGGACAAAAGAATATACAATACGAATCGGCGAATGCCATTAGACATTTGTTAGATACAACAACTTCTAGCCTAAAGGCTCTTAATAATCTTAACATTGGTACGGAACAATGGGACGCAGATATAATTCATTTGGTAGTGTCAAAGTTGGATCACGAGTCGCATCGACAGTGGGAAAATTATATAAGTGCTGCATCAGATGAATTACCTAAATGGTCTCAGTTAGAACAATTTTTAGAAACGAGATTTAGAACTTTGGAGATGATCGATACAAGTAAGCAAACTACAAGCAATAAGATTACAATACAATCGAAAAATTTAAACCAATCGGTAAAAGCTAAGTCATTTCATTCAGCTATGAATGTGAAACAGAGTTCAGCTGAGCAGAATTGCGCAATGTGTAACGGTCCACATTTTGTTTATTACTGTACTCAATTTAAAAAGCAGCCAGTTATTGAGAGACAAAATATTGCAAAAACTAAAAGGCTTTGTTTTAATTGTCTAGCACCTACGCATCCTGTATATAAATGTCATCAAAATACTACTTGCCGCAAGTGTGGTAAAAAACATCACAATTTGCTTCATTTTGAGAAAGAGGATAAAGAAGCTTTTAACATTTCGAAACAACATGATTTATCTAAAGAGAACCTCAATAAAATAGTGATGCGACTTCTTCAGCGAATGAGAGAAACATAGTAGCTAATTTTTCAAGACAAGATTTAAAAACTTATAATGTATTGTTAGCGATTGCTGTTACAAAATCTAAATCTAGAAATGGTTCCTATGTGATTAGAGCGTTGCTTGATCAAGGCTCGCAAGCTTCTTTTGTTAGTGAAAATACTGTACAATAGTTAGGTCTTAAGCGTACAAATGTAAATGGTAAGGTGTCAAGTTTGGGAGATGATCAAATGGTGATTAATCATGCGGTTAGTATTGAAGTTGAATCGCGTCACGTACCTGGGAAAATTATATGCGTTAATGCGTATGTATTAAAATCACTTACTTCATTGTTACCGGGTCGTGAAGTACGTATACCCGATTGGTTAGAATTAAAAACCTTACCTCTTGCCGATCCTGGATTCATCACGAAGGTTGATTATTACGCGGTGCTGACGTATACGGGGAAATATTGCTAAGTGGAATTAAGAAAAGTCCATATGGAAATTTAATAGCACAAAACACGTTGTTTGGGTGGATTTTGTCTGGTAAAGTAACACACGAGTTGAATAGTGAGAATGTTATCACTTTACATGTTCATATAAGAGAGGATGAGATACTGAAAAAATTTTGGTAAATGGAGAACGAGCCTAATAGTATCGAGAAAAAGTTAACAGCAGAGGAAAAATTATGTGAAAAGTTATACAAAGAAACTACTTTAAGGCGTGAAGACGGTAAATTCATTGTAAGATTACCTTTTAAAACAATTGACCCGCAGTGTCAATATGGTAGATCATTTGAGATTGCTGTTAACAAATTACATTCTTTAGAGCGAAGATTGTGTAAAAACCCCTACACTTTATAATGAGTACATTAACGTTTTACAGGAATATGCAACGTTGGACCATATGAAGGTAGTTAATGGTGATGATGTTAATAATCCTAAAGCCGTGTATCTGGGAAGGTAAAGAGACAACGAAGGTCAGAGTGGTCTTCAATGCTTCTAGTAAGTGTGTTAATGACGTGTCTCTTAACGACGATTTACTAGTTGGTCCTAAACTCCAACAAGATTTACGTCACTTGTTACTACGATGGCGCAAACATCCTATTTATATAGTTGCCGACCTAGTGAAAATGTATCGGCAGGTATATGTACATGAGGATGACACCGACTTTCAGAGGATATTATGGAGAACTAAACCTGAGTTACCAGTTCAGCACTATAATTTCCTAACATTGACGTTTGGCACTGCCTGTGCGCCTTATCTTGCAGTGAAAACGCTACAGACATTAGCAGAATTAGAAAAGGACAAATATCCATTGGCAGCTCAGATTACACAACAAGATTACTATGTTGACGATTTAATGACAGGTTGCGAAACTGAGGAAGAATCATTACACATTTACGAACAAATGTGTAAACTGATGGGAGCTGGTGGATTTGAACTGCAAAAGTGGAGTAACAATAATCAATTGTTTCTAAATCACATTAGGAAAGAGAATTTGAACACCGAAAGGTCTATAGCGATTAAGGTTTATAATGTGATGAAGGTTTTAGGCATTTGTTGGAACAGGGGTACAGATAATTTTGAGTATATAGTAAATCTAGCTGAACCTGAAGAATATATAACAAAACGAAAAGTTTTATCAGATGTTGCCAGACTCTATGATCCTATTGGATGGATTGCCCCAGTAGTAATTACTGCTAAGGTTTTCATCCAGAAATTATGAAAAGCATGCCTTGAGTGGGATCAGAAATTGCCCAAAAATCTTTTATCTGAGTGGTTAACATATAGATACGAGTTAATGAACCTTAAGAATATCACGATACCGCGGTGGCTTGGTTCAACAAAGGGGTCTAAATTGGAACTTCACGCATTCGCAGATGCATCGAGTGTAGCCTATGCAGCTGCAATTTATCTCAGGGTAATGAACGATAATAAAGAAGTAAACGTGAGGCTTATTACTGCCAAGACTAAGGTCGCACCAATAGAAAAGGAGGTGACCATACCCCGCTTGGAACTTTGCGGAGCAACTCTAGCTGCAAAATTATTAAACGAGGTTTCGCAAGTAATGGACATACCTAAATGAGACTTATATGCATGGACTGACTCAACTGTAGTGTTGGCTTGGCTACGCGGACCTGTCAGTCGATGGACGACTTACGTAAGTAATAGGGTGTCCCACATTCTCACAATTATGGATGTTGAACAGTGGGGACATGTATCCACTAATATTAATCCCGCTGACTGTGCGTCAAGAGGACTAAAACCGACGGAATTAAAGAGCCACAAATTGTGGTGGAGCAGTCCTAACTGGCTATCACAACAAATTGTTCATATTGAAAAGCCTGAAATAATGGATACTCGTGAAGAAGAACGAATAAAATCGTTTGTTGTTAAAGAAAAGGGATGTACTGATTTTGAATGGATGAAATTTTTAAACTTAACTAAGCTATTGAAAGTTATTTCGTTATGTCGCAGATTTCTGAAAATAAGGTTGCCGCCAGGTGAGAGGAAAGCCTTTCCAAAATTTGCTTCAAATGACGAGATGAATCAAACGCTACAATTTTGCATTAAACAAGTTCAAGAATGTGAGTTCGCGGAAGAAATAAATTCTTTGAAATTAAAAGGTTGCGTTGAAAATCGGAGCGTGTTACGCACTCTTTGTCCCTTTTTAGATAAAAATGGGATTTTAAGAGTGGGTAAGACGCCTAAGCCAAGCTAATGTAAGCTACGATCTGAAGAATCCGATCATTTTGCCTGCTGAGAATCATCTCAGCCAGTTAATAGTTGCTGATGCTCTACTTGCTTCTACAAAGACTCTTCATGGTGGTCCGCAACTGATGATGAGTTTTTTGAGATCAAAATTTTGGATATTGAGAGCACGTAATATGGTTAAAAAGTACTACAGAACTTGTGTTGTATGTTTAAGATACTCAAAAGCAGCAGCCACACAATTAATGGGTCAGTTGCCGGAAGTTAGATTTAAACCGAGCAGACCTTTCAAAAGTTCAGGAGTGGATTATGCGGGTCCAATTAATATCCGGTTCTCTCCAGGCCGTGGATCAAAATCCTATAAGGGATACATTTGTTTGTTCGTTTGTATGGTGACTCGCGCGATCCACTTAGAAGCGGTATCCGATTTGACGGCCAAAGGCTTTATCGCTGCATTTAGAAGATTTGTTGCACGTAGAGGTCATTGCCAAGATATCTTCAGCGATAACGGCACAAACTTTGTGGGAGCAGATAAAATGTTGTGTAAAATGTTTAATAACGCTAAATCTGAACTACATAATGAAATAGCCGAATTATTAACCTTAGAGTCAACAAAGTGGCATTTTATACCACCAAACGCACCTAACTTTGGAGGAATATGGGAGGCGGGTGTACGATGTGCAAAAGCTCATTTGAAACGAGTTATAGGTAACACTACCTTAACATTTGAAGAGATCTCTACTATGCTGACGCAAATCGAGGCCTGTTTAAATTCGCGACCTTTGAGTGTTCTTAGCGACAACCCAAATGACCCTCTCCCATTGACACCTGATGATGTGACTAGAGTCACATCATCAGGTGTAAGGGAGGATATTTAAAATGCCCTGTTAGTAAGCTTTGTGTGTTGGTTAAGTCATGAAGATTCAAATCACATTGTCACGGTGGGCGGCATTCTTCTTTGAGTTGTAATATAATTGTTAGGAGTATGTGGATTTTTTTTGAAGGACAAGTCATTGGTGGGCGGAATGAGTAAAAAGGTTCATGTATATAGTTGTATTCTATTGATCGACAGATGGCGCTATTTGATTTATGTACACGCTATTGAATGTATCCTGCCGTAGTGGTTAGTTATCCGCTAATGTATGTCAAATTGAGTTTTACATCGAGAATAAAAACGAGTTGTGTTAACGTGAGTGTGTATCATTTATTAACAGTGATGGTGGATTTATCCTTGATTTAGAATCAAAATTCAGATGCTTTGTCACCACTGAGGACTAAGATGGAATGAATAATTTTACGCTGTTATTCTGTGAGAGTGTGGTCTTTCTTCTTTCTTGTTCCTTTTCACCCAATCGTGTAACAACTATAATATAGCTGCACGTGGCTCTACGTCGTATAAAATATCTAATAGGAAGAATTTTGCCATAGTTGCAGGCCTGGCAAGCGGGTTGGCGGGCGCAGTTTTATATTATTACGAGTTTGTTACCAGTAAGATGCTGCTACCCATCTGCTGTTTCAGTTTCCTCCTGGCTCCTCTTGCGACAACCAAAAGTCGATATGACGTATAGGATATTCTTGCACCGCCACTACATGGTGTTTATAAAAACGCTATTACACAATTTAGGCACGGTTCAGATATTCGTTGATTTTCTATCAGCGATAGGGTTCTGAAGCGTAATTACAGGCTTAGCCGCGGCGATCCATTGCACAAGTCAAAAACTTTTATCTGATCTAATTATATCAAGGTCGAGGCTAAGTTTACAGTGTCCGACAAACAAACATAAACAAAATAATATATCCTGATGATTTCTTAAATTTACGCGAACACTACACATTGAATAAAACTACTTTAACGTATTTTATCGCGTTAACTTTAACTTGATTTTAATATCCGACGTTTCGGTAGATCGGACCAGAAGTAATAATTAAAAAGCTAAAGGTCCCTCGTGGCCACAGCCGCAGCCATAGCACCTGAGACGTCGGGTATTACAATCAAGTAAGCGATAAAATCCGTAATAGTAGCTTTATTCAAAATATATCCTCGACTCAAAAATCATTAACTTTTTTATAACGTAGTGTGACAAAAGAGCAAACAGTTCATCTGATGGTAAGTGGATGCTGTGGCCCATAGAAATACACATTTATTCTCAGTTAAGAATCAAAATGAAAATGCGTTATCACCAAGAGCACTAAAATGGAATGTCTCGATTCTAGTAAAAAGGGTCTCCGGTTGTCTACATTCTATTCTGCTATTTTACGCTGGTATTCTGTCTGATTTTACACAAATTCGGTGTAGTTAAAAGAAAACCTATGATTCGAATTTCGATTATCACCATAATATTCTAATTAATAACGCAGCTGCATACATAGAGCTTTAGTATTCAGCACAGATCTCAGCCATCTGCATTTGTCGATTTCCTAGATGTGTCAACAGGTTGTCATTCCATCCCCTTAACCACACTACAAAAGTTCACTATTTTGTTGTGGAGCTCTCGCGGGGTTGTAGTAATTGCCATGCCTGGCAGGCGAACTGGCGCACATTTGGCAGTGTGTTTGATAGCGATCTGTGTTGTCGCAGACGGCATACGGGACGGTAGCAACAAGTCCATTACCCGCTACTGGATTAATCGATTGTTTTATGGGCACACCGTACGGCAAGTAAGTTATAATAATCAGAAACACGGAGTAACTTTCAAATCGTTAGTGTTATTCTTTTTGTTCCTACTTTTAAGTTATGATTTTCAGTAAGAAAACTGAGCATTAATTTAAGACTAAGTAATTTTTGAAGTGAAAACTTCTTTAGCGGCGTTGTACACTTTTTTTGTAATGGGTAAAAAATGTTAAACTCGCGTCAGGACACGTGACCTGAACGAAAATGCGTAAGACGGACGGCGTAGGAGAGGAATTATCCCCCTCTCTTTCTACGGCGCGGCGAAAATATATGCCTGCGCCTGCTGTTTCGTTTAGACGCTTAATATAAATTGTCATGTTTGTGTACGATAACGCAATAAACCAATATTGTATTCTACCTACACATATTGTATTCTCATATTATATTCTACCTACATAAATGATAGTCCTTTTTGATGTTTCGATTTAGGCTTCGGCGTGTTTCCGCTTACAGCGCTAAAACATCATCATCATAATACATCATTACAACCCTTCACAAGTCCACTGCTGAACGTAGGCCTCCCCCAAGTAACGCCACAAAGCACGGTCCTGAGCCACCTGTATCCATCGACTTCCTGCATGCCTTACCAGGTCGTCACTCCACCTAGTGGAGGGTCACCCCACACTTCGCCTATGGGTACGAGGGTGCCACTCGAGAACCTTTTTTCTCCATTTGTTGTCCGTTCTTCGAGCTATATGGCCGGGATATGTTGTGTGCAGGTTGGGCTATGTCGGTCTTTCTGGTTATACTGCGGATATCCTCATTTCTAAGTTAATCATGCGGAGAGACCCCGAGCATAGCCCTCTCCATAGCTCGCTAAGCGACCTTGAGCTTCCTCATGCGGCCACCAGTTAAGGATCACGACTCAGTTCAGTAAGTCTTTATTGGCAACACGCACTAGTTGTACAATCTTGTTTTCAGGTTTTGAAGTATACCTGACGAGAAGATGTGTCGTAATTTCCCGAACGCTGCCCAGCCGAGTTGAATCCGTCCTTTGACCTTTCGGCCGAAGTTAGACTAACCTAGTTGTACTATTTGTCTCAGGTATTCAGTACCGGAATCCTCGGCGCCGACATATCGAGTATTGTGTAGTTTTGTAGTCAGTTCGAAGAGGAGGCCAAATTGGCCTCTAAAAAGTTTGGAGTGCTCAGGAGAGCGTGACAGTATTTAATGCCGGCACACCGCCTGCAACTTTACAAGCGCAGGTTCGGCCGTACATGGAATACTGTTCCCATCTCTGGGCCGGGGCTCCCCAGTGGCTGTTCGAATCGTCGGCGACCGAGCTCTTTCCAATCGGCTTGATTCATTCTCATGATCTCTATATATCTATCTCTTCGCAGTGCCATAATGGATATTTTTGAGTATTTTATCGCATTTACCAAGGGGAATGCTCTGAGGAATTGTTGGGACTAATTCCAGCCGCACAATTTCACCATCGCACATCTCGACAAAACTCACGATACCATCCATACCATCTGGATGTCTGGCGGTCCACCACTGTACGATTTAGAAGAAGTTTTCTTCCTCCTACAACTTCCTTGTGGAATCGACTAACACCAGAGATTTTTCCGGACTGATACAACTTTTTAAAAGGCCGGCAATGCATCTGAAATTCCCCTGGTGTTGCAGTTGTTCATGGGCGACGGTAGTCACTTACCATTGGGTGAGCCGCATGCTCGTTTGCCCCCTCTTCTATTAAAAAAATTGTTTTTAAAAATATTATTTCGAAATTCAACTGCAAAGGCATAACCATGTATTTATGTTTTTTCAACATACGACACGATGACGAGATTGAACCACGATGTAAAAAGGCAATTTACGAGTGGTAAACTGAAAAATTTTGTACATTCATCTTGAATATAAAAAAATGAGAACATCATGAATGAAGTCAAAGTCAATTAAATAGGCATCATTAAGGATAAATCAAAAACTGGTCAGATCTTGATCAAATTTATATGGGATCATAGAAAAAGCACCACTTTCAAAATCGGTCCATCTAGAAAAAAAATCTGAGGTAATACACGTAAAAAATACAGTCGAATTGAGAACATTCTACTTTTTTTGAAGTCGGTTGAAATTAATTTTAAATAAAATATATTTTAAAAGATTGTTTATTTGGTTAATTAGAGCATTTCTTTCGAAATCTACTCTCGTGTTCTATATTGATTGCAATGTTACACGTGTATAGTGTACATGACAGAATGAAAATGAAATGAAAAAAATGTACATCACAGAAAAGTAAACTACGAGTATGACAGAATGAGAAAGCAAATTCATGTTGCAGAAGTGAATGGCAGAGTCGGCAAGGGATGCCCTAGGCGAAAATTTATTAACCAAATTGATGATATATTGAAAATGGGTTAGACTAAGAGTACTTTTAACCGATAAGCATAAATGAGTAGGTATATGGATATAAAGGAAGTGGGAGAGGTGTGTCAGGATCGTGCTGGTCCGGAGTCTCTGCCTGCCCCTCTGGTTGATAGGCGTGAATGTTTATGATTTATGATTATGATCTTATTGCAAGTGTGTATGTTTGCGTGCAATCTTCTACCTTCCATGACCCCACCAACCCTCCGACCATACGGGATCGAGGTGAATCTCGGGAGCTGCAGGTGGTACTTGCGCGATCTTTCCCACGTGCACTTTCTTGACACTTCAAATTATTTCTTTTACTCCTTGTCTCATATTGCCACTCTCCCTTTCTGTGTATAACAAGCACACAACGCTTTCGGTTCCGGGCAGATCAATTGTTATGTTTCGGCTCTCTGTCGTAGTCCTCCGCACAGGCCAAAGCTCTTACCGTCAACGAGGTCCCGGAAGTACAGTATGTGCGTGTGCAGTGGGCGCGGCGCGTGGCGGCGGCGGACCTGCGCGTGGTGGTGGTGAGTGCGGAGGATGCGCGCGTGGTGCGCGCGGCGCTGTGCGCCGGGCACGGCGCCGGGCTGCTGCCGGGCGCGGGCGCGGCCTGGCTGCTGCCCGCCGCGCTGCCGCCCACCTGGCTGGCACCTGCGCCCGCCGACCGGCCCGCCTGCACGCGCGCGCAGCTGCGCCAGGTAGCGCAGGGACACCTCAGCTTCGCGCCGCACTGGCTCGCCGCCTGGCGCAATGAGACCGACCGCTCCACCGATCCGCTTCCCGCACAACAACACATAGTACGTACCGCTCCTCGAATTATTATGTTTTACCTGAATAATCAATCGAGTTTACGGTTCAAAAAAATCAATTAACTGTCATTGAAGTAATATGTGCTACGTACTACACGCAGGACGTGTGGCCGGAGGCAGAGTACCTTTTTACATACAGACTTTTACTCATACGCAAGTTTGCGTCCGTATGCTCTAATGTATTGGCAAACGATCAAGTATCTGTGTGTTCTCTAGTACATATCACTTCAATAGCTATTTAATTACTTTGATTGTGTAGTGACTGTGTAAAAATACCCTTTACCTCGTATCGCCCCGCGGGTGTCGCAGCATGCGCCAGAGGGAAGTTGGAACAGGTGATGGGCAGCAGCATCTTCCTGATAACTACAAACAAACTACGATTGACAATTCGCTTGTTAACAATAACAAAATCCCCCCCCCCCTACCTATGAGTAAAACTATGGAGAGAGAGCGGATCTTATAAGGCTGCCAGAGTAACGATAACGGATTGTACGCAATGCACAGGCGCAGCGGCAGAGCTGGGAGGTGCGGTGGCGGGCACGCTGCGCGGCTTGGGCGCGGCGCAGCGGTGGTGCGACGGGCGGCGAGGCGGTGGGCGGCGGAGTGGCGGGCGGCGGGGCGACGGAGTGCGCGCGCGCCGGTCCGTTGCCCGCGCTGTTGTACGACACGCTGCGCCTGTGGGCAGTCGCGCTCGACCGCGTGTTGGCCGCGCGCTCCGCGCTGCTCGCCGCCCTGCACGACCCCGACATCGTCCGGTTAGTGCCCACTCCGCTTTGTAACACGCTGTTATTAGCTTCGCGTCTATCTATCTATCTATATACCGCAATCTTTAATATAATTTTACCTATGCCTAGCTTGCGGACGCCGAACGACTAATAAATTTGCATTCGTATCAAGGACCGTTGACAGCACAATAATTTAATAACTTTATACTACTATCCTACTCAAGATCACCAGGAATAAATTTAATGATTTCTTATATTTACGCGAACACTACACATTGAAATAATACTAGTTTTTACGGAATTTATCGCGTATATTTAACTTTTTAAATACCCGACGTTTCGAACGCTTTACAGCACTCATGGTCACGGGTGGGACTGAGATGTTCAACGTCCATATGTCATTGTTAACCGCGGTTACCATAGATTAAAATTTAACTTTTGTTCCGATCTATGCAGTATGAACTTATGGTATCTTGAAGTCTTGCAGTTGTATTATTGGGTTGGGATTTAATTTTATTTGTTATAGGATCCCAAGCAAATGGTAGCACCCAGCCATCTTCTCTATTGAAATTAGGAAGTTTTTTGATTTCAATAGCCTCGCGAATCATCTTTGGAAGGAATCGGTGTTCTTTAGCGAGGATTTGCGGTCTATCAAATCTGATGTAGTGACGGGGGCGATCCTGTACGTGTTCACAGACTGCAGACTTCCCGGAGCGTCGATTCTTCACATCAGCTATATGTTCTTTAACGCGGGTTTTCATTGATCTTTTAGTTTGTCCTATGTAGGAAAGACCACATTCACAATCAAGCTTGTACACTCCTGCATCTTGCAGAGGGACATTACACTTGACTGATGGTAAAAACTGACCAATCTTCTTCAGCGGCTTGAAGTATGTTTTGATGGAAGCGCGCTTCAAGATGTAGCCAATCTTGTCAGTGACTCCTCTAACATATGGCAGTACAGCAGGTACACGCTCGACTGTGGCCGGCTTCACTCGTTCACTGTGACGTAGGCGCGGGACTCGAAGCTTGTTGTCATGCAAAACTTGCTTGACATGGTGGAGCTCGGCAGCCAGGTGTTTACTGTCACAGATCCCTCGTGCTCTCTGAAACAAAGATTTACCCACGGTAGCTAACTGTGAAGGATGGTGGTGAGAATCACCGTTTAAATATCTATCTGTATGGGTCTTTTTTCTGTACACAGTATGGCTCAAGGTGTTATCAGGATTCCGAATTACTAACACATCTAGAAAAGCTAAGGAATTGTTTGCCTCTAACTCCATTGTGAACTGAATTTTAGAATTTATAGAGTTAAGATGGTCTAAAAATGCAGTTACTTTATCTAAAGGTAGAATTGTGAAAGTGTCGTCTACGTACCGCTTGTAGAATCTTGGATTTATGGGAGAACTAAGCAGGGCTTTCTCCTCAAAGTCTTCCATGAATATGTCGGCGACAATGGGAGATACAGGTGAGCCCATCGCCACACCATCTACTTGCTTGTAGAACTCCTCCTTCCACAATAGGTAGCCAGATGTAAGGCAGTGTCTGAGTAATACTGCATATTCTACGGGCATGTTGTTTTCTTCCAGCCTTCTAGTTACAATTGAGATGCAGTCTTCAACAGGTAAGCATGTAAACAATGACTGCACATCAAAACTGACCATAGTTTCATTGTCTGCCAGATGTAGGTCTTTAATCTCGCTGACAAAATGGTAGGAATCCTTTATGTGTGCTCTTGTATGTCCCCTGAGCGGTGAGAGTATTTTCGCTAAGTGTTGAGCCAATCTGTAAGTTGGTGAATCGATTTGGCTCACTATGGGACGTAATGGAGCATTGGGCTTGTGTATTTTTGGTAACCCATACAATTTTGGTGATTTGGCGCACGTAGGTATTATCCATTTTACGTCCAGATTTAATTTTTCGGAGTGTTTCTTTATGAGGTCACTAGTTGTTTTTAGTGTGCTATTTGTTGGGTCGTTTTTAACCTTTTTTATAAGTACTTACATCCGACAAAAGTTCTTGTATTTTAGAATTATAATCTGACGTATCCATGACTACCGTGGCGTTTCCCTTATCTGCGCGGAGAATCGTAAGTTCTGGTTTATTGCGTAGGTTCTTTAACGCTATAAATTCGTCTTTGGGAAGATTCGGTTTAGGCACTGAACATCGACGTAACATAGACGAAATGTCTTGACGTATCGCCTCCAAATCTTCTTTCCGCATATTGTTTTTAAATAAACAGTCCTCGACACTACAGATAATTTCTTCGTACGGTAATTTGCGGGGTGTAATAGCAAAGTTGAGGCCTTTGGATAAAACCCTAATTGTTGCATCATCCAGTGTTTGTTTTGACAGATTATAGAGCGCGATTAATCTATGATCTGTGTTTGTCAATGGTTGCTTTTGGTTCTGGCATTGATTCAGATGTTTGACATTTGACTTGTTCGTTAATTTTTGATATTTTTCTATATGTTTGTTTTTGCATTCGTTATATTTACTAATTTCGCGTTTATTTAATGTTTCCATGCAAAAATTATAGTCAAACTTCGTTAAAGCTTTCTTTAATTCACTGGATGATGTGTGTATGGATTTATTTACGTCATATAGATCGGAGCGTTTTTGTTAGATTACCGTCCGTAACAACTTTTTACTCGCCTGATTTAAGATCTTAGCGCTTCCTCGAATGTCCTTTTTGGTTGATATTTTGACACACGTAGGAATGAGATTATGGTCACGGCATCTCTTCAAGAAATTTAAGGCTGTTAGATATCTTACGCGCTTGGTCTTTAGATCTTCTAATCGGCGTATTTTATTTGCAATTACCAGTCCGTACTGGTTTACATAATGATTTCTTATATTTACGCGAACACTACACATTGAAATAATACTAGTTTTTACGGAATTTATCGCGTATATTTAACTTTTTTATATACCCGACGTTTCGAACGCTTTACAGCACTCATGGTCACGGGTGGGACTGAGATGTTCAACGTCCATATGTCATTGTTAACCGCGGTTACCATAGATTAAAATTTAAGTTTTGTTCCGATCTATGCAGTATGAACTTATGGTATCTTGAAGTCTTGCAGTTGTATTATTGGGTTGGGATTTAATTTAATTTATTATAGGATCCCAAGCAGATGGTAGCACCCAGCCATCTTCTCTATTGAAATTAGGATGTTTTTTGATTTCAATAGCCTCGCGAATCATCCTTGGAAGGAATCAGTGTTCTTTAGCGAGGATTTGCGGTCTATCAAATCTGATGTAGTGACGGGGGGCGATCCTGTACGTGTTTACAGACTGCAGACTTCCCGGAGCGTCGATTCTTCACATCAGCTATATGTTCTTTAACGCGGGTTTTTATTGATCTTTTAGTTTGTCCTATGTAGGAGAGACCACATTCACAATCAAGCTTGTATACTCCTGCATCTTGCAGAGGGACATTACAAAAAAAAACTAGTATTATTTCAAGGAATAAATTTAATAATTATCAGGCTCAGCTCAGCTCAAGATCAATGAGTGTTATTATTATAAATTAGTGATTTATCATTGATAATAGCCCCTGAAAACGAGGTGATAGCAACCACGCTATCTCTAATTTGTTGTGTTGTTCATTGTGTTTTATATATAGTTGTAAACTGCTTTTTTTTAAAGTCCCGCTAGATTTCTTGCTGGTTTTTCTCAAAACAGAGGTTTTCTCCGAACTATTAAACGTAAAAGTGACTTACAAAAAAAATCTTTATTTGTTTCTGGTCTCGCGAATCCTTTTCTGAGATATCAACCGGTAATTTTTTTACGAGCTTGTTTTCTGCGAGGTGATCCGTCAACGTTCTTCTGAATGCCCGTGTAGTGCATTCGTTAATTTCCTTTTTGTTGTGACAAAATTATTTTCCTAATTCGATATGCTCGACATGTTTTAAAGCTTATAATTCAGTTTAGTTTTCTGTAATTATTTTTCAGATTAGTCAGGCACGAATTCTTTCAAAACTACTGTCGGAGCCAAGCGACAGTAGCGTAATAGATATAGGTCCCTTCAACTATACTTTAACTTCAACAAAACTGCGTAGTCATAGTTGGCATAACTGTGGCGTGACAGTACTGCGTTAACAAAGTCTTATTTTTTTAATAAGTACCCAAATAAATAACAAACGTGCGAATGATAATCAGTTGATCTCGCGCTATTTAAAAATTGTCAGTTTTAAAGATGTTCTGGGAAATGGTTTTCCCGTCCCGTCATGAAAATTGTAGACATCGGCTTTTCCTTTACATCTTATTTGAACATTTTGTCAACAAAATACTTAGATGAACATTTTATTAATGTTTTGTTTTAAACGCTATACATTATGTACGGTGCAACACTGTGCATTCTCCCGCGTCAGCATTTCAGTAATTAGCAAATTAGACACTATGCGCGACTGACCTCATTCATTAATATTTTACATTTTTAATGCTTTGGAGTTTGGCTATCATTACGGTCGCGCGACCCAACCTTATATTTTTGCCAAATTTAGTATTTTGTGAAATCTCAATAAATCTTTATTTTTTTCTCAAGATTGTGTTTAAAACATACATAACAAGACCAAGACCAAACATTTTGTGGTCCTTCAAGGAAACTGATCAGTGTTTTGTGGACCTCAAGTGCAGTGCGATCGATTCGGTTGGCCTCCCACCAGCGGGTCTCACCAGACGGATTGAGACGGCGCTCTACGTGTACTGAGAGTCTGCAAATATACTGAGAACCAGTAACAATACCAAGCACCAGACCAAACATCTTATGGAGGATACATTATTAGATACGATAACGTTACCGAATAATGGTTTCGCTAAAAAGAAATCAATAAGAGCGAATCTTCAAAACTTCAAAAACGTTTGTAACCGCTGTCATAAATTAATTAATTAAAAATGATCCCCATTTCTTTATATAACCGTTATCGTCACAGTCTATTAAAGTCTATGTTTAGGTTTAAAGACATTTATTCTCATAAAGACATTTTATACGCCACTTACATGAGAACATAAAAAAAAGTAAATCTAAATAACAAAATTCGTTGTCGTACCTACTATATGTTGTCGAAAAATAAACAACATCAAAAACAGCTATCGACGGGAAAAATCTATACAAATAAAAGAAAGGTTAAATTCTAGTATTCACTATCACCTTAGCACCACAATACTAGGACCAGGAACAAACCAGTCCAAACACTCAGATAGATATGTTTATGATTATATGATTTGTTAGTCGCTTTTTGAATACATTGAACGAGTCTACATTTTTTATTTCCGAGGGTATCTTATTAAAAAGGCGCACACCTTCACATGTAATTGTGGTCTGGCCGTACTTTGTTCGAGTTTTAGGCAACAAGATGAAGCTTGCGCGTCGAGTGCAGATGCGCCCAACTTTTTTTCGCTTGGTGAATTGCAGATCCGTGCGGACCTTCTTGTTCATGGATTTGCGAATAAAGATACATGCGCTGTAAATGTATAATTGTTTGATATTCATCAGATTCGTCTCTCGGAAAAATTTTGATGTTGACGTTCGGAAATTGTAGTTGAATAGCATTTTTATGATTTTATTTTGTAGGATTTGTAATTTGTTTAATCTGGTACTGACAGCGCTTCCCCAGACCTCGATGAGATATAACAGGTGTGGTTTAACTAGGGCATTATATATTGTGAAACGTAGTTTCTGTGGTATGTATCGAATATTAATCCGGAGTAAGGCGTGAAGTGACATTAATTTGGTTATTAAATATTTAATTTGAACTTTCCATGTTAAATGGGTACCCAAATAAAGGCCAAGATATTTTACATTAGTTTCTTCTTGAAATGGTATATTGTTTATTTTAAGAGGTGAGAAATTGGGTATAGGTTTTGTTACTGCCCCAGGCTACCCTGACAATAGCTGATCGGAACTCGGGCCCATCAGGAATTCCACTCGACGAGTAGACAAGGGGAGGGTAAAAAGACCTGTGGAATATTAAGCTATAGCGGCTAACAAAGAACCAAACAAAACTTACCTTTTACCGTCGAAGTAGGGTTAACCCTAATATATATATAAATAGTGGAGCGCGTGTGTGGGTTGTGTTCATTACGTGTTCAATTGTGTAACCTGACATCCCCGCTGGTTGCAGAACAGCAGATCCGAAGGCGTCGCCTCAGCTACTAGGAAACTGTTATTTAATTAATGTCACTTATTATTTAATGTCAAATTAATTGTCTTTAAGTTCAAACAATCAAGTCCATCGACGTTAATTGACGTTAGACACGCGGTACAACTCAAGGACAGTGGGTCAAAGTTCAATGACATAGGCCAACGTAGCACAAACTAACACCGCGTCGATTCAATTAACTGCATAAGGGACCTTCCCTTAATCATTACAAATTCCTAGCCGTCCTCTGTCATGTAACGCGATAAAAATATACACTAAATTCGAGGCGGTCTGGGTTATCTTCTATATTCAATATTAAGTTCAAAATGGCGCGCTCTATTAACACGAGTCTTGAATATATGAGCGACCCGGGCTTCTCACAATAAACTAAAGAATTAAGCCTAGTTATCAATTCGCCCACTAATATAAGATAACTTAAGACCGTACTTTCGACGCGCAAAATTATATTACTCTAGAGAGCCCAACCGGGGAACGTCGCGCATCGGCGCGGGCGCCGCGCGACAAGGCTCGCAGCCTCGCGACGGACCGCCCGGCTTTGCCGCCGTCTTTCTTCCTTCGCGGCTCGATGCAAACAGGGCAGACTGCGCTGCACGCAGTATGTGGCTAGTCGCTGAGTCCTCTCGCCCCGCCAACCCTCTCTTCACACCTCTCGAGATAAGATAATCTACTATACGGCGCGAACAGGTTTATTTTTTGCTTTAAATATTATATAGCTAGTTTTAAAAATGTTGATAGTTAGTAAATTGTATTGTAACCAATCGCGAAGAATGTCAAGGTCCTGCTGGGCTTGAGAGACAAGATCATGAATTAAAGAACCAAAGTAAAAAAAAACAAGTGTCATCGGCGTAAAGTGTGATATTGCCATTCAAGCCCAACTCATGAATATTGTTAATATAGACTAAAAAGAGCATAGGATCCAATATTGAATCTTGTGGAACTCCATAGGTTATGGGTTGTGGGAGACTTTGAGTCTATTTTTACGATCTGGGATCTATTAGTAAGGTAAGACTCAAACATTTTAAGGCTATGCCAGTAATACCAATGACTTATATCAGCGACAGATAAATCGAATAGTTGCAAATAATCCTGATCTGTGTGTCCTCGGGGAGAAGATAAATCGTGTGACTGAAGCTAAGAATCTGGGATTGCTTATGGATGACGCGCTTCGCTTTGAGAGACACGTGATCGAGATCGCACGTAATTGCTTTTACAGACTAAAAGTATTATACCGAATACGTGACTTTTTGAGTGAAGATCTGCGCATTAAGCTTTGCAACTCCCTTGTACTCTCCAGGCTAAACTATGCCGATACGGTATATGGACCAAGGCTACTTTCGAAAACTGACCGAATAATTCAGAGGATCCAAAATGCTTGTGCCAGGTATATACACCACATTCCCCCACGAACGCACGTCAGTCCCTATTTAAATAAATCAAAGTTATTAAGAATGTCCCAATTAAGAGAACTACATTTAGCAACACTAATATTCGATGTCTTTCAAAACAAAAAAGCCCGGGTATCTATTAGAAAAACTAAAATGGCGCAAGGACGGTAATTTTAAGGATATTCGAACAAAATCAAATGTCCTTTCAATACCAAAACACACAACGGCAGCATTCCGTGGTAGTTTCCGATATGCAGCTACTAAATGCTGGAACAACTTGCCCCCACCTATCCGCCAACTAAATACCATCAGCCTTTTCAAGGTAAAAGTAAAAGAATATTTTTGTCACGTTAACATTTAGGGCGGATAAAATAGCTGCATTATATTTTCATAGTATAATATAAATATCTATATTGTTTTATTGTAAATTCTCATTATATTATTTATTATATACATTTATACATACCTACTGCATAAATAAGGTTCCCATCCTTTCTCATTACCATTATGTTATTTTATTATTTTGATAACATCTTTCTCGAAAATAGAAATAAAGCGAACATACTATCCTCGCAGGCGAGTCCAACCTCAATGGGCATTGCTGAAAACCAACGCTACCGCAATCTTGCGATAGCATTATGTTGAGTCAGTGCCCTTTTCAGCATCACATCACTCATGCAATTGAATCATTTTATGACTTTTGTTATTTACTTTTAACTTTTATGTTTTTATGTATTATTTTATTTTTTGTATCAAAACTGTATGAATGTAAGTTGCTGAATAAATGCATGTCTATGTCTATGTCTATGACTTCCAGTTTTTTAAGAGAAATTTATGATTTACGGTGTCAAACGCCTGTTTTAAATCGACGAATACTCCTAGTACGATGTTTTTCTTATCAATGTTATGTCTACTGCTTACATAGTTTCTCCTCGATAGATTACCTCTTAAGGTATTGTTTGTATCTGTCATTGTTGCCACGTTTGGCAAGCGGGTTGCCAACCGCAGTTTTTTTTACTTTCAGTCGTTATTATGAAGACGCTTCTGTGTCCCCCGTGTCGCCTGTTACGACAATCACGAGATGATATGAGGTAGTGGATATTCCTACACCAACACTGAACTGTAAATTTTTAACTTTCAGTTCTCATGCCGAATTATAACAACAGCGATATGCCAGCAATGGCAATTTTACGACTTAAAAACTTTTCATAATAATACCCATATATATATATATATAGAAATCTGTGGAAATTTAAGGATGTTTTTCTTTTAACAGGAGCCTCATGGACAACGCAACACAGAGCAACTTCAGCGGGCTGACGGGGGAGTTCTCATGGGTGCGAGAAGGCGCGGGCGCTGCGCGCGTGTCGCCGCTGGTTCTGCTGCAGTGGGAGAACGGCACGCGGCGTGAGGTTGGGCGCTGGCGGCGCAGCGCTGAGCTGCGGCTGGCGGCACTGCGCTGGCGCACGCCGGACGGCGCGCCGCCCGGCGACGGCACCGACGAGCGCTGCGCGCTGCGCCCGCTGGCTGAGCTGCTGAACGCCGACTGCCGCGTCGCCGCCGTTACGCTCGCTGCACTGTTGCTCGTGCTGGCCATGGCCGCGCTCGCGGCCGCCGCGCTGCACTGCAAGCGCCGCGCTGAGCGCGACTACCTCGCGCGGCTCGCCGCGCTCTCTTTGCGCACGCTGCCTACCAAGTCGGACGGCCTCGACCGCTGGGAGGTATCACGCGAGCGCGTCGTCATCAACCGTAAGCTCGGCATGGGCGCCTTCGGAACCGTGTATGGTGGACACGCCCTCCTCGCCGAGGATCGCGGCTGGACTGCCGTCGCTGTAAAGACGCTCAAGGCGGGTGCAACCACCGAGGAGAAGCTCGACTTCCTTTCGGAGGCAGAGACAATGAAACGTTTCGATCATAAGAACATCGTGCGGCTCTTGGGCGTCGTGACGAAGACGGAGCCGGTATGCACCGTGATGGAGTTCATGCTGTATGGGGACCTGAAGAACTATCTGCTGGCGCGGCGGCACCTGGCGGGCGGCGCGCTAGTGGACGCGGAGCCGGACGAAGGCGCGGACGAGGTGTCGCCGCGCCGCCTCACCGCCATGGCGCTGGACGCGGCGCGCGCGCTCAGTTACCTGGCGCAGCTGCGCTACGTGCACCGCGACGTGGCCGCGCGCAACTGCCTCGTGTCCGCGCGTCGCGTGCTCAAGCTCGCCGACTTCGGCATGACTCGACTCGTCTTCGAGAACGACTACTACCGCTTTAGTCGCAAGGGCATGCTGCCGGTGCGCTGGATGGCGCCGGAGAGCTTGACTCTGGGCGTGTTTTCTCCGGCCTCCGACGTGTGGTCTTTCGGTGTGCTACTTTACGAGATCGTCACTTTCGGCTCGCTACCGTTCCAGGGCCTCAGCAACGCCGAAGTTCTAACACGGGTCAAAGGGGGCCACACGCTCGAGTTGCCGCCTGGACTGAAACCGCAGCTGTATGTTTACTTTCTTCTTTATACCGTCTTTTATGTTAAACTTACTTTTATTTAGCGGATGGCTGCTAAATAAATTGTTTGATCATCAATTAAAATCACGCTTGCTTAAGAGGGATTATACGTTTTTTATGGAGGAGGAGACACATGAACATTCAGCTCAACTCATGTTAAACAATCACCGTCCCCCATGATCATAGGCAACCTTTGCGTTTCTAACGGCAACTCACTCGCAATATTGCAAGTGCGTTGCCGTTAGAAAGGTGTAGGCTCTTTTTTTGAAAGACACTAAGTCATATGATAACTAGATTTCTCAATGAACTTTACGCTTGTTTCTTTATTTTCAATTAATATTTGTCACCTAGCACTAAGAAGATTTAGTTTAGGCTACGCGGTATATATCGTATCAAGCAGTGCACATCCCCTTATTATCCAAAATGTGTCGTAAGAGGCGATAGAGGGAAACAATTCAGGAGGTCGACAACGGCGTCTTCCTAGTAACGAAATAAAAAATGCGGTTGCAAGCCCGCTTAGCGAGCGCGGCAACTGTGCGGCAATCTGGTGGGGGTCATTGTCCAGCAGTGGACGTTCATAGACTGTAACGGTAACGCGGTATACAATATAATTAATGGAAGGACTGTAACTCGAGCGCAGCGAGGGGCTGATCAAGTCGTGCTGGCAGCGAGAGCATCGCTCGAGGCCGAGCGCGGCGCAGGTGGCGGCGCTGCTGGGCGAGTCGCCACGGCTGCTGGCGCCGTGCCTCGACGTGCCGCTGGACGCGCTGCCTCTGGACGCCGAGCCGCCGTGGCGCGCGCCGCCCGACCGCGCGCAGGCCCTCTGGCTCTCGTGGACCGCACCCGCGCCCGCTTCCGCACCCGCCTCCGCGCACACCGACACCACCTACCTCAGCTCCGAGCCGCGCGACACAGACCGCTTCCTGTCCTGACGATACCACACACTGCGGCTCCCAGTCGATCTCCTCGCACTCCGACCTTCGACGACATTCCACTTGATTCTAGTCACGATGTAGCAGCAGAGTTAGTTAAAATGTAGTACATAATAAATATTTATATGTAATTAAGAAAAAAAAATAAATATTAACTAAAACTTACTGCAACGTTCTATTTAATTTTCCCTTCACAATCCCGAATATTAGTAGCTATTTTTATAATATACAATACCAATAGGCACATGTTAAATGCCATCATATAAGCAATTAGAACTTTTACAAGTATGGTGTGATTTCGTGGTTTTTGTCTATCGTACGAGTAAACTATTTAAATGCCAAGCACATCTCGTGGCAAATATACAGCGGTACTGCGGCTATCTTCTAAACGCCTAGCGTAATAATATGCTCAAACCGTTGACCAGAACCAATAGAAAAAAGATTGTATAGATGGATGGACTCCATAGTTGATGTTGACCTGACTAAAACGGCTGTTACTTTTGTAACTGTAACTCGTTAGAATAATACAATATCATGGAACCTAACTCCTGAGATCGTCTCGCAGGCGACTGCAAGTTGCAAACTACGACGCTCCAAAGCTCTCGTGGCAATTGTGATATATTTATTGACGATATCGTGTTGTGTGCGGTACCGCTCACGTGGCGCTTTCAAATACGCAGTTCACTCGACTCTCTGAAACGGAAACCGCATTGGATTCCTGGACAGAAAATAAGGCCTACCACATAGAAGATAATTTCTCACCTCTCCACACATAGTATTTATGTGACGAGTTTAATATTCTTAAAGTTTTCAGTAAAACCGTACAACATTGTAAAATTAAGCCAATTCTCAGAGTTCTTTGCATATATAATGAATTATGAATGAATTATTTTACGTGTTAAAAGCCCAGCTAACATAAATGATATACGGATATAAGTTATAAGAATATTTACTACTTTAAAGGAAAAACGCCCACAAGGAAAACCGTTATCAGTTGTAACGATGTAATTAATTCCAAATAATCCAGCAACATGCTTCAGTCAATGCCCGCGGCCCGAGTGTCAAATAGCGCGAACCTTGATAGCCAGCGTTTGGGCAGCGCATAGCTCGTGGCCACACTTTTCTGGAGTCTAATCACATTTCACAAGATATTAACTGAAAATTAGCTGAAACTGAAGACATTAGTTCATCTTTTGTACGTATCCTTTTTGAAAATTGTGAAAAAATTTAGAATAAACTTCCTCATATCAATTCCTTTGTGCGATTGCAATATTACATCCGATTGAGTAGTATTGTTAGTGCTCAGGGCTAACAATGGACCTCTTAGTTGTTTCTTGAAGATAGATTTAAATGTGTATGGAGCACAGTAGTCGCTTGCCATCGGGAGGTGTGAGTGCTTGTGGCAACTCCCTGGCCATAGTCGTTTTAAAATAATAACGGAACCAGACGTTTATTTGCAAAAGAATTGCAAGAGAATTTACTTTATTTTTCATTTTTAAAATATGCTATTTAATAAGTGAAATGAGTCATGTGGTGCATTGGGTATCAACAGAACGAAGCATTGATATTGAAACGTAACGACATCACCCGCAATTAATGTTGCATTACCATTACAACTTATCAAAAGTCCACCGCTGAATGTAGCATTCCTCCATAAATTACCTTATAGGGGGGATATTTGTCATAGTCACGTTTGGCAAGTGAGTTGGCAATCTAATTTTTTTATTCAGCTGTTACCGATAAGATGCTGCTGCTCTTTTGATAGCCACGGGATGATATGAGGTAGTGGATTAGAAAAGAATAGTATAGAATAATTTTTTATTCAATATAGATTACATGTTGCAATTCTTATCGAAACTTATTTCTTACTTTACCACTGGTTCGAAAAAAAACGTCTGTTCTGGGAAGACCAGCAAGAAACCTGCTGGGTTTCTTGCTGGTCTTGCTGGACTTTCTTTAAACATATTTCAACTTACAATAAATTTATTTTGTACAATTTTTGTATGAATTTTTTATAGAACCAGCGTGGTGGTGACCACTTCATTCCCAGGGGTCAAAAAGGGTTATTATAATATAAATGGAAACATTTATGTATTCATTTATATTATAATAACCCTTTTTGTACAATTTTTCTTTAATAAAACGTTTAAATTTGTTTAATGACAAATTTGTCATTAAACAATTTTTAAAAAAAAAATTGTTTAATGACAAATTTTGTACATTTTCTGTGATTTTGTTGTAAAAGCGTATACATTGCTCCATAAATGAATTACTAATTCTGTGGATTCTAGTAACTGGTATTACAAGCTTATATTTTTTCCTATGTATGTAAGTATGAACATCTTTACTATTATGAAAGTTGTTTATGTTTTTAGCTATTTTTGTTAATGTACATACATTTTCGTAAATATATTGTGATGCCAAAGTTAATATGTTTATTTCCTTAAATTTTTTATATGAGACTCTACAATTTAAGTTATAATCCCGTACGGCTCTCTTTTGCAAAACAAATATGCCAGTCGCCAGTATTATCCCATAGTAAGATTCCATAAAACATTACGCTATGAAAGTAACTAAAATAAACTAATCTAGTTGTCTCAACGTTGCTTAGACTTCTAATCTTTCTTACAGAATATGCTGCAGAACTAAGTCTGCCTGCTAATTTGGATATAGGGTGGCCCCATTGAATCTTAGCGTCAATAGTAATACCAAGAAAAACAGTAATCCCCACAAGACACAAATCTTCCCCATTTAACCCCTCAGTCCCCTTAAAATTCTTGTGGCCGTAGAAGGAAAAGGGGAGATCTCCCACCGGGCAAGGTGTGAGCGGCCAACACTCCATGTGATAGTTCGGAGATGTTCTATATATGCTGTTTATGATTCGGAATGTTAATAGCGTGATTTAAGTTTCGGTGTGTTTCGCTTGCGGCGCGACGACAGCGCCGCCACAGTCTCATGCTGTCGCATTCGCCTGGCAAATCTCGAGCGATCACATGCGACAGCACTTAAAACCATTAAAAGTTATATTTGGAGACTACTTTTCTACGAAGTTTGGCATTGTAAATCATCATCATCATCATCATCATTACAGCCCTTCACAAATCCACTGCTGAACATAGGCCGCCCCCAAGTAATGCCACAAAGCACGGTCCTGAGCCACCTGCATCCATCGACTTCCTGCATATCTTACCAGGTCGTCACTCCATCTAGTGGGGGGTCGCCCTACACTACGCCTACCGGTACGAGGCTGCCACTCGAGAACCTTTCTTCCCCATCGGTTATTGGTTCTTCACTAACATGGCCGGTCATTGCCACTTCAGCGTACTAATCCGTTAGGCTATGTGGGTCACTCTGGTTTTACTGCGGATATACTCATTTCTGAGTCTATCACGCAGAGAAACTCCGAGCATAGCCCTCTCCATAGCTCGCTGAGCGACCTTGAGCGTTAATACCCCCCCCAAAAAAATTCCACTCAAGACTACAACTGCTCGGGGCAAACGGAGCAACAAGACCAAGGCGACCCCTGCCACGCTGTCCGTGAATTTCTGCAATATCAGGGGACTTCACTCTAACCTCTTGTCTCGTATCTCTCCTACCCGGGGTACAAACTGGAACACTCTGAACAGAGGACATCTGTTCTCGACGCCTCGGCATACTTGAAGGTTCGGATCTGCCATCCTTTGGCTACGCGTAGACAGCGATGACAATCCGCGCGTCTACGGGTGCCTCTATAGGTCCCATAGCGGTAATGCTGAAACAGACCGACTCTTCGACCACGTCCAAATGGCTACAGATTCGTTGCTACAGCAGATCCCCTCCGCAGAGATCGTGATCCTCGGCGACTTTAACGCCCATCACGCCGAATGGCTTGGTTCACGTTTAACCGATCATGCGGGGAGATCTGTTCAAGATTTTGCCTTGGCTTATGGTCTGACACAACTGGTTACTTCGCCTACGCGGATTCCAGATGTGGAGGATCATGCACCTTCCCTGTTGGACCTTCTGCTGACCTCTCACCCAGACGGATATCAGATTTCCGTCGACGCCCCTTTAGGCTCCTCAGACCATTGTCTTGTCCGGAGTGTGGTGCCACTCACGTTGATTGCACGCAGTTGCATTCTGCAGGCTGCCGCCGTGTTTGGCACTATAGGTCAGCCGATTGGGATGGGATGCGGTCTTTCTTTGCATCCTACCCTTGGGGGCGGGTTTGCTTCTCGCCGGACGATCCCAACGTTGTTGCGGATTCTGTCGCCTATGTGGTACTTCAGGGTATGGAACTTTTTATTCCTTCCTCTGTGGTGCCCATTGGAGGCAAATCTGAGCCATGGTTTGGTCGCTCCTTTAAAATAGCATCATGCTATAAGCAGGAGTGCTACCGAGCCTGGGCTGACGCATCAGCGTCCCGGGATGTAAACACCAGCGCTATAAAAAAGAAGTATAATTCCGCCTCTAGGTCCTTCAAAAGAGTCATTGCCAAGGCAAAGTCAGAGCACATAGGCAGAATTGGCGAGAAACTAGTTCGCCTTCCTTCTGGAACCCGTGCATTCTGGTCTCTCGCCAAGGCTGTCCAGAGGAATTTCTGTCGGCCATCTCTTCCATCTCTGCACAGGGAGGACGACTCACTGGCCCATACCGCAAAAGAGAAAGCCGATCTTCTAGGCACTTTATTTGCGTCCAACTCGACCCTCGATGACGGGGGCAGTACGTCGCCGACCATCCCGAGGTGTAAGTGCTCCATGCCGGAAGTGCAGCTCACACAGCGCTCGGTTCGAAAAGCACTCCTCTCCCTGGACATCCACAAGTGGAGTGGGCCTGACGGAATCCCCCGGACGTGTGCTCCAGAGTTGGCACCGGTTTTAACACGTCTTTTCCGGTACTCCTACTCCCTAGGCGTAGTCCCAAAATCATGGAAGACGGCTTTCGTCCACCCGATCCCTAAAAAAGGCGACCGCTCAGACCCGTCCAACTACCGGCCTATCGCCATCACCTCCTTGTTCTCCAAAACAATGGAGTCTATTGTAAACTGCCAGCTCATGAGGTTCCTTGAGGATCACCAGCTGATAAGTGACCGCCAATACAGTTTTCGCCGTGGCCGGTCAGCTGGTGATCTTCTGGTCTACCTAACTCATAGAAGGGCGGAGGCATTAGAGTCCAAGGGGGAGGCATTGGCCGTTAGTTTGGACATTGCGAAGGCCTTCGATCGAGTTTGGCACAAAGCGCTTCTTTCGAAGGTCCCTTCCTACGAGCTTCCCGAGAAATTGTGTGATTGGATCACCAGCTTTCTTGCAGATCGGAGCATCAAGGTCGTTGTAGACGGTGCAAGCTCCGATTGCAAGCCTATTAATGCTGGTGTTCCACAAGGCTGCGTGCTATCGCCAACGCTGTTTCTTCTGCATATCAATGATAAGTTGCAAACCCGTAACATTCATTGCTATGCAGATGACAGCACTGGTGATGCTCTTTACACCGGCCGAGCCAATATTTCTCGGGAAAACGTCTCCGAGTGCCAGGACAAACTTGTGTCTGAAGTCGAGTCTTTGCTGAACAGAGTCTCGGATTGGGGGCGACTAAATGTAGTCCGTGTAGTGGCGGTTGAGAATATCCACTACCCCATATCTTCCCGTGGGTGTCATAAGAGGCGACAGAGGGACACAGAAAGGAGATGGGCAGCAGTATCTTCCTAATAACAACAATAACATAATAAAAAACTGCGGTTGCCAACCTGCTCGCCAAGCGTGGCAACTATGGCAAATATCCCCCCATGAGCAACGACGCAAATAAACGGGCCCCAGTCCCCGTCGGCCCCGCTATTCCTGGCTACGGTGGCGATCATGGTAACGGCGGGGCAAGGGGTGCTAAGAATCTCCGGTGGAGGTTCGATTGCCACCTACGACGACTCGACCTGGCAACTTATAACGCACGCACCCTGAGGAATGACGAGAAGATACTGGAGCTGGAAGAAGAGGTAGACAAGTTGCGCTGGCATATTATTGGACTATCTGAGGTCCGAAGAGAGGGGGGAGGACACGGTAATCCTCGAGTCCGGCAACTTGTTCTGTCACCGGGAGGGCGACTATCTGTCCCAAGGAGGTGTCGGATTTATCGTCCACAAGTCTCTCATCAACAACGTTGTAAAGATTGGGAGTGTGTCGACGAGGGTCGTGTACCTGATACTCAGAATGACCAAATGGTATTCGCTGAATGTCATACAGGTCTACGCACCAACCTCGGCACATCCCGATGAGGAGATGGAGGAAATGTATGAGGATATTTCCAAAGCCATGCATTCCTCCAAAAGCCACTACACGGTGTTGATGGGAGACTTCAACGCAAAACAAGGCACAAGAGAAAACGGTGAACTGAAGTTAGGGAAATTTGGAGTAGGGCCACGGAACCAAAGAGGCCAGCAGCTGGACGACTTTATGGAGAAAGAGGGACTCTTTATGATGAACTCTTTCTTGCACAAGCGGCCCCACAGGAAGTGGACCTGGTCGAGCCCCGACGGTTCGACAAAAAATGAGATTGACTTCATTATGACCACCAGACGCTAACTGTTCAGTGATGTCTCAGTGATCGCAAGGGTGATAACTGGCAGCGATCACCGAATGGTTAGAGGCACACTGAACCTAAACTTTAAGTTGGAGAGGTCTCGTTTAATGAAGCCAACGCTCCGTCCCCCTCGTGCTCTAATGCAAAATCCTGAAAACTTTCAGCTCGAGTAACGTAACCGCTTTCAGTGCCTAGAAGATTGCAATGCAGTGGACGATATGAATGACAAGCTCGTGGAAACTGTCCATGCGGTCGGAGCTAAGTTCTGCAAGACCCGCCGCAGAAGACAACAAAAACTCTCCGATCACACTCTTAATCTCATGGCTGTTAGACGGGAGATAAGGCTGCAATCGTCAACAGATTTGACAGCATACAGGCAACTGAACAGACAGATCTCCAAATGCATGCGGCGAGACTTACGCAACTTTAATACTGCTCGTATTAAAGAAACGATCGAGCGGAACCAGGGCTCCAAAGTCTTTGCCAGAGATCTGTCTGCCAGAAAGAGCCAACTGTCAAAGCTGAAGACTGAGTGTGGCAGCATCGTTTCCGAGACACCTAGATAGGAGATTGAGAGGTTCTATGGGCAGCTGTACACATCATCGTTGGAGCCACACCCAAGTGTGAGTAACGATCCAAGAGCAAGTCTTACCCGACACTATTCCGATAATATCCCGGACGTCAGTCTGAGCGAGATTAGAATGGCTCTTCAACACCTTAAAAACGGCAGGGCCCCAGGCGAGGATGGAATTACAGCGGAGCTTCTGAAAGCGGGTGGAAGACCGGTACTTGAAGTCCTTTAGAAGCTCTTCAATTCCGTCCTCCATGGTGGCACTACTCCGGAGACGTGGAGCAGAAGTGCGGTGGTCTTGTTCTTTTAGAAAGGCGAAAACACTCGCTTGAAGAGCTACAGACCGATTTCCCTTCTGAGCCGGGTCTACGTGCTGTTTTCGAGAGTCATTACGAATCGTCTCGCACGCAGGCTCGACGACTTCCAGCCTCCCGAACAAGCCAGTCAAGTTGCGGGAGCTGCCGAGAGCTTTTTTAAAAACTAATTTAAAACTAATTAAAACTACGTGTTCACAGAGTGAGATGTGAATTTATTCTGTCCATTGTCTTTTTACAATTCTTAATCCTAAGCTTACAGTCTACTTAAATTACTACATACTCAGCGTTTATGTATTTATGCTGATGGACGCTTTATACGTATTATGGGTGGTGCTGGTGTAACCATAACTCCTCCCTCCTCAACTGCAAAGTTATCGGCAAGATTTGGATTCCGATGACTTTGCATACAATGTAAGAGCTTAGACTTATTTTTCCAAATTACAATAAGAAGGATAATTAAAACTAATATAACATAGAGTAGTACAGTAGCTAAACTAACACTTTTCTTATTCACTAAGATTTCACTTTCACTTTCCACTATTTCACTTTTCAGTTTGTACGAGAGATATTTTAGTTCATCCAAATTAACGCGATTTAAATTCACTGTTTTCTCCGCATTTGTGGGCTGCTCTATCAATTTCGGTAAAGTTAAAATAGGTGTCACCTTATATTGCAGTTTTCCTGAATAGTATCGTTTCCGGTGTAATTTAATATTGCCTAATTTTATCTCACAGTTTTCATCGATTTCCAAGAGGTAAGTGCCCTTTACAGCATTTCTTTGAGTGTCATCGCCACACGTTTTTGTAAGCACTATTTCATTTTGTGTAAATAGGATCCAGTTAATAGGACCAATAGACTGTATCTTAACACTTTCCAGCTCTACTATTGATAGTTTACAAAGGCTTAGATTTGATGCGAAGTTCATAAGTTGTTCTATGCATGTGTTTTCAGGATACTGCACGATATCATTTTCCTCACACAGGAACTGGTTTGCTGCTACATATCTCCTGACATGGGCCATTTAAGGGTAAGTACGTGTGATCTTTCACCTTGAGGTAAGGATATTTGGGAAAAATAACAGTTGTTCTATTATAGGTGGGATCAAACATAGGTAAAGCATACATTTTAAAATAAGTGTATGTAATATTATCAGTCAGAGGGATTTCCATAATGAACGTTATTTGGTTTTCTTTTACATAGGCCTTAACAGACATAGATCTTTCTAAATTAACTAAATTGTTTTCAGTAATAGGATACAATAAACTATTTGTTTGAGATATAGATTCTAATATAACTAATAATTCAGTGGAATTAGCAATGGCTTGATGTAGAACGTGAAGTTTAGTAAATGCTAATGCCGTTTCTATTTCGCTTAAAATTAAGTATATAGTTCTAAAATTATTGACAAACACGTTAAACATACTTAAAACATATGTGGAGTATATGCTGTTATCGTCTTTAGTAATTATATATTTTACAATTCTTTCTATACGTTTCATTCGTTCATTTATAATATTCATATTTTCCTGTAGAGATCCAGTACTATTTATAAGAGAGTCAAGCATCTCCGAGATTATTGTTATTTTCTTATTAGTGTGCGTTTGCTGGGTCTTTAATTGAGATATGAGATTGTCGTATTCTACTGCATCATTGTGGTCTAAGTTTCCTGTAAGCGCTTTGATAACAGAACCTAATGGATTAATAAGACCGCGCTTGAAACGTATCGCAGGTATGAGTTGTTTAAACTTTTCTACAGCTAAGTTACTTAAATAATTTACTTGTGTGTTCATATTTTGGAACTCATTTACGTATGGCTTATGGATATCTATTAAACTGCTAAATTCTTTATATTTATTGATATTAAAATTTAAATCATCTTTTATGCTACTAAAGTCTAATTGCTTAACTATAACCCACTTATCTACTTCCTCGTATGCGTGTCCTTGCTTTACGGGTAACATGCCTGGATTATGCTCAACCTTTAGAAGTTGAAGGCCCTGGGTCTGGATCATCAGATTCAGGTTCACGAAGATCGCCAACAACCTGTGGAGGGCGTTTCACATTTTTGAGGTGCACTTTAGTTTTTCTTTTCCCTATCGTTACAGGTATTATGTTTCTTTCAATATCCCCTTGCACTTTCGCCTTTTGATACCTAGGCTTATCCTTACTTTTTCTTATGTTAATATCTTTAATAAAAACCGTATCGCCTTCTTTAAAATCAATTCCAGTTTCCCCGCTTTTCTTTTTCCTAACCTTTTCTTTATCTGTATGGACTTTTTCGGAAATATACCTATATAAGTATTTGGTTCGTCTCGCGTGGTCTTTAACGAGTTGCTGTGTATATGCCTTTTCAAAATCTACGTCGAATATTTTACCAGAATCGGTATGACCAAATGCTACTTCAAAGGGTGTTAATCCTGTCGTTGAATGAATAGTATGATTATATGCCATGACTGAATATGTCATGACAGATGCAGCGTCTGTGCATTTTTGCTCATAATTTGCAAGTCTGTATATTTCAATTATAGTAGAATGAAATCTTTCGATAATGCCTGTCGAATTGGGGTTATTGGGAGTTGTGATATGAGTTTCTATTTTATACATAGATAGGAGCTGACGCATAAGTTCGTTATTAAATTCAGTGCCTGGATCAGATGATATTTTCTTAGGAATTCCGTACATAGAAAAATATTTAATTAATGCTCGTGCTACTTCAGCGGTTTGTCGACTTGCAATCTCTAAGGCCTGCCCTAATTTACTAAAAGCATCCACAACGGTTAAATAATACTTCTTCTCAATGGTAAATAAATCTATAAATAGTTCCTGAAAAGGCGCATCCTGAGTTGATGTGAGTTGTAGTACAGGTTTTATTGGTTTCCTATCGTACTTCATTAATCTGCAAGGTTCACAAGCATTTATAACGGCAGCTACAGTGTCTTGCATATTTTCCCAATAATAGTTTCTGCGTATTCTTATCATAGTTTCTTTCACACCGCGATGACATGTTTTTCCTTCATGGTGTTTGAGAATGACAGCTTTTTGTTCTTTTTCATCCTCCACATATACTACGCGTTCTGTACATTCAAAGAATTGTACTGCATCCTTCTTAAAGAGTTCTATAATAACTTTTGTAAATAATTTCCTGTGCTCAGCATTCTCGAAATAAATAAAGTATCAACTCTTAAATTTTATATATTCCTTTAAAAATTGTTTTATTAATTCTTCGTTTTCTAGTGGGAGAAATACCTCTAATACTTTATTTTGGAACCAAGAAAATACTAGGATCTGATTTGGTTTGGTATCTATTGCCTCGCTCAAAATTGGGATTGCTTTTGACTCAGGTTCAATATTTGAGTGTATCGTGTCTGTTCTACTACTGTTAGTTACCGATGGTACAGGGTAATTTTCTTCGAACAATTCTTCATGTTCCGTCACACTCGAGTCTGAGTCTGAAATTATAACTGTCTCTGGTTGGGGCTCAGGTCTGTATTTTTCTAGTTCTTTCAGTTGGCGTATTACTTTTTGTATCTCATCGTCATTCATATTAACATCCATTGACGCGTCGTCTAAAGCATTAAGTTTTATGCGAGACAAGGCATCAGCATTGGTATTTTGTTTGCCGTTTTTATAGATTGTTGTAAAATCGTATTCTTGAAGACGCAAACGCCAGCGTGTTAGTTTACTGTTAGGCTCTTTAAGAGAATAGAGCCAAGCAAGGGGTCTATGGTCTGTATAAATTTGAAATTTCTGTCCGTACAAGTAGGGCCTAAAATGCTTCACAGCCCAAATGATGGCTAAAAGTTCCCGCTCTATTGTGCTGTATCGCGATTCGGTGTCACTAAGTGTGCGGCTGGCATATGCAATAGGCTTATCCGACCCTATTGGTCCCTGTGACAGTACTGCACCAAGAGCTACATTTGAAGCGTCGGTAGTTAATATGTATGGTTTAGTCGGATCCGGGTATTGTAGTAGTGGGACACTGGTCAATATTTCTTTACATTTATGAAAGGCATCTATATAATTTTGGTCTAAAATTATCTTATTTCTTTTCTTTAAACACGCCGTTAAGGGCTGCGTGATTTTCGCGAAGTCCTTTATAAATTTTCTATAGTATCCAACCAGCCCAAGGAAACTTTTGATTTCGGTGGTTGTCTTAGGAAGAGGATAGTTCTGTATTACTTTAATTTTGTCATCGTTTGGTCGCAGTCCGTCTTTAGTTATGGTGTGTCCAAGATATAAAACTTCTTTTCGGAAAAATTCGGATTTGTCTAGTTGTATTTTCATGTTAGTCTTTCGAAAGCGGTCAGGTCAAAAACTGTACGGAGTTTCTCCATGTGTTCTTGTAGACTAGCGGAAAAGATAATAACGTCGTCTAGGTACACAAGGCAATGGATTCCTTGTAAACCTCTTAAGACGTTATTCATAGCCCTTTGAAAGGTGGCGGGGGCTGTCTTTAGGCCAAATGGCATCCTCAGGAACTCATAGTGTCTATTTTGGGTGCTGAAGGCAGTTTTCTGTCGGTCATCTTCATTGAGTTCAATTTGGTGGTAGCCGCTTGCCAGGTCGAGTGTCGAAAAGTATGTGCTCTTACCTAGCTTATCGAAAAGGTCTACGATATTTAGAAGGGGGTACTTATCATCAACTGTAATTTCATTTAGCCTTCTGTAATCTATGACCATTCTGTATTTAACTTCGCCCGAAGCATCAGCCTTTTTCGGGACAAGATGTACGGGAGAATTCCATGGGGAGAAAGATTCCTGAATTACATTATCTAATAGAAGTTTATCGACCTGCTTGTTTATCTCTGTTACTTGTGCGGGGGCCTGTCTGTAAGGTTTTGTGAATATAGGGTCCTCGTTTTTAGTCCGAATGAAGTGTTTAACCTGATTACTAACACTCAAAGGTATCTGTTCACAATAAAATATATCCTTGTATTCCTCACATAGTTTACGAATGCTCTGTCTTTCCTCTTCATTCATATGGTTTAGGCGTAACTTGTTTAAATTTTCAAGCAATAACTGGTCCGTTTCTAGATCAGAGTGATCTGTAGAATTAACATACGATTTATCATCCACACATTCACAAATTTCAAAAGGTTTCTTAATAGATAATTCCATTTGTTGATCCAACGTATTTGGTATAATTGTAGTGGCATGTCAATTCTCACATTTTACCAATGCAGAAGGCATGCGCACTCCATCACAGAATAGGGTATAATTTAATATTCCTTCGCCATAAAACATGTTAGCAGGTAATTTTGCTCTAACTTCAGAACGTGGTGGAAGTATTACAACATAATCTAAGCTATTGTGTATTATAGGTATTCTAGAAGAATTTGTGGTAAGTACTTGTTTCTTTAAATCTATTACAGCTTCCAACTGCTTTAATAAATCATTCCCAATTAACCCATCATAACGTGAATCGACATTATAAAGATAAAATTTATGTTCGTCATTACTTTGAAATATAGAAAATAGTGGAATTTTAATTACCTGATCGTGTTTGCTAGATGCATGAGTGCTTATAACTTCAAAGGGTTCATTTGTTATATAATTACGGTAGTATTGGTATGCTTTATCCGGGCTTATAAAAGAACGGGTGCTTCCTGTGTCTATCATAAAATTAGCATCTATTTCCGGTATATACATATATATGTACGGTAGTTTTAGATTTATGTCGCAATTTAATTCTATTATTTCGGGTGGTTTTCGGAGGCTTTTACTTGAAAATTTTCAGTCTGTGCAGACATGTCATTATCCTCTGAATCATTGTTTTCGTCGACCTCAAAATCGTAGGGATAGTACGGTGGATAGATTTCTAATTCATTCAGTCGGAAACCTGGTTTTGGAGGGGCAGTTCTCATAGAAACATCGGTATCATTAGAAACCGGCTTATTATGCACATTATTATTACTAGGATAATTAAAACGCTGAGAATTACCAAACTGTTGTGGTAACATTGGTTGCATGGGGCTATAGCCCTGGGGTCTAAATCCAAAGTTTGGTCGGTATCCAAAATTAGGTCGGTATCCAAACTGAGGTGGGTGATATTGCTTAGGGAAACTCATTTGCTGTTGAGGCTTATTTTGTGGTAACGGAATCTTCATTTGTCTACTATGGGGGATGCCAAACTTAAATTGAGGTGGTGTTCCGAAATACTGCCTAGGGAGTTGGTTTGGTGCTAACATTGGTCTAAAACCTGTAGGCTGTGTTGGCATTGCGAATTTAAACGATGGTTGTTGCACTGGTATACTACTAGACTGTGGCTTAGACGTATGGCTAGACTGTAACATTTTACTACGCATCTGATATTGGTCATAGAAGTTTACTTCTTCTAGAACTATACTTAGTGCTTCCTCTAGTGTACTGGGTGTTATCAGCCTAACAATGCGCACCATATTTTCAGGTAAATTATATAAGAAAACCTGCAGAGCGGTGTTACTGTAAATTACGCTGCCCAGCCGAGTTGAATCCGTCGATTGACCTCTCGGTCGAAGTTGGACTTACCTAGTCGGACTATTTGTCCCAGGTAAACATACTTGTCAACAACTTCGAGTATAGTGCTCCCAACAACTACCGGCATAGGTGTGACATGGACATTAAACATGTTCTTTGTTTTGTCCATGTTCATCTTAAGACCTATCCGTTGGGAGGCACTATTGAGGTCATTGAGCATAGTGCTTAAGTCCTCCAGCGATTCTGCCATAAGGACTATATTGTCGGCAAATCGAAGGTGAGTGATGTACTCGCCATTGATGTTAATACCGTATCCTTTCTAGTCCAGTAGCTTGAAAACGTCTTCCAGTGCAGCGGTGAAGAGTTTCGGGGATATAACGTTACTCTGTCTTACACCTCTCGGCAGTTGGATAGGTTTCGAGCTCTGGTTCTATACTCGGATAGCCATCGTAGACCTATTGTACAAACACTTCAGCACTTCGATATACTGACAGTCAACTTGGCACCGCTGAAGGGACTGTAGCACCGCCCAAATTTCGACGGATTCAAAGGCTTTCTCATAGTCCACTTACGCCAGGCAAAGTAGCAGATTGTACTCTTCAGTCTTCTGTACAATCTGCCGCAGGGTATGTATGTGGTCTATGGTACTGAAGCCTATTCGGAAACCGGTTTGTTCGGGAGGCTGGAAGTCGTCGAGTCTGCGTGCGAGACGATTCGTAATGACTCTCGAAAACATCACGTAGACGCGGCTCAGAAGGGAAATCGGTCTGTAGTTCTTCAAGCGAGTGTTTTCGCCTTTCTAAAAGAACAAGACCACCGCACTTCTGCTCCACGCCTCTGGAGTAGTGCCACCATGGAGGACGGAATTGAAGAGCTTCTGAAGGACTTCAAGTACCGGTGTTCCACCCGCTTTCAGAAGCTCCGCTGTAATTCCATCCTCGCCTTGGGCCCTGCTGTTTTAAGGTGCTGGAGAGCCATTCTAATCTCGCTTAGACTGACGTCCGGGATATCATCGGAATAGTGTCGGGTAAGAATTGTTCTTGGATCGTTACTCACACTTGCGTGTGGCTCCAACGATGATGTGTACAGCTGCCCATAGAACCTCTCAATCTCACTCAAATTCTCAGGTGTCCCGGCAACGATGCTGCCACACTCAGTCTTCAGCTTTAACAGTTGGCTCTTACTGGCAGACAGACCTCTGGCAAAGACTTTGGAGCCCTGGTTCCGCTCGATCGCTTCTTTAATACGAGCAGTATTAAAGTTGCGTAAGTCTCGCCGCATGCATTTGGTGATCTGTCTGTTCAGTTGCCTGTATGCTGTCAAATCTGTTGACGATTGCAGCCTCATCTCCCGTCTAACAGCCATGAGATTAAGAGTGTGATCGGAGAGTTTTTGTGTTCTTCTGCGGCGGGTCTTGCAGAACTTAGCTCCGACCGCATGGACAGTTTCCACGAGCTTGTCATTCATATCGTCCACTACATTGCAATCTTGTAGGCACTGAAAGCGGTTACGTAACTTGAGCTGAAAGTTTTCGGGATTCTGGATTAGAGCACGAGGGGGACGGAGCGTTGGCATTGTAAAATCTATACAAAATTTTCTATATAAAAGTTAGGTTTTAGTTCATTACAAAAAGACTATTGTATTTTGATAACAAAAACAAAACATACCAAGCGAATATTGGCAGCGTCAAAATCACAATTATTTCAATGTATTACTCAAAATTATTTACGTAGAAAGATAAATTATATTCACACAAAAAAACTTCAAATACAATTTTATGATAAAACGATACTAAAACACTAGAAAAATCCAAAAATCAACACAATAACATTCACGCGAAAATGGCGTACGAAATTAACGTAGATAACTTGACTTTTTATTGCACTAGAGGAAAGAAAATTTCATATTGATTCTATAATGCCGAACTTCTTCACAGAAAAGTAGTCTCTAAATATAAGTTTTAATGGTTTAAAGTGCTGTGGGTGTGCGCGGTCGAATTCGACCGCTTAAATTTTGACGAAATAGTACCGTGGTAGAATTCTACCGCTTAGGTGTTGAAGGGTTAGGAGCACATTGGTATTTGGATGCTTAACATTAGGTATTGTAAATTTAATACATTTTGTCTTATTGCCATTTAAAAGCAAATTATTAGCGTTAAACCAATGTACTAGTTTCGATAGAGCATTATTTACTTTGTCAAAATTATAATAAAAAATAAAAATATAAATTTCTTCGCAACCTTCCGCCAAACAAATACAATGATGTGTCTTACCTGGATTGAAGAGCACCTCCCGCCCTCCCTCAATTGCATGCAACGGAGTTAGCTCCGTCACCACTAATCCCAGCACCACTACTCCCAACACCATTATTCCAGGCAAGACACACCATCGACGATAATACAACACATGTTTCGCCTCTACACGAGGCATCTTCAGGTAATGTAGACTCTACGGCGGCTGACCGCTAAGCGGCCTCGTGTAGAGGCGAAACACGTGTCGTATTATCGTCGATGTTGTGTCTTGCCTGGAATAGTGGTGTTGGGAGTAGTGGTGCTGGGATTAGTGGTGACGGAGTTACTGCATGCAATTGATGGAGGGCGGAAGGTGCTCTTCAATCCAGGTAAGACACATCATTGTATTTGTTTGGCGGAAGTTTGCGAAGAAATTTTTATTTTTACTTTTTATTATAATGGATTTCCGCAAAGTAACGCCTGATTCTATCAATTGTCAAAATTAGTCGAATGTCGATTGAGTTTGAAAATTAATGAGGTATCATCAGCAAAAAACAAGATAAAGTAAGTCATATAGACTAACAACAGGAATAGGCCAAGGACAAGCCCTGAGGAACGCCCATTGATACTACTTATCGAGACGAACCTTTACCATTGATAATGATTTTTTGAGTTCTGTTATTTAGATATGAATTAATAAGTCTAAGTGCAATATTTTTGACACCGTAATGTTGTAGTTTCCTGATTAATATCTCATGATGAACACAATCGAACGCATTGGAAAGATCACAAAAATACCTAAGGCAAAAAAATTTTGCTGGGAGTTGACAGTACAGAAATAGGTCAAAAATTAGCGGGATCAAATGGTCTACCAGATTTAAATATAGGTTTTACTATACTATGTTTCATTAAATCTGGAAACACACCAGTTTCGTTACTAGTATTAAAAATAATAGCAAGATGAGGTGCAATTAAATGTATTATGGACGCAATAACTGTAACGGAAATCCCCCATGAATCTGCGGCTTTCTTTATATCAAGGGTTTTGAAATATTTTACAATATTTTTTTAACTTTTCTAAGACAGCACTTACAGTTACAATCCCACATTGTAATCGGACGGAAAAACAGATGCTGGCAACTTATTCCACTCCTTTGTTGTACGCATGACGAACGACGTAGCAAACCGTTTGGTTCGAATGCGTGGTAAGTCAACAACGAAAGGGTGGAGACTGGCCAAACGTCTGTTTGTCCTATGGTAGAAGGAAGAGGGAGAAATTAAAATATGCAATTCCTGCGCACGCTCTCCGAAATGCATCCTGTAGAAGACCGAAAAGTTGGCTACCTTGCGCCGGTGTTCGAGGCTGGTAAGATTGGTTTTAACCAAATTCGGGTCACCAATAAGCCTCTTAGCACGCCTTTCCATTGAGTCTAAGGCCGCTAAGTGGCATTTTGCAGCAGCAGCCCATATATGGCAGCAATACTCCTGTAGCTGTGAAGGAAAAGGGGAGATCTCGCGCCGGCAAGGTGTCGTGCCTGGGGAGCGGCCGACACTCCGTGTGATAGTTCGGAGATGTTCTATATACTGTTTATGATTCGGAATGTTGATAGCGTGATTTAGGCTTCGGTGTATTTCGCTTGTGGCGCGACGACAGCGCCGCTACACTCCATACACGACCGGACTTGCGCTTTATATAAAGTAAGCATTTGTCCCGGCGTGAAGTATCGCCGCACTTTGACTTGACTGCGCATACAGTGCCCCGGCGCTCGAAAACCACTAGTAGTTTGTCGCCTATGCATCGGCTATGGTACTATTAACCATTTTAGTATTGTCAAAGTGTTAGACCTGTGTGCACGCTAAATTAATGCAAATTTTTATAACTTTTATGCAATTATAATGCATCAAAATGCCTTCAAGCGAAGTGAAGTGGTGTGGAAAACATTCCAGGACAGATGTCCAAAAATAATGGAGTAACTTTTTATTGCTAAGTAAAAAATATGAAAATTATTGTTGATTAATTCAGATTATGAGCCACCGCAGGGGTCTATCTAAAACGGTGGCTGGGTAAATAACGACATGGTTGAGTCGCGCGTTGATGTCTTTTAGAAAAGTCTCGTTCTATTATTAAACAATTCTAATGCTTCTATCCCTTTCTTTCCCTTTGTATGTTTATCGTAAACATTAGTACCTTTAATAGCTGAAAGTCGATATAGAAAATAATAAAATTATTAAGATTATTCAATTCACACACTGTGAAAAAATCCTTATCTACTTTTAACCGTCTTCAGAAAAAAGAGGAGGTTCTCAGTTTGTCGGTATTTTTTTCTTAGTTAAAGTTTATTGTTACCTAGTTAAATTAGTTAGATTGGTGTACCAAATCAGAACGGCTTACAATTTCAAAGGACACTAAAGACAAGTTATTGTACGGATCCACTACAGCAATAGATATTTGTCGTCGTTGTAAAATTTTTAATAAGAGGGCGATCAATGAGAGTGGTTCAAATTTCAGTGCTGTCTTCGAAATATAATACCAATTATTTTATGAGAACAGTTTTAAAATCTCTGATTAGGTATTATTGATTCCCGGATATTTATTTTCATCAATATGAAATAGAATCAACAAATCATTTAATTGAATTATCAAGATGCATAATTTACAAATTTGTAGACGCTTGTTTATATTTATTTACAAAGAACAATCAGGACCCTTAAACTTTAATTCGAAATAAATATAAAAAATTATTCCTTTTAAAAATCAATAATAATATAATAAATACATGTTTTCGTTGTAACTGATTGATTTTGATTAAATATTATTTATATGATTTTAATTGAGTATTTTTCATAATGATAAAATCCATTTTATCGATAACGAATATTTTCCTTTATTAAGAAGAGCAACCCTAAAGATAGCCATAACAACGCAACTTGACCATTTGCAGCCACGCGTTCTTCCCCGTCCCCCGGGCCGCAGTAGTGAGTCGTATGCTTAGAAGAAATCTGCCTATACGCTCCTTAGTGGTTATATTCTCTATGCCTAGACTCCTTGCAGCCGCTTTGGCCTTGGACTAAATTAACCGTCCGAAGTTCAACTTTGAGGATATCTCAACCCCCAGCAACTGGAGGCGGTCAGTGTATTCCCGTGATACATTTCGGAAAGAAGGAGCCAAGGTAAGCTGGCTCCTTTTTGCAGTGAAGAGACACGCTTGTATTTTGGAGGCGTTGAATTTCACAAGATTAGCATCGCCCCATTCAGAGACTGCCTGTAGTATGAGATTCAAACATTCTACCATAGCTTCGCTGTCGGACTGGATTTGATCCCGACTGGCACGAGGACCTGGTTGGTAACTCTCCACAACTATGCTGTCGTTGGCGTACCCATATATATCGGGCATAATCATATCATTTATATCCAGCAGGAAGAGCGTTGCGGAGAAAACGGACCCCTGAGGAACACCGGCGTTAGTCGTCGCTGGATCGGATGAGCAGCCATCGACGACGACCCGGAGAGACCGTTCACTCAGAAAGTATTTTACCCAGTCAATCAGATCAGGGATAAGCTGTATGCTGGAAGCTTAGCCAGAAGGCTAGAGTGCCATACTCTGTAAAGGGCTTTTGAGAAATCAAGGGAAACGGCAAGTGCTTCTCCACTGTTCTCGAGTCCCTCGCCCCATACGTGTGTTGCATACGCTAGAAGGTCCCCAGCTGACTGGTACGGCAGAACCCGTATTGCCGGTCACTAAGGAGATCATTCTGTTCTAGTTATGCCATTAAACGTTTATTCAATATACCCTACATAATCTTGCAGAGTATGGAGGTAATTAAGATTGGCTGATAATTGGCAGGGTCGGCATGGCTGCTTTTTTTGGCACAGGCTGCACGTTGGCCAGCTTCCAGGATTATGGCACTGTTCCAGTCCTAAATAAGAGGCGGAACAAGCGTGTCAACACAGGATACAACTCAGATGCACAAGCCTTTAGTACAATAGCTGGTATACCATCTGGTCCAGTCTTATTAACGTCTAGACATCGCAAGGTATTGAGAACCTCCTTATTTGTCATACGAACGAGCGCTCGGTGCGCAGAGCACTCCTCTCCCTAGACGTCATGGCGTCTCTCCTATTGTGCTGAAAACATGTGCTCCGGAGTTGGCACCGATTTTAACGTGACTTTTTAGGTACTCCTACTCCCTAGGCGTAGCCGCGAATTTATGGAAGACAGCTTTAGTGTACCCGATCCCTAAATAAGGCCACCGTTCAGATCCGTTGAACTACAGGCCTACTCTACTCTACTCTACCTCTACAGGCGACCTATCATCTCCTTGTTCTCTAAAATAATAGAAACAATTATTGACTGCCAGCTCATAAGGTACCTTGAGGATCACCAGCTGATTAGTAACTGCCAGTACGGTTTCCGTCGGGGTCACTGGGTGGTTGATATTCTTGATTACCTAACTCACAAATAGGCGGAGGCCGTAGAGTCCAAGGGAAAAGAGTTGGCCTTTTGTTTGGACATAGCGAAGGCCTTCAATCGGGTTTGGCACAAAGCGCTTCTTACGAAGCTTCCTTTCTATGAGCTTCTCGTGAAATATTTCAACTTGATTACCAGTTTTCTTGCAGATCGAAGCATCATGGTCGTAGTAGACGGTGCATGCACCGATTACAAGAACATTAACCCTGGTGTTCCACAAGGTTGCGTGCTATCACTAACGCTTTTTTCTTCTGCATATCAATGACATGTTGCAAACCGGAAACATTCATTGCAATGCTGACGACACAGTTTCTCGGGAAAATATTCGAGTACCAGAACAAACTTGTGTCTGAAGTTGAGACTTAGATGAACAAACTTTTGGACAGGGGGCGACTAAATCTAGTCCAGTTCAATCCTCAGAAGACACAAGTTTGTGCGTTTATCGCTAAAAAGAAACCCTTCGTCGTATATTTTCAGTTTCAACGCACTTCCCTTGTTGCCCTAGCCAGTATCGGAATCCTCAGCGTCGACATATCGAGTGACGTGCAGTTTCGTGGTTACTTGGATGAGAAGGCCAAATCGGCCTCTAAAAATCTTGGCGTATTCAGCAGAGCGGGACAGTATTTCATGCCAGCACACCGCCTGCAACTTTACAAGGCGCAGGTTTGGCCACAAATGGAATGCTGTTCCCGTCACTGGCCTGGAGCTTCCCAGTGCCAGCTCCTTCTATTTGATCGCATCCAGCCCAGAGCCGTGAGGGCTTCGGCAATATATTACTTGAATTGAGAATGGATTACTTGAGAGGCTTGAATCGCTGGCACTTCGAAAACATAATGCATCTTTTTGCGTATTTTATCGCATTTACAAAGGGAAGTGCTCTGAGGATTTGTTCGGGCTAATTCCAGCCGTACAATTTCACCATCGCACATCGCAATAAAACTCGCGATACCATCGATACCATCTGGATGACTGGCAGTCCACCACTGTGCGATTTGAAAGAGTTTTCTTTCTTGCACAACTTCCTAGTGGAATCGACTGTCAGCCTTTGTAATCCTTATCAGCGCTTAGTGATGATTTTAGCAGCTACCCATTTGCAAATCACATCATTATGACTTATAACAAAAACAGTCACACATTATTTTCAATTGTATTTACCTCTTTCAACATCTACGTGACGAAATAAGGATGTGTTCTTCTACAACACCACTTACATTATACACTTCATATATATATATATATATATATATATATATATATATATATATATATATATATATATATATATATATATATTGACATACACTTTGACGACAGAGAACGCCGACTGGCATTAACTTATCTTAGTTGTAAATTGTTATAATAAGAATTAATAAAGTAAATAAATAAATAAAGGTTAAGTCCGTAACCGAAATCATATTCGAATGACTCGATGCCAATTAAATTGGCTGAGAGGAAAAAACAGGGCGGTAAACAAACAAATGTCATGTATATACACAAAATTGTAGGAAGTTTAAATGAAGTTTACAAAAAACCCCATATGTTAAATCACATCAAGCCATTTAGGCTAAAAAGCGTGCGTGAGGAATATACATTGTACGAACGAGATCTGTGCTGAGGATCCGCTCACTACTTTTTGATGAACATATTTTACTATATACTAGTGACCCGCGCCTGCTTTGCCTGCATAAGACCTATTCATTTGGCGTTATTTACATTTAAGACTAACAGAGACTATTTATTTTATAAATTTTTATTTACATTTAAGACTAACAGAGACTATTTATTTTATAAATTTTTCGTTTTATAGTAAGTTCTCTTTGAATTAAAGTTTTTCGGATCTTATAGCCTAGTTTCCTTCCGGCGTTGATCTATTAGCTGTTCGTCAAGTTCATCACAATGAGTCCAGCCATTCCGAATATTAGCGGGGACAGACAGACAGAAATTTTTTTTAAAAATGGTTAGCAGCATTCAGATAACCCCGAGCTAAATAGAAGCCAGTGATACACATCGATATATTATAATTTTTACATATATAGTATTTGTAGTATAAATGCGCAAACACACACACACACGCGCGCGCACGCACGCACCCACCCAACACACACACACACACACACACACACACACACACACACACACACACACACACAACACACACACACACACCCCACAACAAAACAAAAAAAAACAACACACACACACACACACACACATACACACACGCGCACGCACACACACACGCGCACGCGCATGCACACACACACACTATTAAGTAATAAGTGGTAACATAGTATATAAACATAATATGTGATACAATTAATTTCATTGTACTTAGATTATATTAGCGGAATGTACAAATTTTTAGATAGTATGTGATTATTTAACTTTTGCTTGCATCCTAATATTTTTATAAATTAACGGTGGGGATATGGCGCTGACAGCTGATGCACAGGTCTCCTAGTTCGGCTGCAGATGCTATGTTTCCAAGTATATGTACTAATGTAGCTTTATTAAATGTTAAGCAAATATCGTGATGTACACACCTCTTGGAAATAAAGAACTTATTATTATTATTATAAATAATATTTGGAATCTAACAGTAAACAGATGATGTTACCGTGGTTCTAGGGATACCGATTATAATGGTAAATTATGTTTACTCTGAATTGAATCGTGTAAACTCGTTCATTGTGTTTTTTTTTCAGTAATACTGTAACATTCTAGTTTAGATAGAGGGTATAAAAGCAGAAATGCGGCGCACGGCGACAACGCTGCTACTGCTGTGGCTAGTGACCCTGCGTAGCGCACAGGCCAGCGCCTGCGACAGACTTCTCGCCAACTACATCAATAGTGAGTTGTCTAGCTATACAGGAAATAAAGGTGTGGTCTCAAATTGTACTCAGAATTTTCATAGCATTAAAGCGCTGACAGTGCAATCTATCTGACGGTAAATGGCCTGCATCTTTTAGACACCTGCAAAGTAGTTCAAAACAGAAGGCTGTAGGAATGTTGTCATCTATGAGAACTATGACGAAATGCCTCATGAGACTCACAAACTGTTACTAGATGAGTTCTCCATACCCTTCAGAGTTCGTTTCAATGTAAGTTGATGACCAAGTCAAACTAATCGGAGGACTGGCAAGAGCGTCAATGTTTGCCGATTTGCCTAACCAGTGGAACGATCATACCAAATTATGTCAAGCCTAGGAGTATATTTATTCATATTATGTCCATATTCAGAAGTTTATAAAAATTAATTCGTGTTAGAAGGTAATTGTGCAAACCATTATCATATGCACGTAGTATGTAATAAGTTGTGTTCATGATCATCATCATTACAACCCCTCACAAGTCATACGGAACGCCACAAAGCACGGTATCGAGCCACCTGCATCAATCGATTTCCTGCATGTGTTACCAGTTCGTCACTCCATCTAGTGGGGGTTGCCCTACACTACGCCTACCGGTACGCGACTGCCACTCGAGAACTATTTCTCCCCATCAGTTGTCGGTTCTTCGAGCTACATGGCCGGCCCATTGCCACTTCAACTTACTAATCCGTTGGGCTATGTCGTGTCGTTACTTTGATTATATGCGAATATCCTCATTTCTAAGTTATCACTCAGAGAAACCTCGAGCATAGCCCTCTCCATAGCTTGCTTATCAATCTTGAGCGTCCTCATATGGCAAGCGGTGAAGGACCAGTCTCAGATCCATGTCATTACTGGCAACACGCACTGGTTGTACAACCTAGTTTTCGGATTTTGAGGTATACCTGTCGAGAAGATGTGTCGTACTTTCCCGAACGCTGCCCAGCCGAGTTGAATCCGTCGATTAACCACTCGGTCGAAGTTGGACTTACCTAGTCGAACTATTTATCTCAGGTAGACGTACTCGCCAACAACTTCGAGATTAATGCTTCCAACAACTACCGGCATAGGTGTGATATGGACATTTCACATGATCTTTATTTTGTCCATGTTCATCTAAAGACCTATCCGTTGGAAGACACCATTGAAGTCATTGAGTATAGTGCTTAGGTCCTCGAGCGATTCTGCCATAGGGACTATATCGTCGGAAAATCGAAGGTGAGTGATGTATTCGCCATTGATGTTAATATCGTATCCTTTCCAGTTCAGTAGCTTAAAAACATCTTCCAATGCAGCTGTAAAGAGTTTCGGGGATATAACGTCACCCTATCTTACACCTCTCTGCAGTCGGATAGGTTTCGTACTTTTGTTCTGAACTCGGATAGCCATCGTAGCCCTACTGTACAAATACTTGAGCACTTCAATATACCGACAGTCAACAAAAGGACTGTAGCACCGCCTAAATTCCGACGGAATCAAAGACTTTCTTATATTCCTCATACGCAAACCAAAGTGGCAGAATGTACTCATCGGTTGTCTGTAATATCTGCCGCAAGGTATATATGTATGTGGTCTATCGTACTGAAGCCTTTTTGGAAACTGGCTTGTTCGGGAGGCTGGAAGTCACTGAGACTGAGAAAATAGGTCTGTAGTTATTCAAAAGAGCGTTATTGCCTTTCTTGAAGAATAAAACACCGCACTGGTGTTCCACGCCTCCGGAGTAGGACCACCATGAAGGACGGAATTGAATAGCTTCTGAAGGACTTTGAGTACCGATTTTCAACCCGTTTTCAGAAGCTCCGCTGTAATTACATCAGAATTGTGCATCAGAATTGTGTCGGATAACACTTGCTCTTGGATCGGTACTCACACTTGCGTGTGGCTCCAACGATGATATACACAGCTGCCTATAGAATCTCTCTATCACACTCAAAATCTCAGGTGCCCGAAAACGATGATGCTACACTCATTTTTCAAAGGGAAAGATTTTGAAGCCCTGGCTCCGCTCGATCGCATCTTCAATACGAGCAGTATTAAAGTTGCTAAGTCCCGCCGCATGCATTTGGAGATCTGTCTGTTGAGTTGCCTATATACTGTCAAATTTGTTGCAGACTGCAGCTTCATTTCCCGTCTAACAGCCATGAGATTAATAGTGTGATCGGAGAGTGTTTTTGCTTTTTTGCGGTCGGTCTTGCAAAACATAGCTGTGACCACAAGGACAGTTTCCACGAGCTTATCATTCAAATCGTCCACAACATTGCAGTTGTTAGGCAACGAAAACGGTTTTGTAAGTCCAGCTGAAAGATTTCGGGATTTTGGGTTAGAGCACAAGGAGGATGGAGCGTTAACTTTATTAGATGAACTTAATACTTAGGTTCAGTGTGCCTTTAACTATTCGGTGATCGCTGCCAGCTTTCACCCTTGTAATCACTGACACGAGATATCACTGAACAGTTGCCGTCTAGTTGTCATAATGAAGTCAATCTCTTTTTTTTTGAACCACGTGGCGTCACTTTCTGTGGGGCCGCTTCTGGAAGAAAAAGTTCATTATAAAGAGTTCTTCTTTATAAATGAAGTTAGCCAGCTGCTAGCCCCGTGGGGTCCGTTGCCCTATCTCAAATTTCTCTACCTTCAGCTCACCTTTCTTTCTTGTAGTGTAGTTTTGCGTTGAAGTCTCCTATTAACACCATTTAGTTAGTTTTGGAGGAATGCAAGGTTCTAGAAATATCCTTATACATTTCCTCCACCTGGTCGGAATGTGCCGAGGTTGGTGTGTACACCTGTATGTCCTTCAGCGAATACTGGGTGATCCTGAGTATAATGTACGTAAACCTCGTCGACACACTACTAATCTTTACAACGTTGTTAACGAGAGAGTGGTGGACGATAAATCCGACACCTCCTTGGGACAGATGGTCGCACTCCCGGTGATAGAACAAGTTGCCGGATTCTATATTCACCGTGGCCTTCCACCCCTCTTCGGACCCCGGATGATTCTATAATATTCGAGCACAGCTTGTCTATCTCTTCTTCCAACTCCAGGATCTTCTCATCAGTCCTCAGGGTGTGTGCCTTGTATGTTGCCAGGTCAAGTCGTCGTAGGTGGCAACCGAACCTCCAGCGGAGATTCTTAGTACCCCCTACTCCGCCGTTCATATGGTCGCTGCCGTAGCCAGGAATAGCGGGGCCGCCGGGGAATGGGGTCCGTTTACTTGTGTCGTTGCTCATGGGGGGTATTTGTCATAGTTGCCGCGCTTGGTCAGTGGGTTGGCAACTGCAGTTGTTTTGTTGTACAATTGATCTTATCAGGAAAATGCTGCTGCCCATCTCCTGCCGTTTCTTCTGTCGCCTTTTACGACACCCACGGGAAGATATCTTTAACCATGGCTACATGGCATACGTTGTGTTAAATTCAAATATTTTGCGTTAAAGTTTTAACGTTTGTGAGTAAGAGACACAGTAGGAGAGCGAGGCGACGACTGCACCATCACATTATATAAGTGATTTTTGGCGCGGGTTACGCATTGGGAGCCAAAGGCTTCTATGTGTACTACTGGACGGGCACTACGGTACTTATATATTGCGTACTAAGTTACGGTCGACTCTCCGTTACTTCTTCCGATGACAGTGTGCGGGCGATAAGACAAGTTCTTTGTTTTGTAAACCGCTGTTGTAAACACTGATTTTCTTTAATAGGACTAAGAAAAAGCTGTCATTATTTATGTCCACACTTTGTCAATGTGATTTAAAACTTATTATAGATACGTGCCTTTATTTTGTATTTGCCTAAAAACAGTACTTAACTGTCGTAAATGAAAATACAACTGAATTGTCGGTCTTGTAGTAGGTATATATAGAAGTCTTAGTTTATTAAATTAATTTTATCGCGGTTTACACAAAGAACCATTGGGAACCGATATAAATGTAAATGCAGGCAGCTTTCCCGCGCTGGAGGTGATGGTGCGGGGCGAAGTACACGAGGTGCGTATACAAAGCGCAACGGATGCGGGGCGGGCGGGGCGCGCGCTCGCCGCGCTGCTGGCCGCCGCCGCGCGCCGCCTGCGCTACGCACGCGTGCGCCTGCTGCCGCCCCCGCCCCCGCGCACGCCGCCGCGCACCCACCCACTCCAGCACACGCACAACGCCTCTGCGACCCTAGCTCGGTGAGACCGTGCCCCTAGATTCTCTTACAAAGACTTTTTGTACTAGAAGACCGGCAGTTCAGAACAAAAACGGTGTCACGGCTGAGTATCGCGCTAGCGTGGCAGCTGGCACGGTAAATTTGCCACGCAGTTGTGTTTTCATTTAAGACACTATTGTTTTGGGCAAATACGAATAAAGGTACTTATCCGTAATAAATATTATCACGTTGACAAAGTGCGCACAAAAATAGACAGCGTTTTCTTAGTCGTATTAAACAAAATCAATGTTAGATTTTGGAAAACAACGTTCGCGTTAAACAAATCAAAGAACTGGTGTGCTCGCCTGCTTGCTATCATTTAAAGGACTTGCGGAGAATTGACCGTGACTTAGTGCGCAATACATTCAGGACGCAGAGCCCATCTAGTAGTTTACTTATGAGTCTGCTTTTTTATAACATTTAATATTTAAACGACAAAGAACATAACAGTCCACTTGATGGTAATGGACTATTCCACGCCTACCCGAGGATGCGCCACGTGTCATCACAGAACACATAATATCAGCGAGCTTTCAAAATCATTACGTACCTGCCTCACCCATGTTGGTGAGCTCGGAGCCGATATTCGAATCGATAATGATTTTCCCTAACATACTTACGTCTGTGCGATTGCTTCGCGTCTTTTGATGGATTTTCAGCATTATTCGATCCTCAGAGCCCCGCACTTTATAGAGCAATACAAGACGACGTGTGGAAAAACGTTGTGATACTCAGCTTTATAGCGCTGGTATAATACGTAGGTCACTCAATAAGTTTTGAGATGCTCGAAATTTAAAAATGGAACGTACCCGTTTTTTGTTCCTAAAAAGCAAATTTATTTAAAAATAGAACTCCAAAAGTTCTATTAATTTTCCTGCAACTTTTTCCGCGCTTTTCATTTAAAACGACGGATCGTAACCGTTCACGTTTGCGCATTATGATCTATTATGATTTTAAATTTGGTTTAATCGAACAAATAAGTTTACAACGGTTACAATCAGACTCAGCTCCATCACGCGTAACAATTTTTAGGTGGTTTGCAGAACTCAAAAAGGCGTAAAATTAACCTAAAAGATGACCAAAGAACCGGGGCCTCGCAAACAGCAGTAACGGCAGAAAATGTATAGACTTCTGAAATGTTGGTTCGAGAAGACCCATGAATCACATAAACGGACATCGAAAAGACTGTAGGCATTAGTTCGGAGAGCATTCATACCATCCATTCATACACCGACATCTTTGAGTGAGCAAGCTTTGTTGTCGATGAATCCTACGTTTGCTCTCCGAAAGCGAAAACAGACTCGTGTGGATTGGTGACATGAAATGCGTCTACGTTTTGAAACCGGGACATCTAGGCCGGTTTCAGTAATCGTTACTAGTGACGAGATATGGATCTATCAATATGATTCGGAAAATAAAAGGCAATCATCGGTATGGGTCTACTCAGAAGGACAGTTACCAACAAAACTGCAAAGACCTCGCAACGTCGGCAAAAAAAATTGTGGCTATTTTTTTTCGCCGAGTGGACATTTGTCGCCGTCAATACTGTAAAATTGTAGGTCAGTCAACTCTGAATGGTATACTACCGTTGCATTATCCAAAGCTTTTTTAGCCGTGCGGGAGAGAACACCAAACACCGGGCTTCGGGAATTCATGCTGCATCACGATAACGCCTCTTCACAAACCTTAGGATAAAAGCATTTTTTGAGGAATCTGGTGTTGAAGTCACCCACCCTATAGCCCTGACTTAGCTCCTTGTGATTTCTTTTTGTTCCCAAGAGTCAAAGAAAAAAAGGCAAATTTTTTTCAAGCGCCGAAGGTGTGGCTGCCTACAAAGAAGCTATTTCCGACCTGTCAGCTCAAGACTGACAAAAGTGTTTTCAGAGTTGGTTTAGAGGAATGAAACTTTGTATAGAGCATGATGGAGAATATTTTGAAAAGATGTAAAATAAATATTAATAGTACCTAGAATACTTTTTGTATATCTCAAAACTTATTGAGTGTCCCACGTACATAGATATTACATGGCGTCTGTGCACGGTGAAAGAGAATCCATTACCCCATTGCATGTAGTAGGTGACGTGGAAGAGTCTAAGAAAAATTTTAGGTACATTCATGATGTTGGGACTTACACCTAACACCGGTAATAAGCGTTTGTCGTGGAAAATTTTAATTCCAAATGCAAAACGGGTATTACATGATATGTTAATGTGACGGCTCCGTGGCTTAGCAATCAATTTCACGTGGTGGAGCCACGACGCAACTATATTACGGTCGTAGCACTAATGGGTCGGCTCGACCACGTTCTCACAGAATACCGGCGCAAAACAGCAGCTTAAATGCTGTACTTCGTATTGTGAACACTCACAATGTTTTCCGGTTCTCTTTTACATGTTCATTTTTACTGGAAACGTCATAGTATCCACTTACCATCTGGTGGACTATAAAAAAAATATTGAAGCCCTGAGGGCCGAAGGTATAGATATAATTGTTACGGGACTGGATTTGCCTTTGTGAAACTTATGTGTTAAAACTGCCTCCACAATACAGGAGAAAATCCTAGTGTGGAGTCGACCACGCGTGCTGTAAATTACTCGAATCATCGGGAACAGAAAACTAGTGAAAATTCATTCAAATTTAACGTTAAATACGTAAGTGACATATCGTCGTGTTGGGTAAACAAGGTTTTATCCTAATACATCACGAAATCAGTTTTTGTGGCTCTGACTATAAAATACCTACTTACGATGTTTGTGTCCTATCTGTATAACAGCTATGCTGTGATGGATGTTCAAGATTGATCTTCAGTACTTTCAAGCTCTATTAGGAGTAGTTACGTTGTACCAGTTCTGGCGCACTTGTAGAAAGGTTGTACCAGTTCTGGCGCACGACGTTCGTCGACTCACGATCCTAAAAAAAAAAAAAAAAAAGTTTTGGCATGCTCTGATCACGAATCTGCGGTCCATTTTTGCGTAGGATGCACGGTTCCGGAGATGTGCAGATCAATTAACTCTTATCTAATTGATATCCGCTGCGAGCCTCAACCGTCATTAGCGCTCCATTGTCCTTATCTACTTATCTATTGTTGATTGACTACCGTCATTATCTATTATTCGTCCAGCGTGTGGGTCGGCTTATGCTATTGTATTATACTCCTTTGTTCCTATCTACAACACTAATCTGAATCATCAATAAAACACATTACCTAATTCTGTTAAAATTTTTATTTATAAAATACAAAATCTTATTACTTATTATCTATAAAATAGGAGCGAAACATCTCATCCACTAACATATCGTTGTACAATGTGTTCTCTGTAAATATACTCGTAAAACTATGCATTGAACATCCCTGAAACTTATATAGCAAATATATTAAGCAATATTCGCCACAAACTGAAGTCCTATCAACATTCCAGTTCCATCTTTTAAACACATTACCTAATTTTGTTAAAAATTTTATTTATAAAATACAAAATCTTATTACTTATTATCTATAAAATAGGAGTGAAACATCTCATCCACTAACATATCGTTGTACAATGTGTTCTCTGTAAATATACTCGTAAAACTATGCATTGAACATCCCTGAAACTTATATAGCAAATACATTAAGCAATATTCGCCACAAACTGAAGTCCTATCAACATTCCAGTTCCATCTTTTAAACACATTACCTAATTTTGTTAAAATTTTTATTTATAAAATACAAAATCTTATTACTTATTATCTATAAAATAGGAGCGAAACATCTCATCCACTAACATATCGTTGTACAATGTGTTCTCTGTAAATATACTCGTAAAACTATGCATTGAACATCCCTGAAACTTATATAGCAAATACATTAAGCAATATTCGCCACAAACTGAAGTCCTATCAACATTCCAGTTCCATCTTTTACAATTTCGTACAGGTGCCCGTCCATATGAATCAAAATATTCACCGACGTCATTCGTATCGATATATAAAGCTACCCAATGTGACCCTGGTTTATCATCTGTACCCAAATTGCATATTACCTAGTCAGGTCATAAATTCTATCACATGTTTAATGTAAAATAATTGAAACAAGTTTATTCATTATGTAACCATTTATATACCAAAATGAACTTAACAAAACATAGATTCTTATGACACTATAGTTTATTCAAAATGACCTCCGTAATTTTGAATACAGGCCTTCAATCTGCGCGGCCAGTCGTCTATCTCACCACGAACGAGGTCCATGTCATATCGGCGGCTGCCTTAATTAAAGATGTCTTGAGTGACTCGAAATTGGGATGAGGCTTTGAGCACGCCTTTTCCTCCAAGTGTTACCATATCTTGTAATCTAACGGATTCAAATCTGGACTGGTCTTTGTGTCGGATGAAGTCGATTTCACGCGCCGCCAGCCAGTCTTTTTTTTTTTTTTTAAAAGAACGTTACCTCCACACTAGGTTTTTCTCCTGTATCGTGGGGGCAGTTTACAAACACAAATTTCACAAGGACAAACATCCAAACTCGGAACAATTACTTGTAGGTCGTACAAATACTTGTTCCGTGCGGGATTCGAACCCGCGACCCCCAAGCGCAGCCACTCATTGCTAAGCCACTACGCCACGGAGCTGTCAAAAGTCTTGTGTGCTCTTCGCTCTATGAGCTGACGCCGAATCTTGTTGGAATACCCAGTGCCTGTTATTGAACATGGTATGAGAAACAGGTTACACAAGGTTCGTCAGGACTGTATTTTGATACACAACTGCATTCGTTTTTAACCTTTCTCACAAAAATGTACCTCTGTTAAGCCCCAATAAGAAACTCCCAACCATACCATGAGCGAGGATGGAAAATGACCTCGTTGGACACGCGGAATACGGTTGCTCGCTTCTTCACTACTGTGTGCGTACACCTTATCATTTTGTTTGTTGTAGCTCTCTTCTACGGTAAAAATTTTTTTATCCGAAAAAAGAATTTCCCGATATTTTTTTCCCGCGTACCGCTTCACCAAAACGCGGCATCTCTTCAGTCTCAGATCCATTAGACGAGCATTCAAACGATGTCCTGTTTTTCTTCGATATGCCCGAAGCCCTAAGTCTTCATTTAACGCCGTGGTTCTGCTTAACCCCATCTGAAGGGCCAACAGTTTCTGCTTACGTTTGGGATTTCTTTGAATTCGCACCTTTACAGCTTTTATCACTGCTGGAGTCCTAACAAATCGAGGGCGACCACTTCTTGACCTGTCATCTACACTAGAGTCTTCATTGTATCGTTTGATGGTACGATAAACGAATCTTTTGGTTATATTCAAATTTTTCAGTATATCAAAAAATTTAATTGGCGCGTAATCGCAACTGCAACACGGTCTTTTTTAAGCGTCCACTCCATATGTAAAAATGAGTAAAATTCTAAAAAGTATACAGTTTTATTTTCATGAACAATTCGAATTCAATAAACTTTTTTGTGGCCAGCATTCTAAAAGAAAAGTTTTTACTGTGTGACAATACTTATGACCTGACTAGGTATATACGTTGGTACGTGGGTGTACATGGGCAGTCTGTTAGCAGCATAAACATTATTTTCTAGACTGGGGTGAATCTTTTTCAGATGTTGTTGTACATCTAGTGTATCCATGATATTACTGCTATTAGTAGATTACTACAGTACAATCTACTCAATGACTAACATAGGAATGATCAATTATGTGATTTCTAAATATTAAATTGCATTTTTTCTGTTATACAAAACGTATTTGAGTCATCAATACACTGAATAAGACGCAACACGAAGAATGTGAGATAAGGTTGTTGACGCATAAAGTTATTATCAATTCTACTGTAGAAATTCTTTAGATTAGAATTATTACTTACTGGTACTATATAAGACCAAGCAACTGCAGTCATGGAGTTAGTGTATGGTCGTTTGACCGCAGTGTATCTATCAATAATACATTTGTGTTACTTCAACGCATCAAAGGCCATAGATGTAAGTGTTTAATCTATTGACAAACTTACTTTTCTTTCTGTTATTTTTTTACGTGTGTATGATTTTGAACGACAGGCCTGTTGGTCTAGTGGTTAGTGACCCTGACTGTTATGCCGGAGGTTGTGGGTTCGATTCCCACCCAGGACAAATGTTTGTGTGATGAGCACGATCATTTGTTCTGTGTCTGGGTGTAATTTATCTATAATATTTATGTATTTAGAAATATATAAGTATGTTTATCAGTTGTCTAGTACCCATAACACAAGCTCTGCTTAGCTTGGGACTAGATGGCGTTGTGTGATAGTTGTGGAATATTATTATTATTATTATTTAGTGTTAACAAATTATATTTAAATATTTTGTGTGTGTATATGATTAAGCCGTGGTAGCTCAGATGGTTAGCGCAAGCTGTAAATTTTACAGTACGTAACGCGGGTTCGATCCCCGCCGACACCAATTAAATTGTTAATTGCAATTTTAAGTGTTTATTCTATTGACACACTTACTTTTCTTTCTGTTATTTTCTTACGTGTGTATGATTTAGTGTTAACAAATTATATTTAAATATTTTGTGTGTGTATATGATTAAGCCGTGGTAGCTCAGATGGTTAGCGCAAGCTGTAAATTTTACAGTACGTAACGCGGGTTCGATCCCCGCCGACACCAATTAAATTGTTAATTGCAATTTTAAGTGTTTATTCTATTGACACACTTACTTTTCTTTCTGTTATTTTCTTACGTGTGTATGATTTAGTGTTAACAAATTATATTTAAATATTTGTGTGTGTATATGATTAAGCCGTGGTAGCTCAGATGGTTAGCGCAAGCTGTAAATTTTACAGTACGTAACGCGGGTTCGATCCCCGCCGACACCAATTAAATTGTTAATTGCAATTTTAAGTGTTTATTCTATTGACACACTTACTTTTCTTTCTGTTATTTTCTTACGTGTGCATTATTTAGTGTTAACAAATTATATTTAAATATTTGTGTGTGTATATGATTAAGCCGTGGTAGCTCAGATGGTTAGCGCAAGCTGTAAATTTTACAGTACGTAACGCGGGTTCGATCCCCGCCGACACCAATTAAATTGTTAATTGCAATTTTAAGTGTTTATTCTATTGACACACTTACTTTTCTTTCTGTTATTTTCTTACGTGTGTATGATTTAGTGTTAACAAATTATATTTAAATATTGTGTGTGTATATGATTAAGCCGTGGTAGCTCAGATGGTTAGCGCAAGCTGTAAATTTTACAGTACGTAACGCGGGTTCGATCCCCGCCGACACCACTTAAATTGTTAATTGCAATCATGTCTGAGAAAATTTCGAAGGCATGTGAAGTTCGCCAACACGCATTGAGACCGCGCCGCGGACATTTCCTAGCCATAAATACAAAGACAATAGCAGAAAGTAAAAAGTTAAAAAATACTTTTTTAACAATGACAGTCATTAGTTGATCATTAGTGAATGTGATTCTGTTTTCTTAAATTACAGGAAGAAAAGAGCAGAAGGAAGAAATGGGGTAATGGGAAGTAATGAAGAATGAATTGTTATGTGAAGTTTGTTGGAACAAACATATTTTAGTCACGTGTAAATACTTTTAACATTTTGGTTCAAAATGACACAAAATCTAAAAAATATTAGATACATCATCGACATGGACGGATTTTACATTACATATCCTCATAAACATTTTCAATGTAGAGAAATGGCTATTCTAGACGTAAAACTATCTAATAAAAATGATTCGTTTATCGATCATTATTTGTTTCAGCCAAGTTATCCTTTCAATTATTTGTCGCCAAAAGACAAAAAAACTGTTCGTTATTGTGAAATACACGTGCACGGCATTCCATATTTTGATGTGACCGAAGAATTAAAATGTGCCTACAAACAAGAGAACATCATTCCCATATTAAATTGGTATATTAGAAATTTGTGCAAAGACGAAGTGATCGCATACAAAGGTGGTTCAACAGAAAAACAATTTTTAAAAATGTTGACGACGAATGATAGAATTTTTAATATTGAAGAATACAAATGTCCAAAATACAATGATTTGGTAAATGTCATAAATTTAAACAAACGTTATGTGTGTAATAATCATATATTTGCAAAAAATAAACACAAAATTTTACATTGTTCTTGTGACGAAGTGTGGGGTTTGTTACAAGTGGTTATTGCTTGAAAATAAAATTTTAAATTAATCATAAATTTTGTTTGATTTCCAAAAAACATTAGAAAAAATTGGTTCAACAGAAAAACAATTTTTTAAAAATGTTGACGACGAATGATAGAATTTTTAATATTGAAGAATACAAATGTCCAAAATACAATGATTTGGTAAATGTCAAAAATTTAAACAAACGTTATGTGTGTAATAATCATATATTTGCAAAAAATAATCACAAAATTTTACATTGTTCTTGTGACGAAGTGTGGGTTTTTTTACAAGTGGTTATTGCTTGAAAATAAAATTTTAAATTAATCATCATTGTATTTTGGACATTTGTATTTTTCAATATTAAAAATTCTATCATTCGTCGTCAACATTTTTAAAAATTGTTTTTCTGTTGAACCAATTTTGTCTAATGTTTTTTGGAAATCAAACAAAATATAACAACATAAGACTTCACAACATATGATAGCAATGATTAACTTCAATATTAAATTCTACAGGTAATTTTTTGGAATCAAACAAAATTTATGATTAATTTAAAATTTTATTTTCAAGCAATAACCACTTGTAAAAAACCCACACTTCATCACAAGAACAATGTAAAATTTTGTGATTATTTTTTGCAAATATATGATTATTACACACATAACGTTTGTTTAAATTTATGACATTTACCAAATCATTGTATTTTGGACATTTGTATTCTTCAATATTAAAAATTCTATCATTCGTCGTCAACATTTTTAAAAATTGTTTTTCTGTTGAACCACCTTTGTATGCGATCACTTCGTCTTTGCACAAATTTCTAATATACCAATTTAATATGGGAATGATGTTCTCTTGTTTGTAGGCACATTTTAATTCTTCGGTCACATCAAAATATGGAATGCCGTGCACGTGTATTTCACAATAACGAACAGTTTTTTTTGTCTTTTGGCGACAAATAATTGAAAGGATAACTTGGCTGAAACAAATAATGATCGATAAACGAATCATTTTTATTAGATAGTTTTACGTCTAGAATAGCCATTTCTCTACATTGAAAATGTTTATGAGGATATGTAATGTAAAATCCGTCCATGTCGATGATGTATCTAATATTTTTTAGATTTTGTGTCATTTTGAACCAAAATGTTAAAAGTATTTACACGTGACTAAAATATGTTTGTTCCAACAAACTTCACATAACAATTCATTCTTCATTACTTCCCATCACCCCATTTCTTCCTTCTGCTCTTTTCTTCCTGTAATTTAAGAAAACAGAATCACATTCACTAATGATCAACTAATGACTGTCATTGTTAAAAAAGTATTTTTTAACTTTTTACTTTCTGCTATTGTCTTTGTATTTATGGCTAGGAAATGTCCGCGGCGCGGTCTCAATGCGTGTTGGCGAACTTCACATGCCTTCGAAATTTTCTCAGACATGATTGCAATTAACAATAAGTGGTGTCGGCGGGGATCGAACCCGCGTTACGTACTGTAAAATTTACAGCTTGCACTAACCATCTGAGCTACCACGGCTTACATAACACACACAATATTTAAATATAATTTGTTAACACTAAACACACACACGTAAGAAAATAACAGAAAGAAAAGTAAGTGTGTCAATAGAATAAACACTTAAAATTGCAATTAACAATTTAATTGGTGTCGGCGGGGATCGAACCCGCGTTACGTACTGTAAAATTTACAGCTTGCGCTAACCATCTGAGCTACCACGGCTTAATCATATACACACACACAATATTTAAATATAATTTGTTAACACTAAATCATACACACGTAAGAAAATAACAGAAAGAAAAGTAAGTGTGTCAATAGAATAAACACTTAAAATTGCAATTAACAATTTAATTGGTGTCGGCGGGGATCGAACCCGCGTTACGTACTGTAAAATTTACAGCTTGCGCTAACCATCTGAGCTACCACGGCTTAATCATATACACACACAAAATATTTAAATATAATTTGTTAACACTAAATCATACACACGTAAGAAAATAACAGAAAGAAAAGTAAGTGTGTCAATAGAATAAACACTTAAAATTGCAATTAACAATTTAATTGGTGTCGGCGGGGATCGAACCCGCGTTACGTACTGTAAAATTTACAGCTTGCGCTAACCATCTGAGCTACCACGGCTTAATCATATACACACACAAAATATTTAAATATAATTTGTTAACACTAAATAATAATAATAATAATATTCCACAACTATCACACAACGCCATCTAGTCCCAAGCTAAGCAGAGCTTGTGTTATGGGTACTAGACAACTGATAAACATACTTATATATTTCTAAATACATAAATATTATAGATAAATTACACCCAGACACAGAACAAATGATCGTGCTCATCACACAAACATTTGTCCTGGGTGGGAATCGAACCCACAACCTCCGGCATAACAGTCAGGGTCACTAACCACTAGACCAACAGGCCTGTCGTTCAAAATCATACACACGTAAAAAAATAACAGAAAGAAAAGTAAGTTTGTCAATAGATTAAACACTTACATCTATGGCCTTTGATGCGTTGAAGTAACGCAAATGTATTATTGATAGATACACTGCGGTCAAACGACCATACACTAACTCCATGACTGCAGTTGCTTGGTCTTATATAGTACCAGTAAGTAATAATTCTAATCTAAAGAATTTCTACAGTAGAATTGATAATAACTTTATGCGTCAACAACCTTATCTCACATTCTTCGTGTTGCGTCTTATTCAGTGTATTGATGACTCAAATACGTTTTGTATAACAGAAAAAATGCAATTTAATATTTAGAAATCACATAATTGATCATTCCTATGTTAGTCATTGAGTAGATTGTACTGTAGTAATCTACTAATAGCAGTAATATCATGGATACACTAGATGTACAACAACATCTGAAAAAGATTCACCCCAGTCTAGAAAATAATGTTTATGCTGCTAACAGACTGCCCATGTACACCCACGTACCAACGTATATACCTAGTCAGGTCATAAGTATTGTCACACAGTAAAAACTTTTCTTTTAGAATGCTGGCCACAAAAAAGTTTATTGAATTCGAATTGTTCATGAAAATAAAACTGTATACTTTTTAGAATTTTACTCATTTTTACATATGGAGTGGACGCTTAAAAAAGACCGTGTTGCAGTTGCGATTACGCGCCAATTAAATTTTTTGATATACTGAAAAATTTGAATATAACCAAAAGATTCGTTTATCGTACCATCAAACGATACAATGAAGACTCTAGTGTAGATGACAGGTCAAGAAGTGGTCGCCCTCGATTTGTTAGGACTCCAGCAGTGATAAAAGCTGTAAAGGTGCGAATTCAAAGAAATCCCAAACGTAAGCAGAAACTGTTGGCCCTTCAGATGGGGTTAAGCAGAACCACGGCGTTAAATGAAGACTTAGGGCTTCGGGCATATCGAAGAAAAACAGGACATCGTTTGAATGCTCGTCTAATGGATCTGAGACTGAAGAGATGCCGCGCTTTGGTGAAGCGGTACGCGGGAAAAAAATATCGGGAAATTCTTTTTTCGGATAAAAAAATTTTTACCGTAGAAGAGAGCTACAACAAACAAAATGATAAGGTGTACGCACACAGTAGTGAAGAAGCGAGCAACCGTATTCCGCGTGTCCAACGAGGTCATTTTCCATCCTCGCTCATGGTATGGTTGGGAGTTTCTTATTGGGGCTTAACAGAGGTACATTTTTGTGAGAAAGGTTAAAAACGAATGCAGTTGTGTATCAAAATACAGTCCTGACGAACCTTGTGTAACCTGTTTCTCATACCATGTTCAATAACAGGCACTGGGTATTCCAACAAGATTCGGCGTCAGCTCATAGAGCGAAGAGCACACAAGACTTTTGACAGCTCCGTGGCGTAGTGGCTTAGCAATGAGTGGCTGCGCTTGGGGGTCGCGGGTTCGAATCCCGCACGGAACAAGTATTTGTACGACCTACAAGTAATTGTTCCGAGTTTGGATGTTTGTCCTTGTGAAATTTGTGTTTGTAAACTGCCCCCACGATACAGGAGAAAAACCTAGTGTGGAGGTAACGTTCTTTTAAAAAAAAAAAAAAAAGACTGGCTGGCGGCGCGTGAAATCGACTTCATCCGACACAAAGACCAGTCCAGATTTGAATCCGTTAGATTACAAGATATGGTAACACTTGGAGGAAAAGGCGTGCTCAAAGCCTCATCCCAATTTCGAGTCACTCAAGACATCTTTAATTAAGGCAGCCGCCGATATGACATGGACCTCGTTCGTGGTGAGATAGACGACTGGCCGCGCAGATTGAAGGCCTGTATTCAAAATTACGGAGGTCATTTTGCATAAACTATAGTGTCATAAGAATCTATGTTTTGTTAAGTTCATTTTGGTATATAAATGGTTACATAATGAATAAACTTGTTTCAATTATTTTACATTAAACATGTGATAGAATTTATGACCTGACTAGGTAATATGCAATTTGGGTACAGATGATAAACCAGGGTCACATTGGGTAGCTTTATATATCGATACGAATGACGTCGGTGAATATTTTGATTCATATGGACGGGCACCTGTACGAAATTGTAAAAGATGGAACTGGAATGTTGATAGGACTTCAGTTTGTGGCGAATATTGCTTAATGTATTTGCTATATAAGTTTCAGGGATGTTCAATGCATAGTTTTACGAGTATATTTACAGAGAACACATTGTACAACGATATGTTAGTGGATGAGATGTTTCGCTCCTATTTTATAGATAATAAGTAATAAGATTTTGTATTTTATAAATAAAAATTTTAACAAAATTAGGTAATGTGTTTAAAAGATGGAACTGGAATGTTGATAGGACTTCAGTTTGTGGCGAATATTGCTTAATGTATTTGCTATATAAGTTTCAGGGATGTTCAATGCATAGTTTTACGAGTATATTTACAGAGAACACATTGTACAACGATATGTTAGTGGATGAGATGTTTCGCTCCTATTTTATAGATAATAAGTAATAAGATTTTGTATTTTATAAATAAAAATTTTAACAAAATTAGGTAATGTGTTTTATTGATGATTCAGATTAGTGTTGTAGATAGGAACAAAGGAGTATAATACAATAGCATAAGCCGACCCACACGCTGGACGAATAATAGATAATGACGGTAGTCAATCAACAATAGATAAGTAGATAAGGACAATGGAGCGCTAATGACGGTTGAGGCTCGCAGCGGATATCAATTAGATAAGAGTTAATTGATCTGCACATCTCCGGAACCGTGCATCCTACGCAAAAATGGACCGCAGATTCGTGATCAGAGCATGCCAAAACCATTTTTTTTTTTTTTTTTTTTTTTAGGATCGTGAGTTGACGAACGTCGTGCGCCAGAACTGGTACAACCTTTCTACAAGTGCGCCAGAACTGGTACAACGTAACTACTATTAGAACTGTATTACACGCATAATTGTCATATACATTTAATACACGCATAATTGCCATAAACATTTAATACATAATATCTTAGTTTTTCAAAAATATTTTTTAAGCTTAAAGTGTCAATGTCCATCACAACTGTACGGTGCAACACCGTGCATTCTCCCGCATCATGCGCGACTGACCTCATTCATTTATATTTTAAATTTTTAATGCTTTCGAGTTTGTCTACCAATACGGCCGCGTGGCTCAACCTTATATTTATGCCAAGTTTAGAATTTTGTGAAATCTTAATAAATCTTTACTTTTTTCTCAAGATTGTGTTTAAATCATATATCATCAGATCAAGTAAAGGATGTTTGGTATAACAAGACCAAACAATAACATTGCCCTAACTACATAATATCTCACAACAACGTTCTGTCTTAAGATAGAACTTAGTTGAATTTATGTTATTTGATTTACATACATACTAAAATAGACAAATGACAAGTCCTGTTTGAATTCAAAAGCTCGTTTTATCATTAAAAAAAATTTAAAAAACCCTTTCTTTAGTCTAAGTCACATCCTGATTAATGTGTCAAAATGTTAAATAAATCATTGAAGACATCTGAGGCAGAAAAGAAAGTCATAAAATTTTGATATTCTAATTTTTGCTTTTTTTCCTTTCTTCACATACAAACTAGTTTACTCAACGCAACGATTTTTAAAAACGCAAGTAATAATTTGTTTGAAATTTATCGACATGGAACTACTTTAAAACCTTAAAGGTGTGAGACGTTTCCATAACGATACTTCGATCCACGATCTGCCTACCAAGCATGGCGATCACAACAATGGAGGCAGCCCGTATGTCTAACAGTGACTTGTTGCGGGCTGATAGAGAAAATCTTACCATAAACAGAACAAGCAATCAACATTATGGTATCAAATCGGAACATACATTTGTAAAAAATTCCAGGGTAAATCTTCTGGTACAAGTGGGGTGTTATAATGTAAAAGGGCTGCGCGTGGACGCGGCCCCACACCTCCACGTCCGCTTGGCGCCCCACGCTCGCCATTGCTACTCCGCACGCGTCTGGCCCTTTTACTCAAAGGAATCCAACCTACGTGATTGTGCCTTTCTCCGTGTGGCTGACTTCGGAACAGAATGGCGAAGGTAAATTTCAAAATCAGACAAATTCCTTTAGGTGATGGAAAGAACCATTAAGAAACCTAACAGCAGCATAAAAAAAGAACAGTAGAAAATGCCGCAGCGATTTATTTTAATTAAGAGGAGTATTACAAAAAAAAAAAACGCGAAATAACGAGGTTTGCTCGTTGAAATTATATGTTTTCCGTTCCGTAAAAATAGTTCGTTTTCTCTATTACAATAAACTCAAATCAAATACATTTTCGGTATATGCCTGTCACGTAAAGAAAAAAAAACTGACAAAATTCAATTATCTACGGAAAAAGCTCCGATACAAGCCCCAATATCTTCGAAGTTCTACATCATTTTGACGTGAAATTTGTATCAAAATAATCATCAACATTTGCTTAAACTATGCAATGATTTCTACTTTTTAAATCGTTACCACTATTTTTAATTAAATAAATAAAAGTACCATATATTTCACTGCGTCGGCCATCTGAATTCACTACTGCACCATTGGCTCTCGAGGTCGGACCTGTGTCAATCAAATTCGCGCGCTCCGCGCGATGACCGTGGCGCTGCTATTCTGTGGTACAGCATCGTCTACAAGGCCCGCAATTTTTTATCTTTGCAAGTATTTACGTTCGTACAGTATATTTCAATTAGTATAAAGTTCGCAGATTATTATTATACCATATAGTTAACTCATTATAGTTATTTGATTGTAGCTGAGCTTTCTTACCAGTCGAAATAGGGAAAAAATAAATACAAGTATCAATGTGCCACTAACCCAAAACCATGCAAAAATCAAATCGTACTAATAAAAAATGTGTATGCCTGAAATTGACAGAAATAAAAAATATGTAATTGACTGTAAGTACGATAAAAAATATTAGAAGTAATTTATAAAACAGGTAACCAACATTCATATTTATACCACATGCTACCTAAAGTATATCGATTGTTAACCAACATCGGTTAACAATCGATTACTGTGAAACAATTAAAATATTTGTGTGTACTTATTTCAACACTAAGGTTGATAAATAATGAAAAATATATGAAATAGATTATAATAAATTAATTAGATAACATAAAATGACACACCAAATTTTTTTCATCCACTGAATTCCATCCCAAGAAAACTTCTATAATGGACGGTCAAGATCGTTTAGTCGCCATACTCACAGTATCATAGTGCAAGGAAATGAATAAAGATATGAAATAAAATATAGTAAGTCAACGCCCGCTTGGAGCGTAAAATACCTAAATTTGCGTAACGCTGAAATGTTAGAGGATTCTTAATAGAGACAATAAAAACAAGAAACATTATACTTATTGTAGCTGAGTGATCCATATTTTAACTCTTGTTCGATCAGAGCGCTACCAAAAATATAAATTGCAATTTTAAGTCTATATTTATAGATTCTAGCCGATAAAGAAATAACAGTGGGTTGTCTAAAAATTAAGAAAATTTTGAGGAAATGTTTCCCACTTTGCACTGGTACAGGAGCAGCATGGTAAATCTTTTCGGTTAAATAAAATGAGAAAAAGCCTGTGCCCAGGAATAAAAATTATATAAACGGTTACTTAATATGTTAAGCAGCATATTAAGGCTCCGGTAATGATGTGTAAATCTTGGCGCCATCTGCAACGAACAAAATTCAATACGTTCATACTAGTCGAAAAAATCTTGTCAAGACCTACGATATATGCAGCTGCGGTCAGTCAGCTAGTTTAGAGCTTATAAATAAAAAGCCAAATCTATCTCTGATATCATCGCAAATCGGATATAAACTAAGAAAGTTAAGATTAGCGTTAGCTCTGCGCCCCGTGGCAGTGCTTACACTATTTAATGTTGAGTGCAATTAATGGCTTGCAATAATACTTCAGAAGCAGTCGCCGTGCTCAGAATCCGCCAGGAGAATCTTATCGTCAAATGATCGTCGTCGGTTGTAGACAAATATTTATTCCTTATTTCGTTTTCTTCGAGCTCATCCGGAAAAAGACCACGCTCTGACAGAATACGAGCATAAAATAACTATGAAAACAAATTAAATAAAATAACTACAATAGCATAATGCTGCCGTGTTTCGTATGGTTAGCGTAGAGAACCAGGCGTCCTTTTTACTAGGAACGAGGCAATTCATCTTAGCACCCAGGGGTGACAACGCATACGCATCGATCCTTAATCGAGAATAGGTTTTGATGTCTATGGGCCACAACGTTCACTTACTCTACTTTGTCACTCTTATTCCATCATTCATCATTATCATCATTACGGTCAAAAGTCCACCTCTGAACATAGTCCTCCCCCAAGGAATGTCACAAAGCCCGATTTTAGACCACCTGCATTCATCAACTTCCTGCAAATCTTACCAGGTCGTCACTCCATGTGGTGGAGGGCCGCCCTACACTTCGCCTACCAGTACGAGGCTGTCACCCGATAACCTTTCTTCTCCATCGGTTGTCGGTTCTTTCTAACTATATAGTGGGTTCATTGCCACTTCAACTGACTCCGTCTTATTTTAAAAAGAAAATATTTTTTTTAAATTTTTTAATATCAGTTGTAATACTGTGGAAATAGCCTTATCTTTTTAACTACATATTATTTACACAGCGGAACGACCGTTACCGATACAGCCTAACAGACGTTGACTGCTGTCCCCGCAGGTTGCTCGTGGAGGGGATATTTGTCATAGTTACCAAGCTCGCACAGGTGGCAACTGCAACTTCTTTTGTTCGTTTGTTATGAGAGTGACGATGTAGCCCATATTCTGGTTTGTTTTTTTTCTATCGTCTTCTCTAACGACACTCACGTAGGATATGTGGTAGTAGATATTCGTACACATCCACTACACGTTTATCTAAATACTCTTGACAAGGCTTCATTAGTTCCCCATTTTAGACGAGTCGGTAATGATACCTGCCAATGAAGACTGTGAAATCTATTAATTTAAATATTTTATAGTTCCACTTAATATGTGCAGTAATCCGCTTTGTAATTGGTAAAGAATAGGTATATAATAATAGAAGGTACAAAATCTGGTAATGAAACATCTAGGCACTTTTATAGCTGTAGTAAAGGCAGTTTTGCTACTCTAACCCCCGTTCGGAAATGCTTTTTGAAAGACTATTTTAAAATATTTTTATGGATTATCAATGATACCTATTAACTGAAGTTAAACATTTCAAAGTAATAAAAATGTTTCAAATTCATTTGCTTTTGCATTTGTTATAAAATAGATATTTTTACGAGAACAACGAGACGAACGAGATGAACGAGGCGGACGATGCAGACGAAGAGGATGAGGCGGACAAGTGCCCGCAGTGTGCGGTGGTGCTGGCGCCGCCACAGCTGCGCGGGGCTGCAGCAGCGCTGCGGCAGCGCGCTCGCTCGCACGCGCTGCTGCTGCGTGTGCTGCGGGCCGACGCGCTGCGGTCTCCGCCACCCGCCGCCAACCACTCCATTCTCTTCCTAGATCAATCGCTATGGAATGATGATCGTGACGTGCACGTCGTGCAAGCACCGCCCTGTCCCACACATCTCGAAGCTGACTGCGTTCCAGACTTTGATTTGCAAGCCCCGATCGAAATTTCCGGTGACCATCTAACACTGCGTTATTATGCACCTCATATATTCAGTACCGTCGGAAGCCTGGCACCGAAATCTGTTCATATAAGAGAGTTGCTAAGACTCGAAATGGAGAATGGTGGTGATATCGAGGAGGCCGCCTGCGAATGGAGCCTAAGGAATCCAGAAAACCTGAATGATTGGTTAGCTACAGAGACGATTCATTATCGAATACGATTGTACGTGTGCTGCAACGATCCAGATCGAACTGAATATGAAATGATTTCATGGGAGATTCTCAGCATCATAAACTTAAAAAACGTAATGCTGGGATTAAACATTACTTCCATTGAATGCTCACAGGGTGAAGAAATGGACAAGCACTTTCTTAGTCTTTTGAACATGCATTGGGAACAGCAAACCATAGGGTGGGTGGCTGCCGGTGCAGGGACAGCGCAAGTGGCGAAACGCGCGCAAGACGTAGACCTGCCTTTTATTACTTACGACGCACCGTCACCTGCGCTGCGGCCGGATAGTGGAGTACGGGCCGTTACGGGTTCAGTCCAAGTGCTCGCTCGTAGTTACTTGCACCTCTTGAAGCGCTGCAGGTATCAACGCATCGCTGTAATTTTGGAGAACACAGCTTATGCACGAGAGCTTGTAATGGTTATTCGTGAAGGTGGCTTGCTCATTAGACAAATAAACATATCTTCTGAAGAAAGCATCTACGCTATACTAAAGAAGTTTCGCGAGGTGAATGCACGAGTATTTTTTGTGAACGCGAATGCTAGTGTGGCCGCGCAAGTGGTATGCGCAGCTCAAAAAGCGAACATGACGTCGGACGGCGAGTACGTGTGGCTCGTGCGAGAATGGCGCGGTGCTGCGACATGTGCGGGCGGAAGAAGTGCTCTGCAGCCACTCAGCGTGTCTTTAACTTGGCGCGGTGATGATAAAGTTTTGAAGACAGCTGTGCCAGGTTCTGATGAGTGCGCTACCGTTGGAGAGCAGGAGAGCACGAGTTGCGACGCATTAAAAGTTCGTCGCGCCCTGGACGCAAGGTGGACTCATCGCGCTTGGCCGCCGCTGGGAGCCTCACTCGCAGACGCACTGCTGCTTCTTGTGCATACGTTTGCGAGTTTTCTTGCTCGTCATCCTGAAAGCGCTTTCGACCGCCGCGTCTTCGGTACTGCTAAGTAAGGATGCTTTATTTTTGTTAAATGCGTTGTTGTAATAATATTTTTTTATAGTATAAGAAGAACAAATGAGCACACAGGAGACTACCACATCTTTCGTCGATTAAGAATTATAATGTAGATGCGTTGTCACTCCTGAGAACTAAGATGGAATGTAAAAACGTTTTCAGTAAAAACGTTGTCCGGTTCTCTACACACACCATACGAAACAATAAACATAGCAGCATTAAGCCGCTATTTTATGATGGTGCTTCTTCATTAAAATCGACCAATTCTTAATACAACCATAACATAGCTGCAACGTGACTGCATCGGTTAGTCCATTGTAACATTTTTTATCATCCTTTGTTTACTAAATAATAATGATATTATAATTCACAGTTCTATATCAATAGACACGACATCGTACTTTATGTAACAGATTCACAGTTCTATATCAATGGGACCCGACATCGTACTTTATGTAACAGATTCACAGTTCTATATCAATGGACACGACATCGTACTTTATGTAACAGATTCACAGTTCTATATCAATGGGACACGACATCGTACTTTATGTAACAGATTCACAGTTCTATATCAATGGACACGACATCGTACTTTATGTAACAGATTCACAGTTCTATATCAATGGGACACGACATCGTACTTTATGTAACAGATTCACAGTTCTATATCAATGGACACGACATCGTACTTTATGTAACAGATTCACAGTTCTATATCAATGGACACGACATCGTACTTTATGTAACAGATTCACAGTTCTATATCAATGGGACACGACATCGTACTTTATGTAACAGATTCACAGTTCTATATCAATGGACACGACATCGTACTTTATGTAACAGATTCAAAGTTCTATATCATGGGACACGACATCGTACTTTATGTAACAGATTCACAGTTCTATATCAATGGACACGACATCGTACTTTATGTAACAGATTCACAGTTCTATATCAATGGGACACGACATCGTACTTTATGTAACAGATTCACAGTTCTATATCAATGGACACGACATCGTACTTTATGTAACAGATTCACAGTTCTATATCAATGGACACGACATCGTACTTTATGTAACAGATTCACAGTTCTATATCAATGGACACGACATCGTACTTTATGTAACAGATTCACAGTTCTATATCAATGGGACACGACATCGTACTTTATGTAACAGATTCACAGTTCTATATCAATGGACACGACATCGTACTTTATGTAACAGATTCACAGTTCTATATCAATGGGACACGACATCGTACTTTATGTAACAGATTCACAGTTCTATATCAATGGACACGACATCGTACTTTATGTAACAGATTCACAGTTCTATATCAATGGACACGACATCGTACTTTATGTAACAGATTCACAGTTCTATATCAATGGGACACGACATCGTACTTTATGTAACAGATTCACAGTTCTATATCAATGGACACGACATCGTACTTTATGTAACAGATTCACAGTTCTATATCAATGGACACGACATCGTACTTTATGTAACAGATTCACAGTTCTATATCAATGGGACACGACATCGTACTTTATGTAACAGATTCACAGTTCTATATCAATGGACACGACATCGTACTTTATGTAACAGATTCACAGTTCTATATCAATGGGACACGACATCGTACTTTATGTAACAGATTCACAGTTCTATATCAATGGACACGACATCGTACTTTATGTAACAGATTCACAGTTCTATATCAATGGACACGACATCGTACTTTATGTAACAGATTCACAGTTCTATATCAATGGACACGACATCGTACTTTATGTAACAGATTCACAGTTCTATATCAATGGACACGACATCGTACTTTATGTAACAGATTCACAGTTCTATATCAATGGACACGACATCGTACTTTATGTAACAGATTCACAGTTCTATATCAATGGACACGACATCGTACTTTATGTAACAGATTCACAGTTCTATATCAATGGGACACGACATCGTACTTTATGTAACAGATTCACAGTTCTATATCAATGGGACACGACATCGTACTTTATGTAACAGATTCACAGTTCTATATCAATGGACACGACATCGTACTTTATGTAACAGATTCACAGTTCTATATCAATGGGACACGACATCGTACTTTATGTAACAGATTCACAGTTCTATATCAATGGACACGACATCGTACTTTATGTAACAGATTCACAGTTCTATATCAATGGGACACGACATCGTACTTTATGTAACAGATTCACAGTTCTATATCAATGGACACGACATCGTACTTTATGTAACAGATTCACAGTTCTATATCAATGGACACGACATCGTACTTTATGTAACAGATTCACAGTTCTATATCAATGGACACGACATCGTACTTTATGTAACAGATTCACAGTTCTATATCAATGGACACGACATCGTACTTTATGTAACAGATTCACAGTTCTATATCAATGGGACACGACATCGTACTTTATGTAACAGATTCACAGTTCTATATCAATGGGACACGACATCGTACTTTATGTAACAGATTCACAGTTCTATATCAATGGACACGACATCGTACTTTATGTAACAGATTCACAGTTCTATATCAATGGGACACGACATCGTACTTTATGTAACAGATTCACAGTTCTATATCAATGGACACGACATCGTACTTTATGTAACAGATTCACAGTTCTATATCAATGGACAAGACATCGTACTTTATGTAACAGATACACAGTTCTATATCAATGGGACACGACATCGTACTTTATGTAACAGATTCACAGTTCTATATCAATGGATACGACATCGTACTTTATGTAACAGATTCACAGTTCTATATCAATGGACACGACATCGTACTTTATGTAACAGATTCACAGTTCTATATCAATGGGACACGACATCGTACTTTATGTAACAGATTCACAGTTCTATATCAATGGACACGACATCGTACTTTATGTAACAGATTCACAGTTCTATATCAATGGACACGACATCGTACTTTATGTAACAGATTCACAGTTCTATATCAATGGGACACGACATCGTACTTTATGTAACAGATTCACAGTTCTATATCAATGGACACGACATCGTACTTTATGTAACAGATTCACAGTTCTATATCAATGGGACACGACATCGTACTTTATGTAACAGATTCACAGTTCTATATCAATGGACACGACATCGTACTTTATGTAACAGATTCACAGTTCTATATCAATGGACACGACATCGTACTTTATGTAACAGATTCACAGTTCTATATCAATGGACACGACATCGTACTTTATGTAACAGATTCACAGTTCTATATCAATGGACACGACATCGTACTTTATGTAACAGATTCACAGTTCTATATCAATGGACACGACATCGTACTTTATGTAACAGATTCACAGTTCTATATCAATGGACACGACATCGTACTTTATGTAACAGATTCACAGTTCTATATCAATGGACACGACATCGTACTTTATGTAACAGATTCACAGTTCTATATCAATGGACACGACATCGTACTTTATGTAACAGATTCACAGTTCTATATCAATGGACACGACATCGTACTTTATGTAACAGATTCACAGTTCTATATCAATGGGACACGACATCGTACTTTATGTAACAGATTCACAGTTCTATATCAATGGACACGACATCGTACTTTATGTAACAGATTCACAGTTCTATATCAATGGACACGACATCGTACTTTATGTAACAGATTCACAGTTCTATATCAATGGGACACGACATCGTACTTTATGTAACAGATTCACAGTTCTATATCAATGGACACGACATCGTACTTTATGTAACAGATTCACAGTTCTATATCAATGGACACGACATCGTACTTTATGTAACAGATTCACAGTTCTATATCAATGGACACGACATCGTACTTTATGTAACAGATTCACAGTTCTATATCAATGGACACGACATCGTACTTTATGTAACAGATTCACAGTTCTATATCAATGGACACGACATCGTACTTTATGTAACAGATTCACAGTTCTATATCAATGGGACACGACATCGTACTTTATGTAACAGATTCACAGTTCTATATCAATGGACACGACATCGTACTTTATGTAACAGATTCACAGTTCTATATCAATGGGACACGACATCGTACTTTATGTAACAGATTCACAGTTCTATATCAATGGACACGACATCGTACTTTATGTAACAGATTCACAGTTCTATATCAATGGACACGACATCGTACTTTATGTAACAGATTCACAGTTCTATATCAATGGACACGACATCGTACTTTATGTAACAGATTCACAGTTCTATATCAATGGGACACGACATCGTACTTTATGTAACAGATTCACAGTTCTATATCAATGGACACGACATCGTACTTTATGTAACAGATTCACAGTTCTATATCAATGGACACGACATCGTACTTTATGTAACAGATTCACAGTTCTATATCAATGGACACGACATCGTACTTTATGTAACAGATTCACAGTTCTATATCAATGGACACGACATCGTACTTTATGTAACAGATTCACAGTTCTATATCAATGGGACACGACATCGTACTTTATGTAACAGATTCACAGTTCTATATCAATGGACACGACATCGTACTTTATGTAACAGATTCACAGTTCTATATCAATGGACACGACATCGTACTTTATGTAACAGATTCACAGTTCTATATCAATGGACACGACATCGTACTTTATGTAACAGATTCACAGTTCTATATCAATGGGACACGACATCGTACTTTATGTAACAGATTCACAGTTCTATATCAATGGACACGACATCGTACTTTATGTAACAGATTCACAGTTCTATATCAATGGACACGACATCGTACTTTATGTAACAGATTCACAGTTCTATATCAATGGGACACGACATCGTACTTTATGTAACAGATTCACAGTTCTATATCAATGGACACGACATCGTACTTTATGTAACAGATTCACAGTTCTATATCAATGGGACACGACATCGTACTTTATGTAACAGATTCACAGTTCTATATCAATGGGACACGACATCGTACTTTATGTAACAGATTCACAGTTCTATATCAATGGACACGACATCGTACTTTATGTAACAGATTCACAGTTCTATATCAATGGACACGACATCGTACTTTATGTAACAGATTCACAGTTCTATATCAATGGGACACGACATCGTACTTTATGTAACAGATTCACAGTTCTATATCAATGGACACGACATCGTACTTTATGTAACAGATTCACAGTTCTATATCAATGGGACACGACATCGTACTTTATGTAACAGATTCACAGTTCTATATCAATGGACACGACATCGTACTTTATGTAACAGATTCACAGTTCTATATCAATGGACACGACATCGTACTTTATGTAACAGATTCACAGTTCTATATCAATGGACACGACATCGTACTTTATGTAACAGATTCACAGTTCTATATCAATGGACACGACATCGTACTTTATGTAACAGATTCACAGTTCTATATCAATGGACACGACATCGTACTTTATGTAACAGATTCACAGTTCTATATCAATGGACACGACATCGTACTTTATGTAACAGATTCACAGTTCTATATCAATGGGACACGACATCGTACTTTATGTAACAGATTCACAGTTCTATATCAATGGACACGACATCGTACTTTATGTAACAGATTCACAGTTCTATATCAATGGACACGACATCGTACTTTATGTAACAGATTCACAGTTCTATATCAATGGACACGACATCGTACTTTATGTAACAGATTCACAGTTCTATATCAATGGACACGACATCGTACTTTATGTAACAGATTCACAGTTCTATATCAATGGACACGACATCGTACTTTATGTAACAGATTCACAGTTCTATATCAATGGACACGACATCGTACTTTATGTAACAGATTCACAGTTCTATATCAATGGGACACGACATCGTACTTTATGTAACAGATTCACAGTTCTATATCAATGGACACGACATCGTACTTTATGTAACAGATTCACAGTTCTATATCAATGGACACGACATCGTACTTTATGTAACAGATTCACAGTTCTATATCAATGGACACGACATCGTACTTTATGTAACAGATTCACAGTTCTATATCAATGGGACACGACATCGTACTTTATGTAACAGATTCACAGTTCTATATCAATGGACACGACATCGTACTTTATGTAACAGATTCACAGTTCTATATCAATGGGACACGACATCGTACTTTATGTAACAGATTCACAGTTCTATATCAATGGACACGACATCGTACTTTATGTAACAGATTCACAGTTCTATATCAATGGACAAGACATCGTACTTTATGTAACAGATTCACAGTTCTATATCAATGGCACACGACATCGTACTTTATGTAACAGATTCACAGTTCTATATCAATGGACACGACATCGTACTTTATGTAACAGATTCACAGTTCTATATCAATGGACACGACATCGTACTTTATGTAACAGATTCACAGTTCTATATCAAGGGACACGACATCGTACTTTATGTAACAGATTCACAGTTCTATATCAATGGACAAGACATCGTACTTTATGTAACAGATTCACAGTTCTATATCAATGGACACGACATCGTACTTTATGTAACAGATTCACAGTTCTATATCAATGGACACGACATCGTACTTTATGTAACAGATTCACAGTTCTATATCAATGGACACGACATCGTACTTTATGTAACAGATTCACAGTTCTATATCAATGGGACACGACATCGTACTTTTATGTAACAGATTCACAGTTCTATATCAATGGGACACGACATCGTACTTTATGTAACAGATTCACAGTTCTATATCAATGGACACGACATCGTACTTTATGTAACAGATTCACAGTTCTATATCAATGGACACGACATCGTACTTTATGTAACAGATTCACAGTTCTATATCAATGGACACGACATCGTACACTTATGTAACAGATTCACAGTTCTATATCAATGGACACGACATCGTACTTTATGTAACAGATTCACAGTTCTATATCAATGGACACGACATCGTACTTTATGTAACAGATTCACAGTTCTATATCAATGGACACGACATCGTACTTTATGTAACAGATTCACAGTTCTATATCAATGGACACGACATCGTACTTTATGTAACAGATTCACAGTTCTATATCAAGGGACACGACATCGTACTTTATGTAACAGATTCACAGTTCTATATCAATGGGAACGACATCGTACTTTATGTAACAGATTCACAGTTCTATATCAATGGACACGACATCGTACTTTATGTAACAGATTCACAGTTCTATATCAATGGACACGACATCGTACTTTATGTAACAGATTCACAGTTCTATATCAATGGGACACGACATCGTACTTTATGTAACAGATTCACAGTTCTATATCAATGGACACGACATCGTACTTTATGTAACAGATTCACAGTTCTATATCAATGGACACGACATCGTACTTTATGTAACAGATTCACAGTTCTATATCAATGGACACGACATCGTACTTTATGTAACAGATTCACAGTTCTATATCAATGGACACGACATCGTACTTTATGTAACAGATTCACAGTTCTATATCAATGGACACGACATCGTACTTTATGTAACAGATTCACAGTTCTATATCAATGGGACACGACATCGTACTTTATGTAACAGATTCACAGTTCTATATCAATGGACACGACATCGTACTATGTAACAGATTCACAGTTCTATATCAATGGGACACGACATCGTACTTTATGTAACAGATTCACAGTTCTATATCAATGGACACGACATCGTACTTTATGTAACAGATTCACAGTTCTATATCAATGGGACACGACATCGTACTTTATGTAACAGATTCACAGTTCTATATCAATGGACACGACATCGTACTTTATGTAACAGATTCACAGTTCTATATCAATGGACACGACATCGTACTTTATGTAACAGATTCACAGTTCTATATCAATGGGACACGACATCGTACTTTATGTAACAGATTCACAGTTCTATATCAATGGACACGACATCGTACTTTATGTAACAGATTCACAGTTCTATATCAATGGACACGACATCGTACTTTATGTAACAGATTCACAGTTCTATATCAATGGACACGACATCGTACTTTATGTAACAGATTCACAGTTCTATATCAATGGGACACGACATCGTACTTTACGTAACAGATTCACAGTTCTATATCAATGGACACGACATCGTACTTTATGTAACAGATTCACAGTTCTATATCAATGGGACACGACATCGTACTTTATGTAACAGATTCACAGTTCTATATCAATGGACACGACATCGTACTTTATGTAACAGATTCACAGTTCTATATCAATGAGACACGACATCGTACTTTATGTAACAGATTCACAGTTCTATATCAATGGACACGACATCGTACTTTATGTAACAGATTCACAGTTCTATATCAATGGACACGACATCGTACTTTATGTAACAGATTCACAGTTCTATATCAATGGGACACGACATCGTACTTTATGTAACAGATTCACAGTTCTATATCAATGGACACGACATCGTACTTTATGTAACAGATTCACAGTTCTATATCAATGGACACGACATCGTACTTTATGTAACAGATTCACAGTTCTATATCAATGGACACGACATCGTACTTTATGTAACAGATTCACAGTTCTATATCAATGGGACACGACATCGTACTTTATGTAACAGATTCACAGTTCTATATCAATGGACACGACATCGTACTTTATGTAACAGATTCACAGTTCTATATCAATGGACACGACATCGTACTTTATGTAACAGATTCACAGTTCTATATCAATGGACACGACATCGTACTTTATGTAACAGATTCACAGTTCTATATCAATGGGACACGACATCGTACTTTATGTAACAGATTCACAGTTCTATATCAATGGACACGACATCGTACTTTATGTAACAGATTCACAGTTCTATATCAATGGGACACGACATCGTACTTTATGTAACAGATTCACAGTTCTATATCAATGGACACGACATCGTACTTTATGTAACAGATTCACAGTTCTATATCAATGGGACACGACATCGTACTTTATGTAACAGATTCACAGTTCTATATCAATGGACACGACATCGTACTTTATGTAACAGATTCACAGTTCTATATCAATGGACACGACATCGTACTTTATGTAACAGATTCACAGTTCTATATCAATGGGACACGACATCGTACTTTATGTAACAGATTCACAGTTCTATATCAATGGACACGACATCGTACTTTATGTAACAGATTCACAGTTCTATATCAATGGACACGACATCGTACTTTATGTAACAGATTCACAGTTCTATATCAATGGGACACGACATCGTACTTTATGTAACAGATTCACAGTTCTATATCAATGGACACGACATCGTACTTTATGTAACAGATTCACAGTTCTATATCAATGGACACGACATCGTACTTTATGTAACAGATTCACAGTTCTATATCAATGGGACACGACATCGTACTTTATGTAACAGATTCACAGTTCTATATCAATGGACACGACATCGTACTTTATGTAACAGATTCACAGTTCTATATCAATGGACACGACATCGTACTTTATGTAACAGATTCACAGTTCTATATCAATGGGACACGACATCGTACTTTATGTAACAGATTCACAGTTCTATATCAATGGGACACGACATCGTACTTTATGTAACAGATTCACAGTTCTATATCAATGGACACGACATCGTACTTTATGTAACAGATTCACAGTTCTATATCAATGGACACGACATCGTACTTTATGTAACAGATTCACAGTTCTATATCAATGGGACACGACATCGTACTTTATGTAACAGATTCACAGTTCTATATCAATGGGACACGACATCGTACTTTATGTAACAGATTCACAGTTCTATATCAATGGGACACGACATCGTACTTTATGTAACAGATTCACAGTTCTATATCAATGGACACGACATCGTACTTTATGTAACAGATTCACAGTTCTATATCAATGAGACACGACATCGTACTTTATGTAACAGATTCACAGTTCTATATCAATGGACACGACATCGTACTTTATGTAACAGATTCACAGTTCTATATCAATGGGACACGACATCGTACTTTATGTAACAGATTCACAGTTCTATATCAATGGACACGACATCGTACTTTATGTAACAGATTCACAGTTCTATATCAATGGACACGACATCGTACTTTATGTAACAGATTCACAGTTCTATATCAATGGGACACGACATCGTACTTTATGTAACAGATTCACAGTTCTATATCAATGGACACGACATCGTACTTTATGTAACAGATTCACAGTTCTATATCAATGGACACGACATCGTACTTTATGTAACAGATTCACAGTTCTATATCAATGGACACGACATCGTACTTTATGTAACAGATTCACAGTTCTATATCAATGGACACGACATCGTACTTTATGTAACAGATTCACAGTTCTATATCAATGGGACACGACATCGTACTTTATGTAACAGATTCACAGTTCTATATCAATGGACACGACATCGTACTTTATGTAACAGATTCACAGTTCTATATCAATGGGACACGACATCGTACTTTATGTAACAGATTCACAGTTCTATATCAATGGACACGACATCGTACTTTATGTAACAGATTCACAGTTCTATATCAATGGACACGATATCGTACATTATGTAACAGATTCACAGTTCTATATCAATGGACACGACATCGTACTTTATGTAACAGATTCACAGTTCTATATCAATGGACACGACATCGTACTTTATGTAACAGATTCACAGTTCTATATCAATGGGACACGACATCGTACTTTATGTAACAGATTCACAGTTCTATATCAATGGACACGACATCGTACTTTATGTAACAGATTCACAGTTCTATATCAATGGACACGACATCGTACTTTATGTAACAGATTCACAGTTCTATATCAATGGACACGACATCGTACTTTATGTAACAGATTCACAGTTCTATATCAATGGACACGACATCGTACTTTATGTAACAGATTCACAGTTCTATATCAATGGACACGACATCGTACTTTATGTAACAGATTCACAGTTCTATATCAATGGGACACGACATCGTACTTTATGTAACAGATTCACAGTTCTATATCAATGGACACGACATCGTACTTTATGTAACAGATTCACAGTTCTATATCAATGGGACACGACATCGTACTTTATGTAACAGATTCACAGTTCTATATCAATGGACACGACATCGTACTTTATGTAACAGATTCACAGTTCTATATCAATGGGACACGACATCGTACTTTATGTAACAGATTCACAGTTCTATATCAATGGACACGACATCGTACTTTATGTAACAGATTCACAGTTCTATATCAATGGACACGACATCGTACTTTACGTAACAGATTCACAGTTCTATATCAATGGGACACGACATCGTACTTTATGTAACAGATTCACAGTTCTATATCAATGGACACGACATCGTACTTTATGTAACAGATTCACAGTTCTATATCAATGGACACGACATCGTACTTTATGTAACAGATTCACAGTTCTATATCAATGGGACACGACATCGTACTTTATGTAACAGATTCACAGTTCTATATCAATGGACACGACATCGTACTTTATGTAACAGATTCACAGTTCTATATCAATGGACACGACATCGTACTTTATGTAACAGATTCACAGTTCTATATCAATGGGACACGACATCGTACTTTATGTAACAGATTCACAGTTCTATATCAATGGACACGACATCGTACTTTATGTAACAGATTCACAGTTCTATATCAATGGACACGACATCGTACTTTATGTAACAGATTCACAGTTCTATATCAATGGACACGACATCGTACTTTATGTAACAGATTCACAGTTCTATATCAATGGGACACGACATCGTACTTTATGTAACAGATTCACAGTTCTATATCAATGGACACGACATCGTACTTTATGTAACAGATTCACAGTTCTATATCAATGGACACGACATCGTACTTTATGTAACAGATTCACAGTTCTATATCAATGGACACGACATCGTACTTTATGTAACAGATTCACAGTTCTATATCAATGAGACACGACATCGTACTTTATGTAACAGATTCACAGTTCTATATCAATGGACACGACATCGTACTTTATGTAACAGATTCACAGTTCTATATCAATGGACACGACATCGTACTTTATGTAACAGATTCACAGTTCTATATCAATGGGACACGACATCGTACTTTATGTAACAGATTCACAGTTCTATATCAATGGACACGACATCGTACTTTATGTAACAGATTCACAGTTCTATATCAATGGACACGACATCGTACTTTATGTAACAGATTCACAGTTCTATATCAAAGGGACACGACATCGTACTTTATGTAACAGATTCACAGTTCTATATCAATGGGACACGACATCGTACTTTATGTAACAGATTCACAGTTCTATATCAATGGACACGACATCGTACTTTATGTAACAGATTCACAGTTCTATATCAATGGACACGACATCGTACTTTATGTAACAGATTCACAGTTCTATATCAATGGGACACGACATCGTACTTTATGTAACAGATTCACAGTTCTATATCAATGGACACGACATCGTACTTTATGTAACAGATTCACAGTTCTATATCAATGGACACGACATCGTACTTTATGTAACAGATTCACAGTTCTATATCAATGGACACGACATCGTACTTTATGTAACAGATTCACAGTTCTATATCAATGGGACACGACATCGTACTTTATGTAACAGATTCACAGTTCTATATCAATGGACACGACATCGTACTTTATGTAACAGATTCACAGTTCTATATCAATGGACACGACATCGTACTTTATGTAACAGATTCACAGTTCTATATCAATGGACACGACATCGTACTTTATGTAACAGATTCACAGTTCTATATCAATGAGACACGACATCGTACTTTATGTAACAGATTCACAGTTCTATATCAATGGACACGACATCGTACTTTATGTAACAGATTCACAGTTCTATATCAATGGACACGACATCGTACTTTATGTAACAGATTCACAGTTCTATATCAATGGGACACGACATCGTACTTTATGTAACAGATTCACAGTTCTATATCAATGGACACGACATCGTACTTTATGTAACAGATTCACAGTTCTATATCAATGGACACGACATCGTACTTTATGTAACAGATTCACAGTTCTATATCAATGGACACGACATCGTACTTTATGTAACAGATTCACAGTTCTATATCAATGGGACACGACATCGTACTTTATGTAACAGATTCACAGTTCTATATCAATGGACACGACATCGTACTTTATGTAACAGATTCACAGTTCTATATCAATGGGACACGACATCGTACTTTATGTAACAGATTCACAGTTCTATATCAATGGACACGACATCGTACTTTATGTAACAGATTCACAGTTCTATATCAATGGGACACGACATCGTACTTTATGTAACAGATTCACAGTTCTATATCAATGGACACGACATCGTACTTTATGTAACAGATTCACAGTTCTATATCAATGGGACACGACATCGTACTTTATGTAACAGATTCACAGTTCTATATCAATGGACACGACATCGTACTTTATGTAACAGATTCACAGTTCTATATCAATGGGACACGACATCGTACTTTATGTAACAGATTCACAGTTCTATATCAATGGACACGACATCGTACTTTATGTAACAGATTCACAGTTCTATATCAATGGACACGACATCGTACTTTATGTAACAGATTCACAGTTCTATATCAATGGGACACGACATCGTACTTTATGTAACAGATTCACAGTTCTATATCAATGGGACACGACATCGTACTTTATGTAACAGATTCACAGTTCTATATCAATGGACACGACATCGTACTTTATGTAACAGATTCACAGTTCTATATCAAGGGACACGACATCGTACTTTATGTAACAGATTCACAGTTCTATATCAATGGACACGACATCGTACTTTATGTAACAGATTCACAGTTCTATATCAATGGGACACGACATCGTACTTTATGTAACAGATTCACAGTTCTATATCAATGGACACGACATCGTACTTTATGTAACAGATTCACAGTTCTATATCAATGGGACACGACATCGTACTTTATGTAACAGATTCACAGTTCTATATCAATGGACACGACATCGTACTTTATGTAACAGATTCACAGTTCTATATCAATGGACACGACATCGTACTTTACGTAACAGATTCACAGTTCTATATCAATGGGACACGACATCGTACTTTATGTAACAGATTCACAGTTCTATATCAATGGACACGACATCGTACTTTATGTAACAGATTCACAGTTCTATATCAATGGACACGACATCGTACTTTATGTAACAGATTCACAGTTCTATATCAATGGGACACGACATCGTACTTTATGTAACAGATTCACAGTTCTATATCAATGGACACGACATCGTACTTTATGTAACAGATTCACAGTTCTATATCAATGGACACGACATCGTACTTTATGTAAAAGATTCACAGTTCTATATCAATGTACACGACATCGTACTTTATGTAACAGATTCACAGTTCTATATCAATGGACACGACATCGTACTTTATGTAACAGATTCACAGTTCTATATCAATGGACACGACATCATACTTTATGTAACAGATTCACAGTTCTATATCAATGGACACGACATCGTACTTTATGTAACAGATTCACAGTTCTATATCAATGGGACACGACATCGTACTTTATGTAACAGATTCACAGTTCTATATCAATGGACACGACATCGTACTTTATGTAACAGATTCACAGTTCTATATCAATGGGACACGACATCGTACTTTATGTAACAGATTCACAGTTCTATATCAATGGACACGACATCGTACTTTATGTAACAGATTCACAGTTCTATATCAATGAGACACGACATCGTACTTTATGTAACAGATTCACAGTTCTATATCAATGGACACGACATCGTACTTTATGTAACAGATTCACAGTTCTATATCAATGGGACACGACATCGTACTTTATGTAACAGATTCACAGTTCTATATCAATGGACACGACATCGTACTTTATGTAACAGATTCACAGTTCTATATCAATGGACACGACATCGTACTTTATGTAACAGATTCACAGTTCTATATCAATGGGACACGACATCGTACTTTATGTAACAGATTCACAGTTCTATATCAATGGGACACGACATCGTACTTTATGTAACAGATTCACAGTTCTATATCAATGGACACGACATCGTACTTTATGTAACAGATTCACAGTTCTATATCAATGGACACGACATCGTACTTTATGTAACAGATTCACAGTTCTATATCAATGGACACGACATCGTACTTTATGTAACAGATTCACAGTTCTATATCAATGGGACACGACATCGTACTTTATGTAACAGATTCACAGTTCTATATCAATGGACACGACATCGTACTTTATGTAACAGATTCACAGTTCTATATCAATGGGACACGACATCGTACTTTATGTAACAGATTCACAGTTCTATATCAATGGGACACGACATCGTACTTTATGTAACAGATTCACAGTTCTATATCAATGGACACGACATCGTACTTTATGTAACAGATTCACAGTTCTATATCAATGGACACGACATCGTACTTTATGTAACAGATTCACAGTTCTATATCAATGGACACGACATCGTACTTTATGTAACAGATTCACAGTTCTATATCAATGGGACACGACATCGTACTTTATGTAACAGATTCACAGTTCTATATCAATGGAACACGACATCATACTTTATGTAACAGATTCACAGTTCTATATCAATGGACACGACATCGTACTTTATGTAACAGATTCACAGTTCTATATCAATGGACACGACATCGTACTTTATGTAACAGATTCACAGTTCTATATCAATGGGACACGACATCGTACTTTATGTAACAGATTCACAGTTCTATATCAATGGACACGACATCGTACTTTATGTAACAGATTCACAGTTCTATATCAATGGACACGACATCGTTCTTTATGTAACAGATTCACAGTTCTATATCAATGGGACACGACATCGTACTTTATGTAACAGATTCACAGTTCTATATCAATGGGACACGACATCGTACTTTATGTAACAGATTCACAGTTCTATATCAATGGACACGACATCGTACTTTATGTAACAGATTCACAGTTCTATATCAATGGACACGACATCATACTTTATGTAACAGATTCACAGTTCTATATCAATGGGACACGACATCGTACTTCATGTAACAGATTCACAGTTCTATATCAATGGACACGACATCGTACTTTATGTAACAGATTCACAGTTCTATATCAATGGGACACGACATCGTACTTTATGTAACAGATTCACAGTTCTATATCAATGGGACAAGACATCGTACTTTATGTAACAGATTCACAGTTCTATATCAATGGACACGACATCGTACTTTATGTAACCGATTCACAGTTCTATATCAATGGGACAAGACATCGTACTTTATGTAACAGATTCACAGTTCTATATCAATGGACACGACATCGTACTTTATGTAACAGATTCACAGATCTATATCAATAGACACGACATCGTACTTTATGTAACAGATTCACAGTTCTATATCAATGAGACACGACATCATACTTTATGTAACAGATTCACAGTGCTATATCAATGGGACACGACATCGTACTTTATGTAACAGATTCACAGTTCTATATCAATGGGACACGACATCATACTTTATGTAACAGATTCACAGTTCTATATCAATGGACACGACATCGTACTTTATGTAACAGATTCACAGTTCTATATCAATGGACACGACATCGTACTTTATGTAACAGATTCACAATTCTATATCAATAGACACGACATCGTACTTTATGTAACAGATTCACAGTTCTATATCAATGGGACACGACATCATACTTTATGTAACAGATTCGCAGTTCTATATCAATGGACACGACATCGTACTTTATGTAACAGATTCACAGTTCTATATCAATGGGACACGACATCATACTTTATGTAACAGATTCACAGTTCTACATCAATGGACACGACATCGTACTTTATGTAACAGATTCACAGTTCTATATCAATGGGACACGACATCGTACTTTATGTAACAGATTCACAGTTCTATATCAATGGACACGACATCGTACTTTATGTAACAGATTCACAGTTCTATATCAATGGACACGACATCGTACTTTATGTAACAGATTCACAGTTCTATATCAATGGACACGACATCGTACTTTATGTAACAGATTCACAGTTCTATATCAATGGACACGACATCGTACTTTATGTAACAGATTCACAGTTCTATATCAATTGACACGACATCGTACTTTATGTAACAGATTCACAGTTCTATATCAATGGACACGACATCGTACTTTATGTAACAGATTCACAGTTCTATATCAATGGGACACGACATCGTACTTTATGTAACAGATTCACAGTTCTATATCAATGGACACGACATCGTACTTTATGTAACAGATTCACAGTTCTATATCAATGGACACGACATCGTACTTTATGTAACAGATTCACAGTTCCATATCAATGGACACGACATCGTACTTTATGTAACAGATTCACAGTTCTATATCAATGGGACACGACATCATACTTTATGTAACAGATTCACAGTTCTATATCAATGGACACGACATCGTACTTTATGTAACAGATTCACAGTTCTATATCAATGGACACGACATCGTACTTTATGTAACAGATTCACAGTTCTATATCAATGGACACGACATCATACTTTATGTAACAGATTCACAGTTCTATATCAATGGGACACGACATCGTACTTTATGTAACAGATTCACAGTTCTATATCAATGGACACGACATCGTACTTTATGTAACAGATTCACATTTCTATATCAATGGACACGACATCGTACTTTATGTAACAGATTCACAGTTCTATATCAATGGGACACGACATCGTACTTTATGTAACAGATTCACAGTTCTATATCAATGGGACACGACATCGTACTTTATGTAACAGATTCACAGTTCTATATCAAAGGACACGACATCGTACTTTATGTAACAGATTCACAGTTCTATATCAATGGACACGACATCATTCTTTATGTAACAGATTCACAGTTCTATATCAATGGGACACGACATCGTACTTTATGTAACAGATTCACAGTTCTATATCAATGGACACGACATCGTACTTTATGTAACAGATTCACAGTTCTATATCAATGGACACGACATCGTACTTTATGTAACAGATTCACAGTTCTATATCAATGGACACGACATCATTCTTTATGTAACAGATTCACAGTTCTATATCAATGGGACACGACATCGTACTTCATGTAACAGATTCACAGTTCTATATCAATGGGACACGACATCGTACTTTATGTAACAGATTCACAGTTCTATATCAATGGGACACGACATCATACTTTATGTAAAAGATTCACAGTTCTATATCAATGGGACAAGACATCGTACTTTATGTAACAGATTCACAGTTCTATATCAATGGACACGACATCATACTTTATGTAACAGATTCACAGTTCTATCAATGGACACGACCATACTTTATGTAACAGATTCACAGTTCTATATCAATGGGACACGACATCGTACTTTATGTAACAGATTCACAGTTCTATATCAATGGACACGACATCGTACTTTATGTAACAGATTCACAGTTCTATATCAATGGACACGACGTCGTACTTTATGTAACAGATTCACAGTTCTATATCAATGGGACAAGACATCGTACTTTATGTAACAGATTCACAGTTCTATATCAATGGGACACGACATCATACTTTATGTAACAGATTCACAGTTCTATATCAATGGGACACGACATCGTACTTTATGTAACAGATTCACAGATCTATATCAATGGACACGACATCGTACTTTATGTAACAGATTCACAGTTCTATATCAATGGGACACGACATCGTACTTTATGTAACAGATTCACAGTTATATATCAATAGACACGACATCGTACTTTATGTAACAGATTCACAGTTCTATATCAATGGGACACGACATCGTACTTTATGTAACAGATTCACAGTTCGATATCAATGGGACACGACATCGTACTTTATGTAACAGATGCACAGTTCTATATCAATAGACACGACATCGTACTTTATGTAACAGATTCACAGTTCTGTATCAATGGACACGACATCATACTTTATGTAACAGATTCACAGTTCTATATCAATGGACACGACATCGTACTTTATGTAACAGATTCACAGTTCTATATCAATGGGACACGACATCGTACTTTATGTAACAGATTCACAGTTCTATATCAATGGACACGACATCGTACTTTATGTAACAGATTCACAGTTCTATATCAATGGACACGACATCGTACTTTATGTAACAGATTCACAGTTCTATATCAATGGGACACGACATCGTACTTTATGCTTAGAAATCTCTAGTCAGATCATTAAGCCATTTTCTAAAAGGCGGTGTTTAGTGGGTAAAAGTCTCCATATAACCACGCAGCCGGCTGCGTGGTATGCTATGAGCATTCACCGCCTCCCTCCCCCGCTTTCCGGTGGGTTGCCCATATTTGCTTCGGGCGCAAAAAAAAACGTACTTTATGTAACAGATTTTTTCGTACATGCGAAATCACTACGACCATAGAGACTGCTACAGTACCTACAATCTCAAGCTATCTGTGTCCACTGATTTTACACGCATCTCACCAAGTGACTACTCTGTATAATGTGGTGGCTACCATAGACTTCGAATGTATTGGAGTAGTGGCGACCTAATTAAATTCGTCATCCTATTTCGTTCAGTAAATAAAAATGAAATTCATATTTATATTATGAAAATCGTAATTGATAATTAATTATCAGTGAATAAAACTAAATTTACGGATTCTATCGCGTTTATTTAACTGATTTTACTTATTTTTTAATTCCCGACGTTTCGGATTGGGGGGGGGGGGAGAATCCCCACCGTGACCATGGTTAACCCCGGGACCATAAATGTCGGGAATTAAAAAAAATAAGTAAAATCAGTTAAATAAACGCGATAGAATCCGTAAATTTAGTTTTATTCAATGTGTAGTGTTCGCGTAAATTTAAGAAATCATTAAATTAATTATCAGGTTTCTGACTTTCTCATATTGAAGCCAAAAAATGATAATGGGCACTGTTATTGCTTCTTATAACAATTATTTCCATTGTTACAGAATATTTTCGGAGGCTATAAATCATACACTTGTAAAAGGAGTTGTCCAAGATCTAAAATATAACAACAACAACCACGAGCTATTCAGCTCGCTCGTATTCTTGGACAAGTGGAGTGGCATGCAGCGCTCTCTGCTAGCCGTTTGGAACGTGACTGAGCGCGACGTTCAGCCCATCTATGAGCAAGAGAAGATTTGTACAAGAGGCCTTGGCGGTCCATCTTTCTGCCTTACGACCAGCTTTGGAGATCCATTTGCACCGCAATGCCATGATTTTGCCTGGCTGACGTTGACAATAATTCTTATAATAACACCCCTTGGCTTATTTTATGCGCGCCGTGCTCGAATTCGTCGTCTCAAACTACGCGACCTCGCCTTGCTTGAACAAATAATGGAGCATCGTAAAAGTAATTATTCAAAGTTTGCGTCGTATGTAGTACAACGTAACGAATTTGAATTGCAAGAAGAGTTAGGGTCCGGAGCTCATGGCCGAGTGCGAGTCGCCATTCTGCGCCGCCTGGGCACATCGCCACTGGCCGTCGCTGCCAAGGAAGCGCGGGAGGAAACGTTGCTAGACGAGGCAGAACTGATCCGCGAAGCATTCGTTCTGGCATCCCTCAAACACGAGAATGTAATATGCTTTTTGGGAATATGCTTAGATGGAAAAGTGCTGTTATTCATGGAGTACGCATTTTTAGGTGATCTATGGCACTATCTACGTGCGCGGCGACCACTCGCTGAGATCGCGTGCTTTAGGAGTACCATCAGTAACAGTTTTACAGAAGGGTTTGATGTTGTGGAAGCGACTTACGTCTCTGCTCCTGCACTCACGCTGCTAGCAGCGCAGGCGGCGGCGGCCTTGGATTACCTAGCAATTAAGCGCATCGTACATCGCGACGTGCGCGCCGCTAACTGTCTCATCGATGAGACACGAACTCTCAAGCTTGCCGACTTTGGCTTAGCTCGTGCTCTCGCCGACGAAAAGGAAAATTATATCCAGCAACACTTTAGGCGACTACCTGTGACTTGCATGGCACCGGAGAGCCTTGTGAATAAAACATTCTCAACTGCGTCGGACGTCTGGGCGCTTGGTGTGCTGATGCTTGAATTGGTGACGCTAGGCGCACCGCCTTACGGCGAATGCGTCACGGCGGAGATCATGAGGCGTTTGCGTGTCGGCGAACACCCACCACTGCCGCCAGATGTCACACCCCTCACGTAAGTATTATAATTTAGAAGCTATTTTCTAGGTGAATCGATTGTGATAATTTTTTTTTTATTTGAAAGCTGGTGCTTTTCATGAGACGTATAAATGTAATGAAGAACTGACCAGTAGCTTTTGAATTATCGTTATCGGAATGCATTCTATTAGCAGCGAAGACTCTTATTGATTTATTTGGTAACGTTGCAGACAGGAGTTGTTGACGCAGTGCTGGCGGCGCGACCCGTGCGAGCGGCCGAGCGCGGCGCGCGTGCTCGCGAGCCTGCGCGCACACCCCACCGCGCTCGCGCCTGCCCTCTCACTCTTCACTATACATAAAATATTTAATACAGTCGAATCTCGATAACTCGAACCATGTTAGTTCGTAATCCTCAGTAAGACAAAAAATTACCATTCCTTTTTACTGAACCCCTAAATATGCTGTATCTTGAAAAAATAGACATTTGAAAATCTTATTTGCCTGCGAAGTATTGATAGTACGTATTTATACAATACTCTATAAGTAACTCAAATTTCGCAAAGCTGTCGAAGTTAATAAAATATATTGACGTCTTACTTGGAATTCCCCGTACTCAGAGTAATAATCCAAAATAAATGATAGTTGCTTGTGTTCCATTGTGTGCGTTTTGTACTTATGCAAAAAATGAATATTGTACATACATTAAGCTTTCTATGTAACATATCTATGCACCTTATGTTTGTTTATTTTATTTGGGAAAAAATCTCGAAATTCTTGTTAAGTCGAAAACTCATTAACGTGCAATTTTTAACATTTCCCTTGTAATTCGACGTATCGAGATCGCATTGTATTATAATATTTAAGGTCTCTACCTATTTTTGTCTGTAAGATATAATAATTATGCTTGTTACAACAAATTAACATGTGAAATTGCACAGAGAACAATAAAATATTATATTTTTCTACTAAAAGCAATAGTCAATTATAAATCATATAAATTCCCATGTTTCACATGATCGCAATTACAATATCATAAAGTAAGGGACGAATTAATCAATCATTAACAATCATTATTACCAATATAGCAACATTATTATCATCATTATGGCCATATTTGCCATAGTTGCCAAGACCGGTCACACGAGTTGGTAACCGCAGTTTTTTAATATTAGAGTTTTAATTTTCTTATTTAAGTGGAAGGCGTTTAATCATCTCCTGTTTTATTTCACCTGTTACCTCTTACAACACCAATGAGATGATAATATGTGGCAAAGGATTCTCTGATGCGGTGAATTTACATTATTTCGTTTATTATTTTATTTAAAGTTAAGTGACAAACGAATTTGCAGCTCATATATTATCAACCAATATAGCCCAGGGACCTGCAACCTACTTGAAGTAAAGTGAAAAACGAATTTGCAGCCCATATGTTAACAATTCCTGTAGCCCACAAACCTGCACCCTACTTGAAGTAAAGTGACAAACAAATTTACAGCCCATATATTAAAAATTACTGTAGCCCACGGACCTGCAACCTACTTGAAGTAAAGTGACAAATGAATTTGCAGCCCATATATTAACAATTACTGTAGCCCACGGACCTGCAACCTACTTGAAGTAAAGTGACAAATGAATTTGCAGCCCATATATTAACAATTACTGTAGCCCACGGACTTGCAACCTACTTGAAGTAAAGTGACAAATGAATTTGCAGCCCATATATTAACAATTACTGTAGCCCACGGACCTGCAACCTACTTGAAGTAAAGTAACAAACGAATTTGCAGCCCATATATTAACAATTACTGTAGCCCACGGACTGCAACCTACTTGAAGTAAAGTGACAAATGAATTTGCAGCCCTAATATTAACAATTACTGTAGCCCACGGACCTGCAACCTACTTGAAGTAAAGTGACAAACGAATTTGCAGCCCATATATTAACAATTACTGTAGCCCACGGACCTGCAACCTACTTGAAGTAAAGTGACAAACGAATTTGCAGCCCATATATTAACAGTTACTGTAGTCCACGGACCAGCAACCTACTTGAAGTAAAGTGACAAATGAATTTGCAGCCCATATATTAACAATTACTGTAGCCCACGGACCAGCAACCTACTTGAAGAAAAGTAACAAATGAATTTGCAGCCCATATAATAACAATTACTGTAGCCCACGGACCTGCAACCTACTTGAAGTAAAGTGACAAACGAATTTGCGGCCCATATATTAACAATTACTGTAGCCCACGGACCTGCAACCTACTTGAAGTAAAGTGACAAACGAATTTGCGGCCCATATACTAACAATTACTGTAGTCCACGGACCAGCAACCTACTTGAAGTAAAGTGACAAACGAATTTGCGGCCCATATATTAACAATTACTGTAGCCCACGGACCAGCAACCTACTTGAAGAAAAGTGACAAATGAATTTGCAGCCCATACATTAACAAATACTGTAGCCCACGGACTTGCAACCTACTTGAAGTAAAGTGACAAACAAATTTGCAGCCGATATATTAACAATTACTGTAGCCCACGGACCTGCAACCTACTTGAAGTAAAGTGACAAACGAATTTGCAGCCCATATACTAACAAAAACTGTAGCCCACGGACCTGCAACCTACTAGAAGTAAAGTGAAAAATGAATTTGCAGCCCATATAATAACAATTACTGTAGCCCACGGACCAGCAACCTACTTGAAGTAAAGTAACAAATGAATTTGCAGCCCATACATTAACAATTACTGTAGCCCACGGACTAGCAACCTACTTGAAGTAAAGTGACAAACGAATTTGCAGCCCATATATTAACAATTACTGTAGCCCACGGACCTGCAACCTACTTGAAGAAAAGTAACAAACGAATTTGCAGCCCATATATTAACAATTACTGTAGTCCACGGACCAGCAACCTACTTGAAGAAAAGTTACAAATGAATTTGCAGCCCATATATTAACAATAACTTTAGCCCACGGACTAGCAACCTACTTGAAGTAAAGTGACAAACGAATTTGCAGCCCATATATTAACAAAAACTGTAGCCCACGGACCTGCAACCTACTTGAAGTAAAGTGACAAATGAATTTGCAGCCCATATATTAACAATTACTGTAGCCCACGGACCAGCAACCTACTTGAAGTAAAGTGACAAACGAATTTGCAGCCCATATATTAACAAAAACTGTAGCCCACGGACCTGCAACCTACTTGAAGTAAAGTGACAAACGAATTTGCAGCCCATATATTAACAAAAACTGTAGCCCACGGACCTGCAACCTACTTGAAGTAAAGTGACAAATGAATTTGCAGCCCATATATTAACAATTACTGTAGCCCACGGACCTGCAACCTACTTGAAGTAAAGTGACAAACGAATTTGCAGCCCATATATTAACAATTACTGTAGCCCACGGACCTGCAACCTACTTGAAGTAAAGTGAAAAACGAATTTGCAACCCATATATTAACAATTACTGTAGCCCACGGACCAGCAACCTACTTGAAGTAAAGTGACAAACGAATTTGCAGCCCATATATTAACAATTACTGTAGCCCACGGACCAGCAACCTACTTGAAGTAAAGTGACAAACGAATTTGCAGCCCATATATTAACAATTACTGTAGCCCACGGACCAGCAACCTACCTGAAGTAAAGTGACAAACGAATTTGCAGCCCATATATTAACAATTACTGTAGCCCACGGACCAGCAACCTACTTGAAGTAAAGTGACAAATGAATTTGCAGCCCATATATTAACAATTACTGTAGCCCACGGACCAGCAACCTACTTGAAGTAAAGTGACAAATGAATTTGCAGCCCATATATTAACAATTACTGTAGCCCACGGACCAGCAACCTACTTGAAGTAAAGTGACAAATGAATTTGCAGCCCATATATTAACAATTACTGTAGCCCACGGACCTGCAACCTACTTGAAGTAAAGTGACAAACGAATTTGCGGCCCATATATTAACAATTACTGTAGCCCACGGACCAGCAACCTACTTGAAGTAAAGTGACAAACGAATTTGCAGCCTATATACTAACAATTACTGTAGCCCATGGACTTGCTACCTACGTGAAATAATGTGACAAACGAATTTGCAGCCCTAATATTAACAATTACTGTAACCCACTGATGTGCAACCTACTTAAATTAAACTGACAAACAAATTTGCAGCCCATATATTAACAATTACTGTAGCCCACGGACCAGCAACCTACTTGAAGTAAAGTGACAAACAAATTTGCAGCCCATATATTAAAAATTACTGTAGCCCACGGACCTGCAACCTACTTGAAGTAAAGTGACAAACGAATTTGCAGCCCATATATTAACAATTACTGTAGCCCACGGACCAGCAACCTACTTGAAGTAAAGTGACAAACAAATTTACAGCCCATATATTAACAATTACTGTAGCCCACGGACCTGCAACCTACTTGAAGTAAAGTGACAAATGAATTTGCAGCCCTAATATTAACAATTACTGTAGCCCACGGACCTGCAACCTACTTGAAGTAAAGTGACAAACGAATTTGCAGCCCATATATTAACAATTACTGTAGCCCACGGACCTGCAACCTACTTTAAGTAAAGTGACAAACGAATTTACAGCCCATATATTAACAATTACTGTAGCCCACGGACCTGCAACCTACTTGAAGTAAAGTGACAAACGAATTTGCAGCCCATATATTAACAATTACTGTAGCCCACGGACCAGCAACCTACTTGAAGTAAAGTGACAAACAAATTTGCAGCCTATATATTAACAATTACTGTAGCCCACGGACCTGCAACCTACTTGAAGTAAAGTGACAAACGAATTTGCAGCCCATATATTAACAATTACTGTAGTCCACGGACCAGCAACCTACTTGAAGTAAAGTGACAAACGAATTTGCAGCCCATATATTAACAATTACTGTAGCCCACGGACCTGCAACCTACTTGAAGTAAAGTGACAAACGAATTTGCGGCCCATATATTAACAATTACTGTAGCCCACGAACCAGCAACCTACTTGAAGAAAAGTGACAAACAAATTTGCGGCCCATATATTAACAATTACTGTAGTCCACGGACCAGCAACCTACTTGAAGTAAAGTGTCAAACGAAATTGCAGCCGAAATATTAACAATTACTGTAGCCCACGGACCTGCAACCTACTTGAATAAAACTGACAAACAAATTTGCAGCCCATATATTAACAATTACTGTAGCCCACGGACTAGCAACCTACTTGAAGAAAAGTGAAAAATGAATTTGCAGCCCATACATAAACAAATACTGTAGCCCACGGACCAACAACCTACTTGAAGTAAAGTGACAAACAAATTTGCAGCCGATATATTAACAATTACTGTAGCCCACGGAGCATACTTGAATATGACAAACGAATGCGCCAATAGCCCACGGCCAAAAAAAATGCCCCACTACGGGAGGAAAAAAAAAAAAACCCCAAACGGACTGCAACCTACTTGAAATAAAGTGACAAACGAATTTGCAGCCAATATATTGACAATAACTGTAGCCCACGGATCAGCAATATACTTGAAGTTTTTTTTTTTATTTATTCTTATAAAAAGGGTACATTATTTATATTTTAAATTTTGCCAAACTGTAAGCCAGTTTGTCGGCAACACAACAGTTCATCGTTTCACACTCCTTAATAACAATATCTGGTAGTTATAGCTACTTAAATTAACACAAAATAATTAAAGAAACATTCACCACTATGGACACAACGACAGATAATGTTTCCTGAAGATTGATTTGAGCTGCGCCTTTGTTATGCTTTCGTCATATATATCCGCTACCTCATTACACGAAGTTGGAGTTATCCATTGCCTTGTACGCCGTCCAAAGTAATTTTCAGCCCTAGGTATGAGATATCTCCTCCTTTGAGTAATTTGGCGCTTCAACATTATATATGTCCTAGGTGTCTTAAATGTTACCATACCATGCTGTTCTAATATGATAATGGATTTTACTTTCATATCTATGGGAATAATTTTGCAAATTTTAAATAACATTTCATAATTTTTATCTATAGCAATTTTAGTTTTAGTATCAACTAATATCTTTAAAAACCTTATCCGTATAGTCTTTATTTTGTTAAGATATGTTGGGTATGTGAGTCCACATGCACCTAAGCCATATCCGATCGTTGCGTCTTCTAGGGCATAATACAGCATACACATGATTCCTCGATTCACAACATATTTTATATGATTCAGTTTACCTAGTACTGCCCTAAACCTGTTACACACTAATTCAACATGCAAGTCCCATGAGAAACGATTATCTATAACCAACTCTAAGTATTTATAGTTCGTTACACACTGTAGCTTTTCGCAACGGCAGACAGAGCTTGACTGGTCAGTGTGCAGGCAATCGTATGTGTGACCCATAAGAGCTATATATCTACTGTTTTTCTAGAACGGTTATAGGGTGATTATATTACCATAAATTTGGTTTTATTCAAGTTCATAATAATGCCATTGTCATGGGATCACATTAATAAATTGTTTAAATCCTGCTGCACTTTTAACTGTATCTGGCTACTATTTTTTCCACTATACACAAGGCAGGTATCGTTAGCATACATGTATGTTCTACAATTCTTGATGACATTTATCATGCTGTTGACGTGCATTATATATCCGATCGGGCCAAATACAGAGCCAGTGTCTTTTCCTATCCCACTATCCACTCGATTTATACGAACAACAATATTTCTATTTTCTAGATATTTTTTAAACCAAATTTTCACTGGACCTCTTATTCCACATTCATCCATGGCCTGCAACAAGCACTCATGTTCCAACGTATCGAACGCCTTTTTGAAATCTATAAATAGAGTTACTACGATATTTTTATTATTTAACGAGTTTTTACATCATCTGAAAATGCTATCAAGGCCGTTGTTGTACTTTTGTTTAATCTAAACCCCAAATTGAAATTCTGTTAAAATTTTATTTTTTTCAAGAAACATACCGATTTGTTTGATCAATACTTTTTCAAATATTTTATTTACGATACTTAATATTGCAATTGGTCTGTAGTTCGTATATTCTTTGTGTGATCCATGTTTGTAAATAGGTCGGATGATTGCAGTTTTCAAATGATCAGGATCAATACCTTTGCAAATGCAATTATTTATTAATGAAGCTAAAATAGGACTGATATACTCCTTTACTAATTTTAAGTCCCGTACCCGTATACCGTCAATACCTGGTGACTTGTTGCAGTCCATGGAGTCAATAACTTTACATACATCCTTCCCCTCGACTTTTCTAAAATAAAAACTTACATTACAATCTTTTACATAACTATTTCTATCAAAGAAATATCTATGACATAAATGGTTCGATTTTAATTGTTCAATCTCTTGTGTAAAAGTTAAGCAAAAGTTATTACAGATGTGTTCCATCGTTACCTTATCTTTTAAAAAGTATTTTTCTATAACATGATCTGGAGTTGACATTGACCTACCCAACCAATTATTTATGCAGCTCCACACCTTACGCATGTCACCATTACAATCGCTAATACTTTCTCGTTTTTGTGAATTTTTAGCAACATTAATCATCCGACAAACTTTATTCCGATATGTAGTGTATGTAGCGCAATGTTGAGGATTTTGGGTTAGATTTCCATTTTTTATTTTTTATTATCTTTTTTATTATCATTAGAACTAGTTTAGTACTCGCCCAGGCCTTTGTTTCACGGGACGCGCTACGTATTACTTTTCTAGAGGTTGCGTAAATGTTGCTAAAAATTTCACAGAGTTTGTAATATTGCTCAGTAAGATTGTTGATTTTAGCGATATCATTCCAATCCACAGTACGTAGTTTGCATTTTATAGCATTATTGTCCAATACTTCACGAGGTAATGAAACTTTGTCCCGTCTCCCTCCCACCATAGTAAGTCCCGTTAAGTAGTGATCAGAGACACTGCACAATAATACATACGCAACTAGGCTATTCGGGCTAGCAGTATGCACAAAGACATGGTCGATGCGTGACGTTACCCGCCGCTCCGCAACCACCACCTCGCGTGCTACATCTCCAATTCCACACTGTAGGCCTAAGTCACTAAGGGTATTTAAGTAAAGACTTAACGAGTTATCCATTGCATCCTCCAATATATTGATATTACAATCTCCCATAAAGACAATCTCCTTACGAGATGGTATCGTGCGTATTATGGATTCTATTTCGTTAATAAAAGAGTTTTTATTTGAACATGGCGGTCTATATGTAACTAATATGTATATTTCGCGGTCTTCAATTTTCAACTGCCCTTTTATAATTTCACAATACAATGTTTGGGTATTGTTTTGAAGGATTTCAAAGTGCATGCTATTTTTCACATATATAATAATTCCACCTTCTCGTTTTTCTTCTCTAATGTAAGAGTAACAGTGATAACCTTTCATCTCAAATTGATATACCTCATCCTTTTTGATATTTATTTCTGTGAGACAAATTACATCCAGGTTTGTCAAGCAATTATTTATAAGAATAGAGAGTTCGTTGAAGTTTTTTCTTAACGAACGAATATTTATATGTATGAAATTTATTGAATTATTATTTTTTACTAAGTAGCTTTGCCATAGTTGTAAGTTAACAAATTTCTTATATTCAATATCTTGAAAGTCCATTAATCCAATGTAAATGTGTAATAATTAAAGACTTACTCAGTATTTTTACTTTCCAAGTTCTTAATAATTGTATTTATATCACTCTCACATCCTACACTTTCAACTTTTTTCTCTTGCTCATTTTTTCGTAATAATATTTTACCATTCTGTATCCAAATACACTTAAACTTATCCTTAAGCTGCACTTTAGTAGACCAAAATAGTTGTCGCGTTTGGCGAGTTAACCGTTCATTAATGTATATACGTAGATTATTATTATTATTATATACACTCTTATATCCTACAGTTATTAAATTATTAAATTACGACGAAGTAAATAATGCTATAGCTAAGTTAGTCAATTGGTTTAATGTTAATAATTTGCATATAAAAAACTAAAACAACCACACATACCTCCCCCCCCAAAGTTCTCAGCATATGCTGTAAAAAATATTAGAACTCTTACCAGTGTTGAAACAGCTAGAATAGTTTACTTCAGTTATTTCCATAGCATTATGTCGTATGGTATTTTGCTATGGGGACACGCGACTGACACTGAAATTATATTTATTTTACAGAAGAGGGCCATTAGAGCAATATATAATTTAAAACCAAAAGAGTCACTGAGACAAAAATTTAAGGAAATTAATATATTAACTCTGGCCTCTCAATACATTTATGAAAATGTAATGTACGTTTACAAAAATAAAAGTAGTTTTGCGAAAATAAGTGATATTCATTCTGTAAATACTAGGAGCAGACACAAGCTGGTAGTACCAGTTACTCGACTCCACCGAGTCAGTAATTCATTCTTGGGGCGATGTATATGCTTTTACAACAAAATCCCAGAAAATATACAAAATTTGTCATACACAAAGTTCAAAAATTTTATTAAACTAAGTTTGTAATAAAAAGGGTTATTATAATATTAAGGAATTTATAGATGATAATAACCCCTGGGAAGGGTGATCGCTACCAAGCTATTTCTAATTTGTCTTGTGTTGTTGATTGTAAACATGATTGTAAGCTATTATTAAAAAAAAATAGTCCCGCTGGGTTTCTTGCTGGTTCTTCCCAGGACAGAGGTTTTTTTGCGAACCAGTGTCAGTTTCAATAAGTATTTTTATAATCTACATTGAATAAAAAAGTTTCTATTTCTATTTCTATTTCTGTTTCTACACTTTCAACTTTTTTCTCTTGCTCATTTTTTCGTAATAATATTTTACCATTCTGTATCCAAATATACTTAAACTTATCCTTAAGCTGCACTTTAGTAGACCAAAATAGTTGTCGCGTTTGGCGAGTTAACCGGTCATTAATGTATATACGTAGATTATTATTATTATCATATATTGTGTGATTAGTCATTGCCGGCGCCTTCCCGTTTTTAATCCACATTAATTTTGCTTCCCTGGATCGTAATGATACAATTATAGGTTTTGGTTTATTATTTGTGTATTGTCCCTTTATCTCCATGTTTTAACAATATCCTCATTTTTTAAATTTAGTTTCATGGCAATATCCTTCACCAGCTCTGCAACATTTTCTCCGTTTTTCATTTCCACATTGATCAGTTCAATGTCCAAATCATACTGTTTTTGTTCCAATAACGTTAAACGTTCATCCAGAGACTTACTATATTTATCTAGATATGCACTTTTTTGTGTTAGGTCCTTTAGCACATTTTCTTGTTTTTTTTTTGAATAATCCAAATATTCTTGTTGATTTTGACCTATTTTCGTACATTTAATAATAATAATATATAAATGGCATAGTATTGCCCTAAGCTCGAACGCGAAATAGAAAAAATTACAGCAGCTTATAAAATACACTCAATGCATGAACAAGAAAACAAGAAACTAGCGCACATCCTAGACACCCTCAAACAAAAGCTTAGTTCACTTGCAAACCGACTACGAAGATATAAAGAAACCACTTTAAGAAAACAACAAAATGCAGCATTTTATAATAATGAAAAAATATTCAACAGAAACCTAACAAACGCACATGATATTACTTTACTATATATAAGAAATATAAAGTAAATAATAATAAACTAGTAGAAATACCTGAAACAGAACAGCTGCATCAATTTTGGTGCAATATATGGTCAAACCCCAAAACACACGGAGAAAGCGATTGGATTAAACAAGATAGGGAATTATTAGTAGATTTACCAGAAATGATGTTCGATGAAATAGACATGAATCTATTCAAATCAGTTATTAACAAATCACACAACTGGAAAGCGACTGGAAGCGATAAAATCCATAATTATTGGTATAAAAAGTTTACTTCCTTACATCCGCTCTTACTGTCACACATCAACACTTTTATAAAAACACCAGAATACACATGATACCTAAAGACCGAAGTGACTCGAAAAAATCCAGCCAAATACAGGCCAATTACTTGCCTCCAAAACATTTATAAGATCATTACGTCTTGTCTTAGCCAATTAATTTACGTCTCTCATAATATATTAGCAGAACAACAGAAAGGATTCAGAAAAGCTAGTCTAGGTTGTAAAGAACAGTTGATAATTGACGCAATCGTCTCTAAACAAGCAGTCACCAAAAAAAAGAAATATTTTCACCATGTTTATTGACTACAACAAAGCATTTGACTCAGTACCCCATAGTTGGCTAATATACATTTTAGAACATTATAAAATTCATCACAAAATTAGAGAATTCTTGAAAAATATAATGGATCATTGGAGAACTACTCTCAAGCTATACAAAGGTGACTCCTGTTTAGAGACTGATACAATAACAACCCGAAGGGGAATTTTTCAGGGTGACGCCTTAAGCCCCCTCTGGTTCTGCCTGGCTTTAAATCCTTTATCTAACCTTCTCAATAGAAATGACAAGGGGTATAAAATCACTAACGGAAATACACATCATACACTATCACATTTACTTTATATGGATGACATAAAATTGTATGGGAGTAGTTTAAAAGATTTACTTACTCTTGCTGACATAACGGAAAGCTTCTCAACTGATATTCAAATGGAATTTGGAATAAATAAATGTAGGATACAATGGATTCCTAGAGGCAAAGTAGAACAAAATTCATATACTCTCCAGACAGGTGAAACCATTGAACCTGTAGATGAAAACGCTGGTTATAAATATCTAGGATTTACTCAGACACGACAGATTCACCAAAAACACGTTAAAAAAACATTAGAAAAAGAAAATAAAAAATAAAAATATAAATTTCTTTGCAACTTTCCGCTAAACATATAAAATGATGTGTCTTACCTGGATTGAAGCGCACCTCCCGCCCTCCCTCAATTGCATACACTAACTCCGTCCCACCACTACTCTCAACACCACTATTCCAGGCAAGACACACCATCGACGATAATACGACACGGGTTGCGCCTCTACACAAGGCATCCTCAGGTAATATAGACTCTACGGCGGCTGACCGCTAAGTGAGCGGCGAGTCGAAACAGTTGCTATTTATACACGCTGACACAATCGCTCCCTACCAAAGTAGCGAGTGACCGCGTCGTGCGATAACAAACCTGCCAACAGTTATTATTATTTTATGATTATTTTTAAATACTATTATTATTATTATTGTTTTGAGTGACCGCGCCGTGCGATAGCAAATCTGCTACTAATTATTATTATTGTTATGATTAATATTTTAAATACTATTATTATTATTGTTTTATTGATATTATTATAATTATTTATTATTATTAATCTTAAAATTATTATTAACGATTGGCCTTAAAGATGTTTAACAAAGGTGAATTAGAAACATTTGTTTGTTCATTCAGCAGTGTATAATTACCCTTATTACTTTTTAAAATCTCCAACTGCTCCAGACACACAGTCGCAGCCCCTTATTACAGGTATGTAAGACTTCAAAGGAATGGTCGCTAGCTAGGTTGTGTCCAGTGTCCAAGAGATGTTTAGCAAAATGGGATTTATCAGGATTGCAATTTCTGTACGCGGCCATATGTTCTTTATAGCGCGTCCCGAAATTGCGACCAGTCTGACCCACGTAAACGGCGTGGCATTCGTCACAAACAAGTTTATAAACACCCGATTTTTGACTAATATTTAACTTATCTTTATTATTACAAATATTCCTAAGCGAATTGTTTGTTTTGAATGCCACGTTAACGCCGTTTTTCTTAAGACTATTAGCTATTTTTTCCGATATGGGGCCTAAGTAGGTCAAACTACCACATACCGCCGGATTCGATCTCAAAGTGTCAATTTCGGGAAATTTATATTTTTATTTTTTATTATAATGGATTTCCGCAAAGTAACGCCTGATTCTATCAATTATATTAGAAAAAGAATTTAAATTACGCCTAAATAGAATACTTAACACACATCTAAATGCACGAAACACCATAAAAGCTGTAAACACATTCGCCATCCCAATTTTAACTTATTCATTCGGTATAATTCAATGGTCTAAAAGCAACCTAATAAATCTGCAACGTCTCATCAATAAAACTATGACTAAATACAGAGAAAACCACCCTAGATCTTGTAGCGAACGACTCACATTACCTAAAGTAGAAGGTGGAAGAGGTGTGATTGATATTAAAAAATCTTCATAACTCTCAAATTATACATTCAAGTAGCGAAACAATTCATCAACAAGCCAATAATAGTCCGCTTCATAATGTTGTTGTTCAAGCCGATACTAAACTTACTCCTTTAAACCTCAAAGATCAAAGAAAAGAGAAAAACGAAAGTATTGTCTCTGCACAGGATAAAATTAACAGCTGGTTGCAGAAGACGTTACATGGAAGACACCGCCGTGACTTGATGAACACAAACGTAGACAAGGTAGCGTCTAACATGTGGCACAGGCGCGGAGATCTCTTCCCTGAAATGGAAGGCTTTATGTTAGCAATTCAGGACCAAACTATACACACACTAAACTACAGGAAACATATAATTAAAGACCACACTCTACAATCAGGCCTTTGCAGACATTGTCATAATTGTTCAGAAACCATTCAGCATATCACTGGTGCCTGCAGCTCGATAACACAGACCGACTATAAACATAGACACGACCAAGTAGCTGCTATCATTCACCAGTATCTAGCACATAAATATAAACTTATAGATGAAAAAATAGCATATTATAAATACAAACCAGAAATCATACTTGACTCTCGCGATTTCAAACTCTACTGGGACAGAACTATATTAACTGATAAGACCGTGCATTATAATCGACCGGATATTACGCTACATGACAAAAGAAATGAATCAGTTTATCTCATAGATATTGCTATACCAAACACTCACAATTTGACCTCTACCTACAATGAAAAAATAGCCAAATATACTGATTTATCCTTCGAAATAAAATCCCAGTGGAAAGTAAAAACTGTAAAAACTATACCTATTGAAATATCAGCAACTGGCGTCATTCCCCATTCACTCTTTTTTAGCTTAAAGGAGCTAGATATCCATAAGCTTATCTTTATATCACTACAGAAAGCCACAATATTGAATACCTGCAGAATAGTTCGTAAGTTCCTGTCTAAAAATTAAAACACTTAACCGATTTCGTTTGGTTTACAGCCCGCGAAAAAGGTATAATACCTCGGGAACGAGAGAATACTAAAAAATAAAAAATAAATAATAATAATAATAGTCTTTATTTGCATAAAACATGGTAATTATACAGATGTTTCAGAGTCTTATTATGCCCACATGTTTTGCTATTTTAATATAATATAGCATGCAAATTACATTTAAATCAAGATAACCTATATAGTATTAAAATTAACAAATTAAACATGTTTATTTAAATTATAATTATGTTTTACAATGTCAAAATCTAGTTTAAAATGTCAGAAATTCATTAGTGTCATAAATATTTTTGTCAATTAACCAATGGTACAATCTTTTTTTAAATACGTTCATATTATGTAGTGTTTTAATTTCATCAGGTATTTTGTTGTATATACGTACACACATTGACAAACAGCATTTACTATATTTAGCTGACTTCGGAACTTCGCTTAGAACTAATCTATTTGGATTTCTTTTAAGCCTAGGATTAATATCAGATGACTTTTTAAATAAATATGTATGCTGTTTTACAAATTTACCTATCTCAAAAATATATAACGAGGGCATAGTTAGTAAAGACAGATTTTTGAATATTGGCTTACAGGATTCTCTAGTTGGTATACCACATATCGTCCTTATATACTTCTTTTGTGCGATAAATGCCCTACGCCAATTTATGCTATTGCTCCACATTATTATACCATATCGAAGTATAGATTCAATATACGCCCGATAGCATAATAGGGCCGTTTTTTATTAGTTACCTTTTTACGTAGTGCATACACAAAACGATTAATTCTTTGACATAGGTCATCTATATGTATTTTCCAGTCTAAATTTCATAGTAATTTGTTCATTTCCTTAATTTTATTGATATTTAGACAAGAAATAGTTTTTATTTTATTAAAGTGTATGTAATTTGATTTACCTAGGTTTATTTTCATATTGTTTCTATGCAGCCAATGAGTTATATTATCGATTGTATCATTTATTTCCTTTTCATGATTATGTAATGAATTACTGTTTTTTTTGAGATGTTACAACTACGGAAATGTCGTCCGCATACAATATACATTTGTGATTTGTCGCCAGAGTTATATCATTTATGTATAAAAGAAATAATACCGGCCCTAAAACACTACCTTGCGGAACACCATATTTTTTTTCTCTGTACTTAGATGAGAAGGATAATATTTCATTTTTTACCATTTTATCAATAACGACACACTGCCGTTGATTTGATAAATAAGATGAAATCCACTCTTGAGCTATCCCTCTAATTCCAACCAAATCTAATTTACTTAAAAGAAAACCATGTGTGACAAAGTCAAAGGCTTTACTTAAATCAAAGAATAATCCTGTTGTTAGTAGGTTATTATTTATGCTAGAAATTATTGTTTTTATAAGATTAAAAGTTGCTAGCGTTGTAGATTTCTTTTTCTGGAAGGCATATTGTTCTGTTTTGATTAAGTTAAACCTCTCAGAAAATTCCATTAATCTCTTATAAAAACATTTCTCAAAAACTTTTGATATTATGGGTATAAGAGTAATCGGTCGATAATTGTTGATATCGTCTTTTTCACCTTTTTTGTGCAATGGTTTTACAATTGAAATTTTTAAATTGTCGGGAAATTTTCCTGTCAAAAATGATAAATTAATTAAATAAGTCATAATGTCAACAAGTTCGCAAACACAAGCTTTAATTATTCTGGTATTGATTCCGTTGTAACCTTCCGAGGCAGTGTTATTTAAGGGCATGATCTCTTTACTCACCTCATCTTTTGACATGGGTTTAAGAAACATTGAGTTTGATAGTGATATTGTATTTTTAGGTGTAATATTTTCCATGTTATCATTATTAGTTATAATATAATTAGTCGTGTCCATAAAATAGTCATTAAAAGCGGTTGCTATATCGTAAGGGTTCGTTAGGTTTTTATCATTTAGATTTAGCTCCTTAATATTATCCAATTTTGTATTTGAAATTTCTTTTTTTATTACGGACCATGTTGCTCTGCATTTATTTTTACTCTTACTTATAAATTTTATATTACAATTCTTCTTGGATTGGTACATACATTTTTTCAATAAATAAGAATATTTTTATAAGTATCCTTATTTATTTTAGTTTTATTTTTATAGTATCGATACCGCAGTGCTCTTTTTGTTCTACAACTATTTTTCAAACCTTTACTAATCCAATTATTTTGATTACTATTTTGTATTAGTATTTTTATTCTTGGGAAACATAGGTTATAAAATAAGCAAAATAAATCATAAAAATTATTAAATGCAATGTTCAAGTCGGTTTCTAAATATGTTTCACACCATGATAGATTATTTAGACATTCCTTGAATTTCCGAACATTACTTAAATTATAATCCCTTTTGTATTTAAAACATATCTTGTTTATTGATTTATTTTGTTGAACCTGGAAGCTTAATAACTGAGCTGTATCATGGTCTGATAGAAACGAAGGCAATACTGTTGCAGAAGCATTCTCTATATTACTTAGAATATGGTCTATACATGTCTCTTTTCTAGTTGGAACATTAATATGAATTTTAAGACAGTAATTAAGACATAAATCATGAAGATAAGTGTTGGCTTTTCCTGGTTTAAGAGTATTAATATTTAAATCGCCAATAATTACAAGTTTAGTATTAGGATTAATATTTTTAAATATTTCACGTAACATACCGTGTAGCTTGTCCAAAAACAGAATTGCGTCTGTAGAGGGAGTCCTATAGAGACAAATTATTAGCAAATTATAAAGAGGAATCTCAATACCACAAACTTCAAATAACTTTTGCGTTGCTAAACTATTTATCTTATTTAATTTTTTACATGCAATATCTTTCTTCACTAAAATACATGTACCGCCTCTAGACTCATCCTACAGAACGAACTGGCTAATTCATAATTATTAATGTTTAGGTATTTTTCATGATAAGTACGCAAGAAAGTTTCTGAAAGACATATAACATCTGGGGCGTTTCCTGCCTTATCTAGTTCATCCAATGTTAACATTAATACACTTTGTTTTGGTAATATACTAGCGATATTTTGATGTAATATTTTTAAAAGCATCTTATTTGTAGTATTCTTATTCACGAATATTAATTTTATATCATTAAAATTATTAATATTAGTCGCTCCCGAAACAGTTATACTCGATTGCTTTCAAGCAAAATAATAGGGAATTGTTCCTTTTTTATATTTGGAGCTGCTGGATTTATCAGATAATAATATCGATTTATTATTACAGCGTAATATAAACTTTTTTAATTGCTTGGTACTTAGAAATTTGTTCTTATAATCAATATAGTCAATTACGGAATTTATTGATTTACACATAGAATACAAATTATTGGACATACAATTCACGTAATGACAGTTTTCAAATTTATTACAAATATTTTCTAAAATATTATTTAAATCGTTAACACATATGTACTTATTTTTAAACAAACTTAAGACTAGTATACTATTTAACTTGTACCAGTTAATTAATGTGCATATTTGTGAAGATAGTATTTTCAGGTCGTAATCATTTATTTTATTTTCTATATCTTCCATAGCTTTTTCAGTCTCTATATTTTTTATTTTTATTTCCAATATTTCACTTTTGATTTCACTGACGTCTGCTTTTATTTGGACATAGTTCGCTTCCTGCTCCTCCTTCATCTCATTCAAAAGGCTATGCATCGATTTTATCTCCTCACGGAAGGCATTTATTGTATCATTTAACGCGCTTGATGAGGGACAGCATGCGCCTTTATATCTTCGATTGGAGTGCAAAATCGAGTTGTCACTATCGGAGTTGGACGAACTTCGCTTCTTTTTTTGTCGTGCACTGACCCATTGTTCATGAATATTTGGGTCAGAGCCATACTGTGACTTTTTATCCAATGTATTTGGCATACTAACCAAATACTAACAGTCTCGGCACGCTTCCGTTCGTAGATGCCGGTTTGAATTAGGCCTATTTAGACTGAAGCCGAAGTTGGGGGAGGGATGCGCTGGCGCAGTGTGCCCACGCCCCCAGTTTCGTCCAATCACAGTAACTCACACACCCGTCACACGAACTCTAACCCCTCAGTCCTTTTCTACCGAATTTGCAGCCATATATTAACTCTTCCCAACATACTTGAAGTAAAGTGACAAACGAATTTGCAGTCAAAATATTAACAATTACTGTAGCCCACGGACCAGCAACATACATGAAATAAAGTGACAAACGAATTTGCAGCCCACATATTAACAATAACTGTAGCCCACGGACTTGCTACCTACTTGAAGTAAAGTGACAAACGAATTTGCAGTCAAAATATTAACAATTACTGTAGCCCACGGACCAGCAACATACTTGAAGTAAAGTGACAAATGAATTTGCAGCCCATATATTAACAATTAATATAGCCCACGGACCTGCAGTCTACTTGAAGAAAAGTGAAAAATAAATTTGCGGCCCATATATTAACAATTACTGCAGCTCACGGACCTGCAACCTACTTGAAGTAAAGTGACAAATGAATTTGCAGCCCATTATATTAACAATTACTGTAGCCCACGGACCTGCAGCCAACTTGAAGTAAAGTGACAAACGAATTTGCGACCCATATATTAACAATAACTGTAGCCCACGGACCAGCAACCTACTTGAAGTAAAGTGACAAATGAATTTGCAACCCATACATTAACAATTACTGCAGCTCACGGACCTGCAACCTACTTGAAGTAAAGTGACAAACGAATTTGCAGCCCATACATTAACAATTACTGTAGCCCACGAACCTGCAACCAACTTGAAGTAAAGTGACAAACGAATTTGCGACCCATATATTAACAATTACTGTAGCCCACGAACCAGCAACCTACTTGAAGTAAAGTGACAAACGAATTTGCAGCCCATATATTAACAATTACTGTAGCCCACGGACCTGCAACCTAATTCTCTCCGCGCGCGCTAGCGAACGGACGTGTCAAGGATCGTATTTTTTACCAAATCAAAAAATATTATTCTTGATTTCAATGGATACAAAATGTAGCGGCTGTGATTTCGTTATCGTGGATTCACTATTTATGAAGTGTTCGAAAGAAATATGCAAGAAAAATTTCATCTGAAGTGTCTTGCCTTAACAAAGGAGAAATTTGAAGCTTTCGCACAGGAATACAAGAACCAGTGGATATGTCCTGAATGTGCGTGTACGATACCGAAAAGGGATAATACTGATACACCGGTTCGAGGAAACATAATATTAAAAAAATGTTTACGCCGAGCAACTATGTAAACACTGATCGTGGCTGTCGTCGAAATCCCAGTGAAGTAACCGAAGGAGTTGATAATAAAAGCCAAATTCTAGACGAGATAAGGGAGTTTCGTTGGGAATTGAAATACCGGCTGGACGAGCAACGAAAAGAATATGCATTACTGCTAACTAGATTTGATAGCACAGAAAAGGAGTTAAAAGAATTGAAACAAATATTGAAGGTAGTCCAAGAAAAAGCAAATAAAGTGGATATGTTAGAAACGAGAATTAAAATCTTATTAAGGAAAAAATGAGAAGCTAGAAGCAAGCCTTAATATAAGAAGTCAAGACAAAGTATGTAATCCGACAGATAAAGGACCTAAAGGACAGTCTCAATCTTTTGCAAAAGTGGTTAAAGAACAACCACAGTTAATTAGTAATAACGTACCAGCAAAGGAATGTGTGACCATGAAATCGACGAAGAAAGTTTTGAATGAGGAAAAATTACAAGAACTCAATAGTGAGAGGTGTTTAACGAAAATTGATAGTATGGAAAAGGAAAAGGTAGAAACAGAAAAAGAAGAAAAATGGACTACTGTAAATAGAAAGAAAAAACGATTTTCAAACACTGAAGTAAAAAAAGGGTGGAAACACAAGTACAATTGAGATTCAAGGAACGGAAAGGAAAAAATATTTACATGTATGGCGATTGCAAAAGGAAACAACAGTAGAAAGCATAGAAAAATATGTTAAGAAAATTTATGGAGAAGAAGTACCAGTTAAGGTGGAAAAAATAAAACACAAGACAGAAAGGGATTATGCCTCCTTTATTATAGGAGTCCCGGAAAGCAAGTATAATAAATTGTGTCAGCCAGAAAACTGGGCAATAAATATAGAATTCTCGGAATGGGTGTGGTTTCGTAGAACAACCATCAAACCAAAAAAGTCTTAATAAATCCGTGTATATAATGTATCAAAATGTGCGTGGGCTCCGAACAAAGTTAAGGGAATTTTACACCAATATTTCGACAGCAACTGCAGACTTGTTTACCATCACGGAAACAGGTTGCAATGAATCCATTCACGACGCGGAATTAATACCACCTGGATACACCATTATACGATGTGACCGAACGGATGGACGTAAATCAGGCGGCGCGTGTCTCGTGGCCACACCGCGTTATCAGCTGCGACGAGTATTGCTACCGAGTAATGTGAACGTCGATGAACATGTGTTTGAACTGATTTGTGCTACGGTACACAGACGTAATAGATATTTATTCTTGCTTTGTGTTGTATATATTCCACCTTGTAGCAGTGATAATGAATATTTCTTGTTATTTAACGTTATTGAACAATTATATGATAAGTACAGTGAAATATTAGTTTTAGGGGATTTTAACTTGTATTCATGTTCTACCGCTGTGAGCAATTACTATGAATACTTTCAAACTTTTTGTGGATTTACTCAGAGCAATAAAGTAGGTAACTGCAACGATCGTCAGTTAGATCTAGTGTTGAGTACATTGGCAGAGGAAGGCGGTGTGAGTGTGCGCGTGGCGGAGATGCCGCTCGTGCCTGTTGACGCGTACCACCCGCCGCTCGAGATCTCGGTAAGTACAAATACGCGCCTGCGCCATCAGTCCGACTCAGCAGGTTCAGCTACACCAGAAATTAATACATTCGCGGGTTGGAACTTTAATAAGGCCGACTTTTTAACATTGTATTCCTAAATTGCGGCCGTAGATTGGACTCCTTTATATGAGTTAGACTTAGAAATGAGCTTAGAATATTTTTATAAAATTATGAATTCTGCAATAGATGACTGTGTTCCGAAAAACAAGCGAAGTCGTGTAAACTCCAGGTACATTTACCCGGAGTGGTACACTGTTGAAATAATTCGCGACATAAGATTGAAGGCTTTTCTGCATAAACGGTACAAGGCCAGTAGATCGAAAACTGACTAAGAGGCGTTTGCTCAGTGTAGGACCAAAGTAAAGAAAATGATAGGTCTCGCACGGGAACAGTATCAACAACGTGTTCAAAATCAAATGTTGAAAGATCCAAAATCTTTTTGGAATTTTATTAAATCTAAAAGACGTAAAAGAAGTCCACAATTGATTCTGAAAGACGAGGAAGCGTTGTCTGATCAACAGTGTGTCGACGAGTTCGCGGAGTATTTTTATTCTGTTTATAGTTCAGAGCGGCCGGAGTTGGATGTGGGCTCTGCTATAGTAGGAGCAGGTAGCGGAAACGGAGCAGCGCGGGTGTACTTTTACCAATTACAGTTGGCAGACGTATGTCGTGCGCTTCAAGAACTCAAGCCCAAACGGTCTGCTGGACCTGACGGCATTCCGCCTTACATCTTTAAGGATTGTCGGTCGGTACTAGCTAAGCCACTACTGCATATATATGACAAATCCCTTACGGCTGCGGTATTTCCAGAGAGGTGGAAAGTAACCCGCGTTGTTCCGGTTCCAAAGGGAGGTTCAGCAGAGTCAGTGGATGGGTACAGGCCTATTGCAGTGTTGTCTACGCCGACAAAAATATTCGAAGCCGCTATTTATAAGATAATATTCCATCAGGTGAGCGCACACAACTCTCAGACGCACAACTCTCAGACGCACAACACGGGTTTCGGCCAGGAAGAAGTACAACCAGTAACCTTCTCTGTCAGATGGCACATCTGGCACCGAGTGGAGACAAAGGGGTGCAAACGGATGCGGCATTTTTTGACTTCAAAAAAGCATTTGATTTGGTAGATCATAACGTATTACTTAAAAAGCTAGCAGGTGTGGGTTTTACCCCACATTTACTGCACTTTTTTGCTAGTCATATGTCTGATAGGCAGCAATATGTAGAATATGCGGGACATCAGTCAGAGCCATATTTCACATGGTCCGGGGTAAGTCAGGGCAGTAACCTTGGCCCTTTGGAGTTCTTGCTGATGATAAACGACCTACCAGAAGTGGTGAATGACGCTAAGTGTTTATTGTTTGCTGACGACCTCAAATTGTCTCTTGCGGTAAAAAATGGGGATGACTGTGCCAGACTGCAAAGGGACATAGACAGGGTTGTGAGTTGGAGCAAAGACAATCTCTTGCAATTTAACAGCTCTAAGTGTGTCTTAATTACTTTCTCTCGCGCACACACTCCTATTTTAGATAATTATCACATTGACGGGCTGCTGATGACGAGGGTCAGAGAAGTTAAGGATTTAGGAGTAACTTTTAATACAAAACTTACTTTCTATGATCACATCATGAGCATCTGTAAAAAAGCTTATAGAAATCTAGGATTTATGCTTCGTACAGTGAGAGGATTCACAAACATAAAAGCGATTATCACCTTATATAATGCATTGGTAAGGAGTCAACTTGAATGTAATGCAGTCATCTGGGCTCCGCACGAAACTAAGTATAGTCTCATGCTAGAGCGAGTACAAAATAAATTCATTAGATATTTATATATGCGTTATTATGGTGTCTACCCAATTTACCCTTTAATGTATCCAACTTTATTTATATTAGGTATGGTAGGATATAATGAACTGAGGGTTAGGAGGGAACTCGCGCTCACCTCGTATATTTTTAAAATACTGCGAGGAAGATTGTTTAATGCTGAGATATTAGGGCAGCTTAATCTGTATGTTCCTGAGAAGTATGTGTGGCGCCGACGGCAGCCACGACTGTTGGTGGAGCCGCGAGGTCGCACCAACCTCCTGAGTGAGGCACCTCTGACGCGCGCACTCCGCACGCTCAACGTAATAGCTTGTGAGACGGACCTATTTTGTTGTACTCTGAGTGAATTCACAAAGACAGCATTGTTTGTAATTTGTTACAAAAATTAAATCTAACACTTAAATCTACACAAATCAGTTAGACAGCTGCACTATCGCATTAGGTAATCCTGTAATGATAGTTGTAGGTTTCAGAAATAAATAAATAAAATAAATAAAAAATACTTGAAGTAAAGTGACAAACGAAATTGCAGTCCATATATTAACAATTACTGTAGCCCACGGACTAGCAACCTACTTGAAGAAAAGTTACAAATGAATTTGCAGCCCATACATTAACAATTACTGTAGCCCACGGACCAACAACCTACTTGAAGTAAAGTGACAAACAAATTTGCAGCCGATATATTAACAATTACTGTAGCCCACGGACCAGCAACACACTTGAAGTAAAGTGACAAACGAATTTGCAGCCCATATACTAACAATTAATGTAGCCTACGGACTTGCTACCTACTTGAAGTAAAGTGACAAACAAATTTGCAGCCCATATACTAACAATAACTGTAGCCCACGGATCAGCAACATACTTGAAGTAAAGTGACAAAAGAAATTTGCAGCCCATATATTAACAATAACTGTAGCCCACGGACCAGCAACCTACTTGAAGAAGAGTGACAAAAAAAATTTGCAGCCTATATATTAACAATTACTGTAGCCCACGGACCTGCAACCTACTTGAAGTAAAGTGACAAATGAATTTGCAGCCTATATATTAACAATAAATGTAGTCCACGGAACTGCAATGTATACTTGAAGTAAAGTAACAAACAAATTTGCAGCCTATATATTATCAATTACTATAGCCCACGGACTTGCAACCTACTTGAAGTAAAGTGACAAACGAATTTGCAGTCAAAATATTAAATATTACTGTAGCCCACGGACCAGCAACATACTTAAAGTAAAGTGACAAACGAATTTTCAGCCCATATATTAAAAATAACTGTAGCCCACGGACTTGCAACCTACTTGAAGTAAAGTGACAAACGAATTTGCAGTCAAAATATTAACAATTACTGTAGCCCACCGATCAGCAACCTACTTGAAGTAAAGTGACAAAAGAAATTTGCAGCCCATATATTAACAATAACTGTAGCCCAAGGACCAGCAATCTACTTGAAGTAAAGTGACAAATGAATTTGCAGCCCATATATTAACAATTACTATAGCCTACGGACCAGCAACCTACTTGAAGTAAAGTGACAAACGAATTTGCAGCCTATATATTAACAATTACTGTAGCCCACGGACCTGCAACCTACTTGAAGTAAAGTGAAAAAACGAATTTGCAGCCCATATATTAACAATTAATGTAGCCCACGGACTTGCAACCTACTTGAAGTAAAGTGAAAAACGAATTTGCAGCCCTAATATTAACAATAACTGTAGCCCACGGACCAGCAACATACTTGAAGTAAAGTGACAAACGAATTTGCAGCCCTAATATTAACAATAACTGTAGCCCACCGATCAGCAACCTGCTTGAAGTAAAGTGACAAACACGCCGTGCGATAACAATCATCATCATCATTATTACAGCCTTTCACAAGTCCACTGCAGAACATGGACCTCCCCCAAGTAATGCCACAAACTACGGTCCTGAGCCACCTGCATCCATCGACTTCCTGCATATCTTACCGGGTCGTCACTCCATCTAGTTGGAGGTCGCCCTACACTACGCCTACCGGTACGAGGCTGCCACTCGAGAACCTTTCTTCCCCATCGGTTATCGGTTCTTCGAGCTATATGGCCGGCCCATTGCCACTTCAGCTTACTTATCCGTTGGGCTATGTCGGTCACTCTGGTTTTACTGCGGATATCCTCATTTCTGAGTCTATCACGCAGAGAAACTCCGAGCATAACCCTCTCCATAGCTCGCTGAGCGACCGTGAGCGTCCTCATACGGCTAGCAGTGAAGGACCACGTCTCAGATTAGTAAGTCATCACTGGCAACACGAATTGGTTGTACAATCTAGTTTTTAGAGATTGAGGTATACCTGACGAGAAGATATGTCTTAATTTCCCGAACGCTGCCCAGCCGAGTTGAATCCGTCGATTGACCTCTCGGTCGAAGTTGGACTTACCTATTCCGACTATTTGTCCCGGGTAAACGTACTCGTCAACAACTTCGAGCATAGTGCTCCCAACAACTACCCGCATAGGTGTGACATGGACGTTAAACATAATCTTTTTTTGTTCATGTTCATCTTAAGACCTATCCGTTGGGAGGCACTATTGAGGTCATTGAGCATAGTGCTTAAGCCCTCCAGCGATTCTGCCATAAGGACTATATCGTCGATAAATCGAAGGTGAGTGATGTACTCGCCATTGATGTTAATACCGTATACTTTCCAGTCCAGTAGCTTGAAAACGTCTTCCAATGCAGTGGTGAAGAGTTTCGAGGATATAACCTCACCCTGTCTTACACCCCTCTGCAGTTGGATAGGTTTCGAGCTCTGGTTCTGTACTCGGATAGCCATCGTAGCCCTACTGTACAAACACTTCAGCACTTCGATATACCGACAGTCAACTTGGCACCGCTGAAGGGACTGTAGCACCGTCCAAATTTCGACGGAATCAAAGGCTTTCTCATAGTCCACACACGCCAGGCAAAGTGGCAGATTGTACTCTTCAGTCTTCTGTACAATCTGCCGCAAGGTATGTATGTGGTACTATGGTACTGAAGACTTTTCTGAAACCGGCTTGTTCGGGAAGCTGGAAGTCGTCGAGTCTGTGAGCGAGACGATTCGTAATGACTCTCGAAAACAGCACGTAGACGCGGCGCAGAAGGGAAATCGGTCTGTAGTTCTTCAAGAGAGCGTTGTCGCCTTTCTTAAAAAACAAGACCAGCGCACTTCTGCTCCACGTCTCTGGAGTAGTTCCACCATGGAGGACGGAATTGAAGAGCTTCTGAAGGACTTCAAGTACCGGTGTTCCACCCGCATTCAGAAGCTCCGCTGTAATACCATCCTCGCCTGGGGCCCTGCCGTTTTTAAGGTGCTGGAGAGCCATTCTAATCTCACTTAGACTGACGTCCGGGATATCATCGGAATAGTGTCGGATAAGACTTGCTCTTTGATCGTTACTCACACTTGCGTGTGGCTCCAACGATGATGTGTACAGCTGCCTATAGAACCTCTCAATCTCACTCAAAATCTCAGGTGTCCCGGAAACGATGCTGCCGCAATCAGTCTTCAGCTTTGACAGTTGGCTCTTACTAGCAGACAGATCTCTGGCAAAGACTTTGGAGCCCTGGTTCCGCTCGATCGCTTCTTTAATACGAGCAGTATTAAAGTTGCGTAAGTCTCGCCGCATGCATTTGGAGATCTGTCTGTTCAGTTGCCTGTATGCTGTCAAATCTCTTAACGATTGCAGCCTCATCTCCCGTCTAACAGCCATGAGATTAAGAGTGTGATCGGAGAGTTTTTGTGTTCTTCTGCGGCGGGTCTTGCAGAACTTAGCTCCGACCGCATGGACAGTTTCTACGAGCTTGTCATTCATATCGTCCACTGCATTGCGATAATAAACCTGCGACTAATTATCATTATTGTTATGACTTATATTTTTAAATATTATTATTATTATTATGTGGAGTATCTAAATATATAGTTTTCTCATTTGGTTGGGTTCTATAAATATATAATTAAATGAAAAGATAAATATACATAAATATAATTAAAATAAAATAAATACAAAAATACATAAATAAATAAAAACCCAACCAGATGGAAGCTCTCGGCAGGGGAGACCAAACGGCCGAAGGTTAGGAGGTAAGGGAAAGAAACCGGCGGACGATGCGGGCGGTATCGAGGAGCACCGCGATTATTATTATTATTTAATTGATATTATTATTGTTACTTATTATTATTAATTTTAAAATTATTATTAAAGATTAGCCTTAAAGATGTTTAACAAAGATGAATTAGAAACATTTGTTTGTTTATTCTGCAGTGCATTGTTACCATTATTACTTTTTAAAATCTCCAACTGCTCCAGCACACACAGTCGCAGCCCCTTATTACAGGTATGTAAGACAAAGGAATGGTCGCTGGCTAGGTTGTATCCAGTGTCCAAGAGATGTTTAGCAAAATGGGATTTATCAGGATTTCAATTTCTGTACGCGGCCAAATGCTCTTTATAGCGCGTCCCGAAATAAAAACACCCATTTGACTAATATTTATCTTATCTTTACAAATATTCCTAAGCATTTGAATCACTACTTTTTCCTTAGAGTATTAGCTATTTTTTCCGATATGGAGCCCAAGTAGGTCAAACTACCCACATATCGCCGGACACTTTGAGATCGAACCACGTACAAAGAATTGCGAACAACGTGCTTTTGTTTCTTTTTAATAAGATTATTAATAAGATTTTTTGAAAAACCTTTAAACTGCAATTTGATAAATTACATTAAGTTATTTTAAATAATTTTCTTTACTTAATGGTACAGTGAACAGACAGTTGATGTAAAAATAAAAAGCGGCTAATTTATGTTGCCATGGATGACACGATGACGCGGGGGTGACCGTGTCGGTATGAGTTGGCTTTCGATAAATTTGAAAAACATGCAACGACTCTTTTCTTGTTGTTGTTAAGTCAAGGATATTAAGGGAGCAATCTTGTTCCAATTCAAGCTTAAATTAAATTTTTTCGTCGACTCTATTTATTTTATTAAGGAAAACATACAGTTGACTCCTTGTCCTCCTTGCCAGTCCAGCAAATAATTTTGTCGTCGATATATCGATAATAGTATAAGATATTTTGGTTTACAACTATATGTTGTTTTTCGAAATTATCCATGAAAATGTCCGCCATAAGTGGACTTAGAGGGGACCCCATAGCTAACCCTTCTTTTTGTAGATAGAAACGGTTAATAAACCGGAAATAATTTTGTTTCATACAGAGAGAGGTTAATTTAAGAAGATCATTTGTTTCCCCGGGATGTAGACGACGTTTTTCAAGAGATCTGAGAGTATACGCAAACAGGGGATGGGACATTTGTGAAAAGATTATCAACGTCTAAAGATAACAACATAGATTTAGTTGGAATACGAATATCTTTAATTTTGGAAATGAGATCTAAACTATTTTAAGGCTGTAAGTTGGTTTGATACCAGATTTCTCCCGAAGGAGGAAATTTAATTTTTTTGCAAGGAAATAAGCTGGTGCACCTATATATGAGACAACTGAACGAATAGGAACATGTTCTTTATGTATTTTAGGTAACCAATATAAAGTGGGTGCTTGAGGATTCATTGGAATAAGATTTCTCCGAGACAAGTTGTGATCGGGAAAAACATATGACGACTTTTGTAGACATACTTTAATATCCGAAGTAAACTTTTTGGTTGGGTCAGACTCCAATAGCTCAAAGTCGTCACCTTGGATAACGTTAACCTTCTGGCTGTACCCGCTACTCTCCATAGTGGCAAAAGTATTTCCCTTGTCGGCTTTAGTAACAATAAAGTTATTGTCTTTTATTCTCTGCTTTAGTGACATAAAAATGGGGAACTAAGGATTGCAATGGGAAGATGCGGGTACATCCTGAATTTCTTTAGCTAGCAAACTTTTAACGATGTTATCTTTCCTCCCGGTCACAACAGCCACCTCCGCCTCAACGGCCACAGTCTCTCACGATCTTTGGGAGACCGAAGATGTTAAATTATACTTTAGGCCTTTGTGTTAAAGAGTCTTTATATTAACAATTGCTGTAGCCCACGGACCTGCAACCAATAAAATCAGCCTATATTCACATACTGTAGCCCACACCTAATCTACTTGAAGTAAAGTGACAAATGAATTTGCAGCCCATATATTAACAACTAGCTTCTGCCCGCGACTTCGTACGCGGATCCTGTTGCTTATGCCAACGACAAAATCGAAGATCTGAAACGTCTAATGTCGAATTCTAAGAGCCCGGGGACGGGAAAACAACGTGATGCGCGAGACGATTCGAGACGTTCCAGATTTTTTTTCGTTAATTTTTGTAAGCCAACAGGAAATGCCCATCAGACTAAACAACTTTTGCTAAGACATCATTCCTATATATGTTATAATGCCGCTGACTGCCTCGTTGGTCTAGCCGTCTAGCGGTTGTAGTAGTGCGACTGCTGATCATGAGGTCCTGGGGTCAAATCCCGGGTCGGACCAAAAAATCTATTATTGAGTTTTTCTGTCAAGAAAAGTCAGTAGCTGCCCGGAGTCAGTAAGTTGGCGGGGTAAGCCCCCGTGCCTCGGAAAGCACGTAAAGCCGTTGGTCCTGCGCCTGATCTCTCTCCCGGTCGTGTCGGTTTACCGTCCCATCGGACTATGAGAGTGAGGGAATAGAGAGTGCACCTGTGCTTGCGCATACACTTGGGCACTATAATGCTGTCCTGCGCCGTTGGCTAGCCTCCGTTGAGGCATGCCGCCGTGGCCGAAATTCGGTCTGGAGGACATTATTGTTATTATAATGTCGCTGGGCTTTGGAGTTCGACAACGGATGTTTCAGATCTTCAAATTTATTCTCACAGCAGAAAATACTCTTCACGTGGAATGTTTTTTACTATGACACCATTTTTATATCTCTTATACTTTAGCTGGTCTGTTGTGGTTCTGCATCAAGTGTTCCATTTTCCAAAATAAATTATAGCCTATATGTTGCCTAGACTTAATACCTATACAACAAAACACTTTTCATCCTGTATATTTCACCGATCCTTGGTACACTGAATTAACAATAATATTGCAAATAAATTTACCCGCGGCTTTGCCCACGTATCGCATAAGTATTTTTTTTATTCTATTTGTATTTTATAATAGTTAGTGATAGTTTGATGATTTACAGAAATACTCAAAAGACGCGTCCCACACTATACTAAAGCTTAGATACCTACCCAAAGATAAAGATATAAAGATAAAGATATTTTATTTTGCAAATATGGGTACAGTACATGGTAATATAGGTAGTGAGTTCAGCCATATTTTACCAGTAGGCATGCAAAATATACAGAAATATAAACTAATCACCTAATCAGCTATAACAAAATAAAATAATAACACAAAAACAAACATAATTCAAGTTTTTTACATACTGTATAATGGTACTTAATCTCAAAATAAAATAAAATTTCAGTCAAGAATTTTGTTACGCTATAGTATGCTTTGACTGTCAAGAAGCTACGAAGCCTTTTTTTAAATATCGATAGCGGCAATTCTTTCCAACTTTTAGGTATTTAATCATATATGACTGAAGCCATGCAATATATACTTTTGCGCATTAGTGCTGCCTTAGCGGATTGATGACACAAAAGGGTATTATCGCGTCTATTACGTGGAACTACTTGGTCAAGGCGTTTAAAACGTTTTGGATGCAATTTCACAAACACAGCTACTTCTAGTATGTATAAACAAGGTAATGTCAGTATTTTATACTGTTTAAAATATGGCATGCAACTATCGGTAGTTTAAGCTTAAACATCGTCCTTATGCATCTTTTTGAGCCTTAAACGCTGATTTTTTTCGGTTGAGTTACCCCAAAATATTATTCTATATCGGAGGTGGGATTCTGCTAAGCCGTAGTAAGCAGTAAGGAGTGCATCCGTGTATACAAATACGATAATAAATATTATTTTAATGACCTACGAATAAACTCAATTTAAAAAAAATTTATCAAATTGTAAATTTGATAAAAATTTTTAAAATTGAGTTAACATTAGCTCCGCGCTCTACTGCAATCCGGACGTGTGTCAGTCAGTGCATGCGTGTTTGCTCCGATCGCCTAGTGACTCATCGTGACTCATCGATTACGAATAGTTGGCACAGTTCGGCTACTTATTGCACAGAGCAATATATATACAGAGAAATCAATCACTATTACTAACTTATTGTCATGTCTCTTAATAACGCTCGCACCAAACAAAACAGCCCTACCCGGTATTCTAATCGATCTCCTTGTGGTGAAATGAGTATAGACAGTTCTCTGATAGAAAAAGAATCTCCGCCTGACTACGTGACGTTCCGTAAAGGTGTAGCTGATCGAAATGTATTGGATCTACGCAATGAATTTCATTCTTTCCAAGAGAAGATAATGGCATCAATGAAGGAGTTCTTCGACAAAGAGAATAATAAAATAACCAAGTTCATTGAAGATTTCGAAGAATTGAAGACTTCAATCCAATTTATTAATGACAAATACGACGAACTAAAAACCCAAACCGAAGAGATCCGCAGTCGATTATTTGAATTAGAAAAAATATATAAATCGTCCCAAAAAAAATGCGATCTGATTATGGAGGTAGGAAACAAGCTTGATATTTTAGAGCTTAATTCACGCCAGTGCAACATTGAAATTGTTAATCTTCCAGAAAAACGAAATGAAAATTTAATTTCGATTATAGAAAACGTAGCTGCTGTCGTCAAACACCCAATTGATAAATACGACGTCGTCGCAATTCATCGTGTACCTCAGTTTAATCCTAAAAGTGGGCGCCCTAAGAATGTTATTGTTAAGTTTGCGAGTCGGATGTTACGCGATAGCTTTCTTTCAGCAGCTCGCAAAGAGAAAAGTTTAACGACAGAAAAACTGCAAATGCCCGGAACTATACACAAGTTATATTTTAATGAGCACCTGACTTTAAAAAGAAAAAAATTTATTTCGTGAGGTTCGGGAAACTGCTAAGAAGAATGGTTTCAGATACACTTGGATTAAGCACGGCAGTATCTTGGTGCGTGCAAACGATACTTCTCCTGTTCTCAGCATTCGTTCTAGTTAAGATCTTTCAAAAATCAAATCGAAGAATTGTCCAGTTAACTAATTTTTACTGCTACTTGTACACAGCTGAAACTAGTATTTCATTTCCATTTGCATTGACTTGTTATCTCGAAGAAGTTATTCAAAGGTATTTATCAAAAAGTATTATGTTATTTAGTGTCATCTCTAAACATTTCATTACACTGTGTTGTTTACACTTCTTTGCCTTGCGCTATGAATTATTATTTTTCTACCGGCAATTTATTTGTTACTCAAAGAATTTACTTACGATATTTTACAAACAATATTCTATTTTAAAAATACTTTGTTGTCAAATTAACAGCAATAATTATAATACTCGTATTGTCCGGATTAAACATACACACCAATAAACATATTATAAAAATGTAAATTGTTAAGCTGTAGATAATTATTTTCAGTTATTATTATATTTAGTTTATTGTTCCTCGGTGACGACTAGATGGCGTTGTTAGATTTATGCAACTTTTTGAATCGCGCTGTGGTTTGGCTAGGCTGAAAATTATAAGGCATTTAAAAATTATTATTTTTGTATGAATCGTTTTACGAGTAAATAGTCGTTTATATTGTACTAAGTGTTTTATTTCTTGCATGAGTAGCCTGCCGGAAGTTTATTCATGGTCCTTCGAACCGGATAGGCTAGGCGTGTTTTTTGTGTTATTGCTGCGTCAGTGGTACAGTAGTACCACCCGTGTCACTACTGGCAGTGGATTGCTGTCCAGAACATCCCCTCAGCGAGGCGCCACGAGCGGCGCCAAGGCAGTGGAGGAGCTGGGTGTCTACAACCCGGAGGAGCGACGGACGGGAAGCGGCAAGCAGCAGCGGTGGAGGTTGCGGAGCGCTAGAGGGCGCCACAGGTGCATTATAGCGAAGACAAGTGAGTGAGTGTGTGCGGTGATAAATTGTGAGTACATTTTTAAATATTATAATAAAAGAAATTAACTAGAAAATTAAACCTTATTTTAAAGATTAGTGGAACTTAGAAAAATTTAAGATAGTGAAGTAACTTAGAATAATTTCAATAATTTAGGACTTGTAATAGTTTTAAGTAAATATTGGTTGAGACGGCGAATCCACGCCCGATTTTAGTTAGAATTTAAAGTTAAAAAGACTTGTAAAATTTTGCTCATCTGTTTCTTGGACTTAGAAAAAATAGGATTGTAAAAATATTGACTTAGAAAAATAATTCAGTTGTTTAGAGTTTAACTTTGTCAATTAGAATAAATTACTGTTCTGTTCTATATTGATAAGAATTATAAGTGATTAAATTGTCAAATTAAAAAATTTAAAATGGAGTCGTTTAATGACCTGCAGGAAGACATAAGGGCTAAAATGCTAAAAGTTAAGACTAATTTTAAAAAGTCTCCTAAGGATCGTTTGACGGTTGCTTATATTGAAACAAGGCTAGATAACTTGGAACAACAGTGGACTTTGTTTACAGACACTCATACTAAAATTATTAGTCAGGTTAAGCGAACTGATTTGTATAGTTCGGATTATCACAAAAATAGTGTGTATGATGATGTAGAAGAATTATATGTTCAATTCAAGACTGAGTTAAAAGAAATGTTGTATAAATTAAAAACACTTGAGTCAGAAGTAAAGTCAAGTTCAAATAGTCAATGTGAGAGTTCAGAAAGACGTTTCAAGTTGCCTGAAATAAAAATACCTACCTTTTCCGGTAAGTACACAGAGTGGCAGACATTCAGAGATTTGTTTTTAGGGCTTGTGCATGAAAACAAGTCACTGGATGATGCCCAAAGATTTTATTATTTAAGGGGACATTTAACCGGGGAAGCCGAGCAACTATTACGCAACATTAAGGTGACGTCGGATAGTTATCAAGTTGCGTGGGAGAAATTAGATAGTATGTATAATAATAAAAGGTTTTTGGCGAACGGCATCTTGAAGCGTCTACTAAGTCAAAAAAGTTTGTCGTCTGAATCAGCATCTGAAATTAAAAACTTAATTAGTACAACTTCAGATTGTTTAGACTCAATAAAAAATATTGGTGTGGATGTTTCATCTTGGGATATCCTGATTATCCACATTATAAGCGCTAAATTAGATAAGGATACGCGAAAGGCATGGGAGTTAAAGGTATCTTCAGATCCAAGTGACGAATTACCCACGTTTCAACAATTTTCCAATTTTTTAATAGGGCGTTTTAGAGGTCTAGAAAATATCGATTCTAAGGTACATCACAGTGAGAAAAAATTTACTAAATCTTTTCATGTTGTTAAAAATAAACCGATTATATCGTGTGCGTATTGCAGTGCGGATCATAAAATAACTGCGTGCAAAAAAATTCGGAAAAGAAAGTAATGAGAAACGACGTGAGTTCGTGTTAGATAAAAACTTATGTTTTATTTGTTTAAATAGCAACCATTCCGCTAAAATGTGTAAAAATATTGTCCGATGCCAAGTGTGTAAACGTCGACATCATTCTTTATTACATCCCAGTGGTGATTCTGGTTCTGGTAGTGCTGAAGTTGAGACGATTCATCAAACAACCTCGTCGACCAGTCGAAGGTCAACTGAGGAGGATACTGCTGCAAGCAGTAATAAGTTATCTGTGCAAGCAGAAAGTTTAGATAAGCAACTTGTGTCTTGTTTTTCGACAGGGAACTGTTCTAAAATGGTTTTATTAACTACAGCTGTGGTGCAAGCTGAGTCGAGAGACGGTACTTATTTCCCAGTTAGGGCCTTATTAGATCAGGGGTCGCAAGGTTCTTTTATTACCGAGGCTATGGTGCAGCAATTAGGTTTAAAAAGGCGTGCGGCCAAAAATACCGTAGTTGGTGTAGGTGGAGATAAAAGTGTGACTTCCAAGTCCACAGTGAAAATTAATTTAAGGTCGAGAGTTGATCCTAGGTTTCAAGTTAAGGTTAATGCACATGTCCTGAAGTCGGTTACGTCTCTTCTCCCAGTTGCGAAGACAACTAGGGTAAGATGGGAAAACCTGACTCTGGATGATCTGGCTGACCCTGAGTATCATACGCCTAATAAGATTGACATCTTATTAGGTGCGGAGATATACAGTCAAATTATTCAGGAAGGCATTAAAAGAAACCTCAACGGATCTCTCTTGGCGCAGGATACTGCTTTCGGTTGGATAATATCTGGGGTCTGTGAGGTAGATAGCACGTCAAATATCCATTCTCACATAACTGTGATGCATTCGTATCTGGAAGTGGACAATATGCTGAAGAGGTTTTGGGAACTCGAAGCCGAACCACCTGTAACAAAAAAAATGCTCACAGATGATGAAATTAAATGTGAGAAATTATTTGAGGATACTACGAAACGGGATGGAGACGGTCGGTTCATCGTAAGACTGCCGTTTCGTATGGCCAATCCGGACTGCATGCGTGGTGAGTTCAGGAAAATAGCTGAAAAAAGATTGAGAAATTTAGAATTAAAATTGCAAAAGAACATTAAGTTAAAAGAGGATTACACACAAGTTATAAGGGAGTATTTAAACTTAAATCATATGGTAAAAGTTACAGAGAAGGATAAATTTAAGGAAACAGCTATTTACTTACCACACCACGCAGTAGTCCGGGAAGATAAGGATACTACCAAGGTCCGAGTAGTGTTTGATGCCTCCTGTAAGGGAAGCAATGGGAAGTCATTGAATGATGATTTATTGATTGGGCCGCCACTGCAAGCCGAACTACGTCACATAATTATGCGCTGGAGACAATATAAAATATGTTTGGTGGCGGATGTGGTGAAAATGTACCGCCAAGTGTTGGTAAATCGGGAAGATACCCCATTTCAGAGGATTCTTTGGAGACATAGTCCTGAAAAGGAGCTTCAAGAGTTTGAATTACTTACCGTAACCTTTGGCACCGCATGTGCTCCATATTTAGCTGTGCGGTCACTGCAAGAATTAGCCTATAAGGAGTGTCAGAATAAGCCAGGAATTGCTAAAATTATTTTAAATGATTTTTACATGGATGATGTGATGACCGGGGCGGACAACCTAGAAGATGCTTATAAAATATATAAAGAGTTAACCGAAGTGTTAGCGAAAGGAGGGTTTCCGTTGCAAAAATGGAAAAGCAATTCTAAGGAAATATTAGCTAAAATATGGAAAGCAAAGGGTAATAAGGATGAGGAATTAAGGATTAAAATAGATGATACAACTAAGATTTTAGGACTTACCTGGGATCCGCGTGGTGACTTCTTCCGGTACTCTGTAGATCTTACACCGCAGGAGGAACCTGTAACAAAAAGGAGAATCATATCGGATATATCCCGATTATTTGACCCACTCGGATGGTTAGCTCCTTGCATTATAGCAGCAAAAATACTCATACAGAAGCTGTGGTTAGCTGGTATTGGGTGGGATGAGCAAGTTCCTACTAATTTAATAAGTGAATGGATTACTTACCGTAAAAATTTAACTGCCTTACAGAATATCAAAATTCCACGCTGGATACACATGTGCAATAAATATCAGCGCGAGTTGTACGGATTTTCCGACGCTTCGAAGGTGGCTTATGCGGCTGTCGTGTATCTGCGAGTGGTAGATGAAGTGGGAAATGTTTACGTCTCGTTAGTTACAGCTAAAACAAAAGTAGCTCCCATAAAACAGGTGTCTATCCCTAGACTTGAGCTTTGTGGGGCCGTACTTTTGGCTAAGTTGATGGTTGAGGTAGCAGAAGTCATGAAGGTTGAAAGGGATCAGTTACATGCATTCACTGACAGTGAGGTGGTTTTAGCCTGGCTTAACAATCACCCAAGCCGGTGGAAGACCTTCGTGGCTAACCGGGTTTCTGAAATCCTACAGATTTTGGATACACATCACTGGTTCCATGTAGCCACTAAGAATAATCCTGCGGATTGTGCATCACGAGGTATTTCTCCGGTGGAACTATCAGAAATGGTTGTATGGTTTGAAGGCCCAGAGTTTCTAAAAAATAAGGTAATTATTTTTACAAAACCAAAACACCTGGTTACAAATCTTGAGCAGGTTAAAGTTCATACAGCGGTCGTTAACACAAGCTTGTGGCAAAGGTTTTCTTCATTCTCGAAGCTTGTTCATGTGGTTGCTTATTGTCGACGTTGGTTAAGAATAAGAAAAGGTTCAAGTAGTAGGCCAAGTTCAGAAGCATTAGAGCGACAGGAAATTGAGGATTCGATAAGGGTCTGTATTAAAAAATGTCAAGAAGAAGGATTCTGGAAAGAGTTGGAAGAATTGCGAAAACACGGCATAATAGATAAGAAAAAGAAAAAGTTAAAGACATTAAATATATTTTTAGATTCGGAAGGTGTAATTAGAGTAGGTGGCCGGCTGGAAATGTCTTCGCTGTCATTTAACGAAAAACATCCGATTCTCATACCTAAAGAATCTTTCTTAAGCGGACTCTTAATTGCTGATGCTCACCAAAAAACCCTACACGGAGGCCCGCAACTCATGATTACCTATTTGAGATCGAAGTACTGGATTGTGGGTGCGAAGGCTCTAATTAAAAAATATTATCGTGGCTGTGTCACTTGTACGCGTTACTCAAGCAGGTCCACATCTCAACTCATGGGACAGTTACCTACCGCCCGTGTGACACCGAATAAGCCCTTTCTTGTCAGCGGAGTCGATTACGCAGGGCCTATTAATATAAGAATTTCAAAGGGTAGGGGTAACAAGTCTTACAAGGGATATATTGCTCTGTTCATTTGCATGTCGACCAGAGCCGTACATCTTGAAGTCGTGAGCGAGCTGTCTACTCAAGGGTTTATAGCCGCTTTTAAAAGGTTTGTCGCAAGACGAGGTAGGTGTGCTGAGTTATACAGCGATAATGGTACAAATTTTGTAGGCGCTGCTCGAGAGTTACTGTGTCTGTTCAACGAAGAAAAAACTAAATTTAAACCTGAACTGGCAGAGTATCTCGCGACCAATGGAACACAATGGAATTTTATTCCTCCTCGCGCTCCGAATTTCGGTGGACTATGGGAGGCAGGAATAAAGTCCACAAAGTTCCACCTCAAACGAGTAGTTGGAAACTCTACGTTGACGTATGAAGAGATGGCCACAGTATTATCTCAGATAGAGGCATGTCTTAATTCGAGGCCATTGTCTCGTGTAGGGGATCAAACCGAGGTCGTAGTTTTGACTCCTGGTCATTTCTTGGTGGGGGAACCACTCATAGTAGTTCCTGATGTAAATTATGAGTCGTCAAATATGTATACTTTGCGAAGATGGCAACTCCACCAGCGAATGATGCAGGACTTTTGGCGTCGATGGTCCCAGGATTACCTTCATCAGTTCCTTCAAAGGCATAAATGGGAATATCAGAACCCAGAACCATCAGTGGGTGATGTGGTTTTAGTAAAGGAGGACGATCTACCCCCGGCGCGATGGTTGCTAGGTAAGATCGAGCAAAAACATCCGGGACCCGATAAAATCACGCGAGTCGTCACAATACGTACCAAAAGTTCTTTAATTAAAAGACCTACTTCTAAGATAGCAATTTTACCTGTAACTAAATAAATTATTAGTTGCTGATTCGTTACAGTTTGGACAGTTGCATGGTGGGCGGTTTGAAGGACATTTCTCATTATGTCCTTGGTGGGCGGTATGTCCGGATTAAACATACACACCAATAAACATATTATAAAAATGTAAATTGTTAAGCTGTAGATAATTATTTTCAGTTATTATTATATTTAGTTTATTGTTCCTCGGTGACGACTAGATGGCGTTGTTAGATTTATGCAACTTTTTGAATCGCGCTGTGGTTTGGCTAGGCTGAAAATTATAAGGCATTTAAAAATTATTATTTTTGTATGAATCGTTTTACGAGTAAATAGTCGTTTATATTGTACTAAGTGTTTTATTTCTTGCATGAGTAGCCTGCCGGAAGTTTATTCACGTATATATGTTGTAAAGCGTATTAATCTTATTTGCAAGTTACACTGTCTGACATACCTAACGAGCGTTATTAATTTATTATTTTTGTTTGTTGAACACACTTTAATACTATTAAGCAATATTTGTTATTTTTACTTACTTATAACGAAAACTAAAATTATTTCTTTTACGGGAATTTACATAATACATGATGAGATTTACAAATACGAAACACAAAATTATGAAATACTATTTCATTGCGTAATAAATATAACTGTTAATTTACTTTTAATAATTTATTTGCACACTTTGATTGGAAATAACTGTGCAAATTTTTGTAATTTAACAGTTATTATACACAATCGGCCATATTTGTTCTTGTTGAATTGGAAAAGAATAGAATGCATTAGTCTCAGTATGTCTGTTACTTTATTTAAACTCGTATTTTTTCTACTCTTTTATTTTTGTTTCTTTCTCCTTTTAATAGGTGTAAGTAATACTTATGTATTAAAAATAAACAAAGATGATGACTGATCGTTTTGCAATATGTTACCAAAACTGCAGGGGCTTAAGAACCAAACTAAATACTCTGTATACAAATATATTATCAGATAGTTATGATTTTATTATATTAAGCGAAATGTGGTTACTTCCGAATATTCGAGACAGAGAATTCATAGATGATAGATATGTAGTACATCGTTGCGACCGAGACCGAGTCTTGACAGGTAAACGGGATGGTGGTGGAGTTTTGATTGCAGTGCGTCGAGGGCCCATTACTCGGTACGAACTAATAGGTTCATACGACTATCCTATTTCACCTTGTATTGATTATGTATTTCTCAGTCTTAATAGTCAAAAGGGTCATAGTACTATTATCTGCGGTATCTATATTCCGCCTAATATGAACGCTTTAACATATGAAAGTTTTTTAACATCCTTATGTAACAAAATTATGGAAATTAATTATCAGCACGTGTACGTTGTTGGTGATTTCAATCTTCCCAATCTACAATGGCTGGGCAGTGATCAAACGGTATCAAATATAACATCTACACCTTCTTACCCCAACCTTACCAGTAATGACAAATCACTGCTGAATTTTATATCATCATTAAACTTCAAACAATTAAACACCAATAGAAACCCCTTGGGCCGAATTTTAGACTTGTTTTTATCTAACGACGATAATTGTGTTTGTGAGCTGCCTTCAAACCCGTTACTGCCATTGGATCGTCTACATCCAGCTTTCTACACGGTTATATCTCTAAGCCACGCGTATAAATCTATGGCTCACTCGTCTTTTCAGAGGTTCAAATATTTAGAAGCGAACTATCCCACCATTTGTAAATCAATCTCTGAGATCAATTGGTATTCTCTTATGAAAGGGCTAACTGCTGAAGAGTCAGTTAATATATTTTATGAAAACATCTATGAAATTATTAAAAAATACGTACCGCTTCGTTCATCAAAAAGTAATAATTTTCCAGTTTGGTTTTCTCGACCCCCCTCATTCTCGTTTTTAAAGAAAAAGAAAAATATTGGATAAGGTGGAAAAAATATAATAACAAAGCGGATTATTCCCAGTTTTCATTGCTTCGACACAGATTTAAGACACTGTATGCTGATTGCTTCAATACTTACATTAATTCTTTCTTACATTAATTATTAAAAAGGACATTAAATTATTTTGGTCCTTTGTTAATAATCGAAAAGGTAAAAGCGGAATACCTAACGTAATGACTTATAAAAATAAAAAATCTGATACACCGGAGGGATCTGTGAATTATTTTCTGAATTTTTCAGCTCCGTATATGAAAATAGACAGCAGTTACAGCAAGAGAATTATAGTAGCCAGTCTACTAATCCCAATTCTGAGGTTATTTCAAATATCTCCTTTTCGGAGGATAGCATAGTCAAAGAGCTTATATTACTCGATATTACCAAGGGACCTGGACCTGACAGCCTTCCACCATTTTTTCTCAAACACTCTGCCGCAGCTATTAGTGTTCCCTTGTGTCTTATATTTAACCATTGTCTTAGTGAAGGGACTGTGCCCCAGATATGGAAGAACGCTAATATAACACCAGTTTATAAGAGTGGGTGCAAAAACGACGTTTCTAACTACCGCCCTATATCTTTGCTATCAACCATACCGAAGGTTCTTGAGAGGTTAATACATAAGCAAATTTATCCTATATTACATAACATAATTATACCTGAACAACATGGATTCGTAAAACAGCGATCGACAACAACTAACCTTGTTCTTTACACAAATTATCTTTTTCGCTGCATGGATAACCGTCTGCAAGTAGATGCAATTTACACTGATTACTCTAAGGCCTTTGATAAGGTTGATCATAATATACTTTTAGCGAAATTAGCGTTTAATGGAATACGAGGAAACTTGTTAAGATGGTTTTCATCATACGTTCTAAACAGATCTCAACGGGTTGTGATTAATGGTTTCTCATCCAATATCATAAATATCAGCTCAGGCGTACCGCAAGGTTCTATTCTTGGGCCTTTGCTTTTTATATTATTTGTAAACGATATCGGTGATTGTTTCCATTTTACTAACTTTCTCCTTTACGCCGATGACCTTAAAATTTATCACAGTGTCAAAAGTGTCGAAGATTGTGACAAAATACAACAAGACCTAAATCGCTTGGAAGGCTACTGTATAAAAAATAAACTTCACTTAAGTACATCAAAATGCAAACATATCACTTTCACAAAAAAAATTAACATTATTAAATACACTTATAAACTAAACTGTGTTTCGTTGGAATCGGTATCTTTAATCAGGGATCTAGGATTGTATTTAGACTCTAAACTACACTTTGATGAACACGTAACGCACATAACCAATAAAGCCTTTCAGCTTTATGGTTTTGTTATGCGGAAATGTTCTTCCTTCAAACATCCCACCACATTTTTAACTTTATATAAATCTCTAATAAGATCACAGGTTGAATATGCATCAGTTATATGGAGTCCAATATATAGTAAATATAGTTTACAGTTGGAGCGTGTTCAACGAAAATTTTTAAAATCTACAATGTACAAATGCTTTAAAAGTAATTGTAATGAATGTTATGAACCTTTATTAAGAAAATTTAATGTTCTTTCTTTAGAATCGAGAAGGATGCTCTTGGATCAAACTTTGCTTTACAAAATCTGCCATAACGAATTTGATTGTAATGAACTCACCAATCAAATATACATTCGTATACCTAGTCGCTCGAATCGTATACGTGAGCTACATTCACATCAAATTTTCGCTCCAAAACCAAGTAAAACAAATGCAGGTACACGTGCACCTCTAAACCGTATAATGGAATTATACAACAACAAATTTAATGACATAGATATCTTTGGATTAACTTCTTCTAGATATAAAAAAGCTGTGTATGAGGTTCTATCTGAATTTGATGCAAGTTAATGTAATTGCTTAATTAGGTTAAATTTAATTTTTCACATCTGTGTATTATCTATATATGTGTATGTGCGTGTATGAATATGTTTGTATATATGTGTGTATGTATATGCGTGCACATGTACATGCATATGTGTAAATTAGCTTGTTTTTCTCTGTATTTATTGGTGAACGGGTCGTTTTTAATAGAACATTATATTTTAATTTTTAATTGTTACGTACATAGACCCAGTGGTAATATGTGGATAACGGTGTTGATTGTATGATTATTAAGCTTAAATATAGTATTGTGTTTAATAATAAGATTATATTGTACAATTGTTTGTTATTCCTAATAAAGAGTAAAAAAAATTTGTTCCCTCTACAGAATAACACTGAAAATTTGCAATAAAGTTTTTAGATTCCATCTTCTGGTTACGTATCATTACTATATAGTATATACTATATATTCACCTCATGCCCCATTACCCACAAAGATTTGGGTAGACCCATTTTTTGTTAAAGTAAAAAATTATATATGTTCATACTTTTTCATCCGATTTCGTGCTTGCCTTATGTTGGCTTACCTATACTGTATTATTTACTATTATTAGTACTTTCTTGATATTTTTCATTTCCATAAACCATTTTTGCAGTTTTCCTGGAGATGCGGACTTAAATAATACATAGTAGGCATACACACTCAATGGATTAATGATTACGGATGGGTTAAATTGTTACGGCCTTAGCTTTTAATAAATGCTTCTATTTCATAACTTTGAATAAATTTTATTATTCCGTAAATACGGTATTATTTATTAAAGGAGTAAATACTTTCTTAATAGACCAACATTTAGTTTAAGTTAGTTTTGTATTCATAGCAACCTATTGCAATTTGTGTATGTTAACTAACGTAGATAAACAAGCCAACGCGTTTCAAAGATATCAAATAATAAAGAAATACTTATTTAAAGATGTTTACGAATACGTTTTCTTCCACGTGGAATTAAATCATATCTCGTTATCTCTTTGAGGATAAAAGGTAACCCAGCCTTTTTATTCTTACCAGCTATCTGAATACCAAATCTTGTCAAAATCGGTTGAATGGCTTAGCATTCTCTATATAAAGTTTTATACCCATTTCACCGTTTTTATCCAAATTGGTGGTTTAACGGCTAATATCGATTAAACTAAAGTAGGCTTTGAATAAAACTATTATTTACGGATTTTATCGCGTTTTAATTACAACTATGATTTATTTTTATTATCCCGACGTTTCGGGTGTTTTACAGCACCCATGGTCACGGGGGGACTGAGATGTTTCACGTCCCAATGTCATAGTTAGTCCGGCTACCTTCAGTTTTTTGAATATTAATTTTAATTTTTGGTCCGATTTACATTATTACGAATACAATGAATGCAAAAATAAATAAATAAAAAATACCAAAAATTAACGATCAAATAAAATGCCAAACATCCAAGTCAACGCCAGAACGATACACAACCGTTGACCATAGACACAAACTATAAACAACGCACTGTCTATAATTTGTCAAAACATACACTGGGCGAACCGACAGTGAAATTATTAGCAAAGAGAATGAACTTCGCATTAACACCGCGAAAAATCCCGTACGAAAAAATTATCTGCAGTGTCGAGGATTGTCTGTTTAAGAATAATATCGGTAAGGAAGATTTGGAGGTCAATATATTTCGTCCTTGTTACTTCGTAGTTCAGTGCCGAAACCAAACCTTACTAAAGACGAATTTACAGCGGTAAATAACTTACGTAACAGACCAGAACTTACGATTCTCCGCGCGGATAAAAGAAATGCTACGGTAATAATGGACACGTCGGAATATATTTTTAAAATACAACAACTTTTATAGGACTAAAGTACATACAAAAGGGTCAAAACAGACCCCACAACTAACACGCTTAAAACAACTAGCGATTTAATAAAGAAATTCTCAGAAAAATTAAATCTCGACGTGAATTTGCTAATACCATCATGTAACAAACCACCGAGGTTGTATGGGTTACCGAAGATACATAAACTAAACGCTCCACTACGTCCCATAGTGAGCCAGATCGATTCACCTACTTATAAGCTGGCACAATACTTAGCAAAAATACTATCACCACTGAGAGGACATACCAGAGCACACACAAAGGATTCGTACCATTTTGTGAGTGAGATAAAAGACCTACATCTCGCTAACAATGAAACTATGGTCAGTTTTGATGTTCAGTCACTATTTACATGCCTACCTATTGTGGACTGCATCTCAATTGTAACTAGGAAGCTAGAAGAAAATAACATGCCTCAAGAATATGCAATACTACATGAACATTGCCTCACATCTGGTTATCTATTGTGGAAGGAGGAGTTCTACAAGCAAGTAGATGGTGTGGCGATGGGCTCACCTGTGTCTCCCATAGTCGCCGACATATTCATGGAGGACTTTGAGGAGAAAGCCCTTCTTACTGCTCCTGTAAATCCAAGGTTCTACAAGCGGTACGTAGACGACACTTTCACAATTTCACCATCTGACAAAGTCACTGCATTTTTAGACCACCTTAACTCCATAAAATCTAAAATACAATTCACAATGGAGTTAGAGGCAAATAATTCTTTAGCCTTCCTAGATGTTTTAGTCATCCGAAATCCTGATAACACTATTGGTCACACTGTGTGTAGGAAAAAGAACCATACCAACTGTTGGCGACGCGCCTATAAAAATGTTTCAGTTTATTAAATCAACCGATGACGTTGCTATGAAAAAAGGGGCAGTCACGAGCAACGACGCTCTGATAAGAGAATGCTTAGTTAAATCTTTAAGAAATGTCGAATTAATGATATGAAGGTCTTGGGTTCGACTCCCAGGCCGGACTAGTTTGTTTGTTTTCCTAAGTAATATCGCTTAATAAATTCGTAAGGAATTTAAGATATAAATTATGTTACCGGATTTGTTCCCCGGTTGAAATCATCTTTCAAATGATGTAAATTCATAAGAATATTAAAGTGAAGTTAAAGATCGGATTTGTTCCCCGGTCGAGATAATCACTCTGTGCATAGGCAGAATTAATGGATATTAATTGCATAAATGTTGTTTTGTATAAGTTTGATACGTTTTGTACGAAAACAAATGCCTATTTGTTATGATTGATTAATGAGAACATTCATTTATATTGTTATCTGATTAAAGATAGTTTCATACAGTTCGAGAATTGTATAAAAGCATTTAATTTGCCTAATGTGGTCAAAATTGGTGTATTTCATAATTTAATTTTTTCTGATAGCCGAGAGCCGTGCAAAAGTTAGTTGTTCAAATAGTGTGAGTTCATAGACGCACGCTAAGCCACGCCCTTAGGAGGCCGAATATGTAAAAATTTAAAATGTTTGTAATTCAGTGATTTATGTAAAAATTACTTGTAAAATATTTCAGGTTAATTGTACGTGCTAAAAAGGTAAATTCTGTGTTATTTTCATGTGAAAATTCCTGTGTATAAGTGAAATAATGATAGTTTTGTATAAGAAATTTAAAAGTGTTTTAAATAGTGAAATAAATAGAAAAAATGTAAATTAAACTATTGTATTGGTTAGCTTATGTATAAATTCAAGTGAGAAACATTGTTTTAACTTTCTGTGTTAAATATTTAAGAAATTTCGATTTCGAACTTGTGAGTAAAATAGGCAGTTTTCGTTTAATAAATAAAAGGTTTTTTATGATATGAAGATATGATGTATATCATGGTGTAGATATTGTTTTGTACTACCTATATTGATAAATTGTATTTGTATATGATTTGAATAAATAAAGATATTGAGTGAAACGTGAGAGAGTAATAGTACAAATTCATGTAATTGAGTTGCGCAAGCGCGCAGATGGCGCGGCTCACTTTCGCGTATAGCTCTGGGGTAGCTTAGTGAACGGGTTTTATTGCAATTCGTTCGGGGAAAAAGTTCGGGAATCCTTCGGGGAAGTTCGGAAATAGTTCGGAAATAAATAAGAAAATCCGGGAAAAAGTTCAAGAAAAGTGAAAAACCAGCAGTATAGGGAAAAGTGATTACTCTCTCACGGAACGGTTTGAAGATAATTGCTGTTTCATTCCCAAGATCCTTTAAGTTATACAGTCCACATCGAAGAATTAAGGCGTCGGGACCGGGACGACTTCGGAAGACCCGTAATCCCCGTCTGAACCTACTTGCTGAAAAGGAAGAGGTTATCGCCCTAGTGTGTTACTCCGTTGCGGAGATCACATACGTTGTTCCCGAACCCAACGTAGGCGTGATAGGAGGCCGGATCGAGAGAAGCCTCGATTCCTGTTTCTTAGTACCCGATCCGCTAGGTCCTTTTCAATTGGTCCTTTTCAGGATCAAGAGGGACACCGACCTGGTCCTTTTCAATTGGTCCTTCGCGGCCGATTGAGAGGACGCCCGAACCTGAGTTCCTTTTCAATTGGACCTTCGGAGCCGGATTGAAGACCACCCGAACCCCGCCAGCTGGATCAAGGAACCAGCTGTGGACTGCTGGTTGTGGAAGAAGAAGACCTTCGGAAGCCGAGTGAAGATCAGCAACCGAAGGAAGCCAGAGGTTTGAGCTGAAGCAATAGGACCAAAGGCCTGAAGACCAGGACGGCAGCACTGAAGGGCTGGACCTGGAACTACCGGAAGAAAGAAAACCGGGATTGCAGCTTGGGGCGTGTGCTCGCATGGGGCACATATCGCAGCCGGGCGCAGGTGTCTTGTGAAGGCACTCATCGTGGCCAAGCAGGGCTTGGCATTTTTCCTGTCGGGCAAGCGTGCTCGGCATTTCCTGTCAGACGATCGTGTCTGGCATTTCCTGTCGGACGACCGTGTCCGGCATTTCCCGTCGGGTCATCAGGGTGCAAAAAGCATCCACCGCTGCTGCTGCCGGGCGAGGGTGCGCGTGGGCACCTGACTGCATCGCGGCCGGAGGAGGGCGCTTGGACGAGGCGTCACCGGCAACTGGGCGGCGAGCACAGCATACATCCCGACCACCTAACGGTGCCAAACGGTTGGGCTCTGGCATAACACCTTCGGGTGGAGCAGTTCTCTCGAGCGAGACTGCGCTTGCACTACCGCTCGACTGTTTCGTCATATTCCTTGGCGGGACAGTTCCTAAACCTTTCCTCCATTCCATTCCTGCACGACTCCATCCCTGGACGGCTCACCTCGGTAGGCCCCGTTCAGGATTGATAGGGCTGATAGGGCTGTTAGGGTGGTAGTAGGGTTGTAGGGTTGGGAGATAAAGGGGGGGAGGGGTAGTGGTGTTAGGTTGGGGTGTAGAAGGGTTGTAGGTAAGGGGTTGTAGGGACCGTAGGGACTGTAGGGACAGTTAGGGACCGTAGGCCAACAATCACCTTCCTGCAAGATGAAGAAGGCACAAGACCAGACAGGGAGAAGCGAAGGGAGCAGGACAAGGACAGGGCTCTCAAGAAAAGCTAAAGAAGCGGAATCATCTGGAGCGACCACAGCTACTGCGTCAAATGGAGCAACTCCTCCAAGTGGAGCCACCACAGACACGTCCACATGCACGTGGGACTCAGGGACGTCCATGGCAACGACGAGCAACAGGACGGACACCAGTGGTACACAGGCCAGCACCGCACAACAATCCGTTATATCCAGGAGTGAAACGGTGGTCGAAAAAGTAGGTCAAAGGACCGAAGAAGCGGCATCGTCAAGGACAGTAATCGGGCACACTAGTGATAAAGGGTCACAGAGAGGTAGTAGGTCATCGCGATCGGCGAGGCTGAAAGCCGAATTAGAGGCGCGGATTAAATTCGAACGCTCAGAGCTCGAACGAGCACAGGCAGCTGCTGCCTTAGCCAAGTCTCAATTGGAGTTGGCACGACTCAACCGAGAAGAGGAAATCGACTCGAGTGAGGATGATGAAGAGCGGAATACTCAGGTGGAACCTTTCGTAAGGAGTTGGGTTCAGCAAACAATAATGAGCGCGCCGGTTAGTGTAGCACAACCCGATATTACTGATAAGGAAGCGTGTAAAGGATCACGCCGCAAAGGGGCGGAGGTCGAGCGCAACCTAGGAAATGCACAGAAAACACACGCGAGTGAGGTGTCAGAATTGACCGAAGCGATTGTGAGTGCAATAAAAATAGCTGGTAAAGATAAATCTTCCCAGCTTCATTTCCTCCAGGAATTACCGGTGTTCGATGGAGACCCGGGTGAATGGATAATTTTCAAAACGGTGTTTGAAGACACAAAAGGCCAATTTTCAGGGGTGCAAAATGTCGCACGCCTTAGGAGGGCATTAAAGGGCACCGCTAAAGAGGCGGTTAAGTCGCTGTTATTTACTTTATGTGAACCTGAAGAAATAATGAACGCTCTCGAAAGAAGATTCGGTAGGGTTGAGATGCTCATTCTAGCCGAAATCGAGAATGTAAAGCGTATGCCAAGATTGGCAGAAGATTGCCGAAATATAGGATCTTTTGCAAGTCGTATTACGAACGTGGTTGCCACAATACAAGCGTTGAATCAACCACAGTATTTATACTCACCGGAGTTAGTGAGCCGCATAGTGGAGAAACTTGGAACTATGATTAAATTTAAATGGTTTGAATATCGAGCTCAATATCCTTTGGAGCCAGAGTTACAGAAGATGGCCAAGTTTTTAAATTTATTGAGTGAACAATTTGGAACGTCCTTAAGCAATGAAAATGCGCCTGAAAAAAGGAAGCGTCCTGAATTCAGGAAGCAAACTGTACACACTGCAAAGGGAGGTGTACGCAGCTGTGCCGAGAGCGAGCGCTATATGCGCCGAAGTAATATGAGCGAGCGTTTAGAACGCCGAAATAATAAAAGGCACAACCGACAAGTGGTTATGATAACCCAGGACAAGCCTGTAAGTCGGGTAACACATAAGTGTGTTATATGCAACAAGGAGCACTCTATAGTGAGTTGTTACAAGTTTAAGGACATGAATATTCGCGAGAAATGGGAAGCCGTCAAAAAGGCCAAAGTATGTTTCCAATGTTTGTCACCTAACCATAGGAGGTTAGAGTGCAAAGCGAAAAAATGTGGTGTAGAAGGATGTAGAATGTCACATCATCGAATGCTACACCGATACCCCAATGAAAATACCTCGCCACAAGGGGACGAGGGGGGTAAAGATGCTCAGATTACAACTGTTAGTACAGTAAATGCACTGGCATGTGCATATTTAAAGATCATACCGGTCGAGTTGCATGGGCCTAGAGGAAAGGTCAAGACAACAGCTCTTCTGGATGAGGGATCGACCATGACACTCATAGAGGAGTGGATGGCTCAGAAGTTAGCGCCTCGCGGACGTAAAGAGGGATTACGTATCGAAGCCGTGGGAGGTAAGCGAATTAACGACGATAGTTCGTATCGCTTAAACGTTAAAATAAAAGGCATTTATTCGAGCGACTTAGAAGAGATAAGTGTACAAACAATTAAGTCACTTAACCTCGCTCCTCAGTCGGTAAGCCGAGAATTATTGCAACGGTGTTCTCATTTGACACCGATCAAGGATGAGTTGATGTATGAGAGGTCCAAGCCTACCATATTGATTGGTCAGGACAATTGGCATCTCATAGTTACTCGTGAATTGGTTTCGGGAGGTAAGAACCTACCTGTAGCATCGCTCACCAAACTGGGGTGGGTTTTGCATGGTCACATATCGGGTGGCATTAAACCAATCAAGATTGTTAACCACATTTCCACCAAGAAGGAGGAAGATATGGATAAATTAATCAAGGATTATTTTAGTTTGGAATCTCTGGGAGTATCGGCTAGAAAGCCCGTGAACGACCCAGAAGAACGAGCTTTAAATATTTTGAACAAAACGGTACGTCGTATACCAAATAATAGGTACGAGACTGCTTTGTTATGGCGCACAGACAATGAGTGCATGCCGTCGAATAGAGCGCAGGTTGAAAGTCGCCTGTTTAATATTGAGAAAAAGCTCGAGAAAAAAGAATATGAGAAGCAAATTGAAAATCTCATCACCATAAATAGCTTAGAAACAGGTGAAGAAAAATCGCCAAAGGGCGTAAATACGCTAAGAAAGCAAGAACCGTTAAGTCTACCCGACTACGGACGATTTAGCAGCTTTAAGAAATTCCTTGGAGCAACTACACGCACCTTACAAGCGGTAGAAAAATTCAAGAGTTTAAGAAAGTCGGTTAAAGGACCCGACGACGCAACCGAAAAGTCGGTTATGTGTTCCAACAAAGTTTTAGCAAAGTCGGTTAAAGGACCCGATAGCGCGTTGGACACAGCGCTCTTGAAAAAGGCGGAAATATTAATTTGGAAATTCATTCAAGACGAGTGTTTTCATTCGGAAATAAAATGTTTGAAAGCAGGCAAAAGCGTTGAAAGAAGTTCACGCTTAAGTAAATTATCTATGGAAATAGGAGAGGATAACTTACTCCGTTTAAATGGACGTTTACCTTTCAAGTCTAATTTGACCGAGGAAAGTAGAAAACCTGTCATATTAGACGGTAAACACGAAATCGTTAAAATGATGATTAGAGAAGTTCATCATCATTTTGGACACGCCAATCACCAGACGGTGATGAATGAGGTGAACCAGAAATTTTACGTCTTGAACTTGCGTAATGTAGTACGAAGTGTGTCACACCATTGTCAGTGGTGCAGGACATACAGGTCAAAGCCGCAAAACGTGCCACAAGGAAATATTCCTCTGGAAAGAATAGCTCATCATGAGCCACCTTTTACATGCTCAGCTGTAGATTATTTTGGTCCTATGAGTGTGACTATAGGAAGGCGACACGAAAAACGTTGGGGCGTTTTATTCACGTGTCTGACCACCAGAGCAGTACATCTGGAATTAGCAGCCTCATTGACACCAGCGTCAATGATAATGGCGTTAAGGCGATTTATCGCCAGAAGAGGAAAACCAGCCGTTATATACAGCGATAACGGGACAAATTTCAAAGCTGCAAATAAAGAATTATTGAAAGCATGCGAAGAATGCTATGAGGGCATGAAAAACGAGTCATTTAAGAAATATATTAAATGGAAATTTATACCTCCGGGAGCACCGCACATGGGTGGCGCCTGGGAGAGGTTAGTAAGATCGATTAAAATTGCGTTGACCGCTACGCTTAAGGAGAAGAGCCCACGAGAGGAGGTTCTACATACGTTACTTTTAGAAGCAGAGCATACGGTAAATTCCAGACCTCTGGTAACATTCAGTATGGATAGTCCTGAAGAGGGTTTGACACCCAATCATTTTCTTCTGGGACGCTCATGTGGTGATCGACCACCTGGATTATTTTTAGAGCGACATCTGACGGGTCAACTCAATTGGAAAGCTGCACAGAGGTTAGCCGACCATTTTTGGACAAGATGGCTGAAAGAATACATGCCTACGTTAATACCTCGAACAGGTGATAACGGCAAGTTCATGGAACCTAAAGAAGGCGATATTGTTTTGATAATAGATCATTCGTTGCCACGAAATACGTGGCCAAAAGGTAAAATTAGTAGAACGTTACCGGGACCAGACGGTCACACCAGAGTGGTTGACGTCATTACTAGCACAGGTATCTTGAGGAGACCTACATCCAGAATAATAGTCCTGGTACCCGCGACGCCTCCCAAATGATGGTGCTAACGCACGGGGGGGAGATTGTTGGCGACGCGCCTATAAAAATGTTTCAGTTTATTAAATCAACCGATGACGTTGCTATGAAAAAAGGGGCAGTCACGAGCAACGACGCTCTGATAAGAGAATGCTTAGTTAAATCTTTAAGAAATGTCGAATTAATGATATGAAGGTCTTGGGTTCGACTCCCAGGCCGGACTAGTTTGTTTGTTTTCCTAAGTAATATCGCTTAATAAATTCGTAAGGAATTTAAGATATAAATTATGTTACCGGATTTGTTCCCCGGTTGAAATCATCTTTCAAATGATGTAAATTCATAAGAATATTAAAGTGAAGTTAAAGATCGGATTTGTTCCCCGGTCGAGATAATCACTCTGTGCATAGGCAGAATTAATGGATATTAATTGCATAAATGTTGTTTTGTATAAGTTTGATACGTTTTGTACGAAAACAAATGCCTATTTGTTATGATTGATTAATGAGAACATTCATTTATATTGTTATCTGATTAAAGATAGTTTCATACAGTTCGAAAATTGTATAAAAGCATTTAATTTGCCTAATATGGTCAAAATTGGTGTATTTCATAATTTAATTTTTTCTGATAGCCGAGAGCCGTGCAAAAGTTAGTTGTTCAAATAGTGTGAGTTCATAGACGCACGCTAAGCCACGCCCTTAGGAGGCCGAATATGTAAAAATTTAAAATGTTTGTAATTCAGTGATTTATGTAAAAATTACTTGTAAAATATTTCAGGTTAATTGTACGTGCTAAAAAGGTAAATTCTGTGTTATTTTCATGTGAAAATTCCTGTGTATAAGTGAAATAATGATAGTTTTGTATAAGAAATTTAAAAGTGTTTTAAATAGTGAAATAAATAGAAAAAATGTAAATTAAACTATTGTATTGGTTAGCTTATGTATAAATTCAAGTGAGAAACATTGTTTTAACTTTCTGTGTTAAATATTTAAGAAATTTCGATTTCGAACTTGTGAGTAAAATAGGCAGTTTTCGTTTAATAAATAAAAGGTTTTTTATGATATGAAGATATGATGTATATCATGGTGTAGATATTGTTTTGTACTACCTATATTGATAAATTGTATTTGTATATGATTTGAATAAATAAAGATATTGAGTGAAACGTGAGAGAGTAATAGTACAAATTCATGTAATTGAGTTGCGCAAGCGCGCAGATGGCGCGGCTCACTTTCGCGTATAGCTCTGGGGTAGCTTAGTGAACGGGTTTTATTGCAATTCGTTCGGGGAAAAAGTTCGGGAATCCTTCGGGGAAGTTCGGAAATAGTTCGGAAATAAATAAGAAAATCCGGGAAAAAGTTCAAGAAAAGTGAAAAACCAGCAGTATAGGGAAAAGTGATTACTCTCTCACGGAACGGTTTGAAGATAATTGCTGTTTCATTCCCAAGATCCTTTAAGTTATACAGTCCACATCGAAGAATTAAGGCGTCGGGACCGGGACGACTTCGGAAGACCCGTAATCCCCGTCTGAACCTACTTGCTGAAAAGGAAGAGGTTATCGCCCTAGTGTGTTACTCCGTTGCGGAGATCACATACGTTGTTCCCGAACCCAACGTAGGCGTGATAGGAGGCCGGATCGAGAGAAGCCTCGATTCCTGTTTCTTAGTACCCGATCCGCTAGGTCCTTTTCAATTGGTCCTTTTCAGGATCAAGAGGGACACCGACCTGGTCCTTTTCAATTGGTCCTTCGCGGCCGATTGAGAGGACGCCCGAACCTGAGTTCCTTTTCACCAACCGATATCTAAAGAATCTCACCATTATCCTTCACAGTTGGCTACCGTGGGTAAATCTTTGTTTCAGAGAGCACGTGGGATCTGTGACAGAAAACATCTGGCCGCCGAGCTTCAGCACGTCAAGCAAGTATTGCAAGACAACAAGCTTCGGGTCCCACGCCTACGTCACTGTGAACGAGTGAAGCCGGCCACAGTCGAGCGCGCGCCTGCTGTACTACCATATGTCAGAGGAGTCACGGACAAGATTGGCATCTTAAAGCTAGCGTCCATTAAAACATACTACGAGCCGCCGAAGAAGATTAGTCAATTTTTACCATCGATCAAATGTTACATTCCTCTACAAGATGTAGGTGTGTACAAGCTAGATTTTGAATGTGGTCTCTCTTACATAGGACAAACAAAGAGACCTGTAAAAACCCGCATGAAGAAACATATAGCTGACGTGAAGCACCGACTCTCCGGGAAGTCTGCAGTCTGCGAACATGTTCAAGATCGTCCCCACCATTACATTAGATTTGATAAACCACAAATTCTCGCAAAAGAACACCGATTCCTACCAAGGATGATACGCGAGGCTATCGAAATTAAAAAACATCCAAATTTCAATAGAGAAGATGGATGGGTGCTGCAATCTGCTTGGGATCCTATAATTAACAAAATTAAACTCAAACCCAAGCATACCACTTCAAGACTTCATGATACTATAAGCTCGTTTTGCGTAAATCGGACCAAAAATTAAAATTAATATTCAAAAAACTGAAGGTAGCCATTCTAACTATGACATTGGGACTTCAAACATCTCAGTCCCCCCGTGACCATGGGTGCTGTAAAGCACCCGAAACGTCGGGATAATAAAAATAAATCATAGTTGTAATTAAAACGCGATAAAATCCGTAAATAATAGTTTTATTCAATGTGTAGTGTTCGCGTAAATTTAAGAAATCATTGAAGTAGGCTTTACAGCCTGCTTAGCTGTGATATCACTTTTTTGGCTTAACCAGGCATTAAACTCTCTTAATTTTGTAAAAATAGATTCAGCGGTTTAGCCATAAATTCTTGAGACAGACATTCGCACTATAATAGTAAAGTATGGATTTGTCATACACATGATTCTGAATAACTCTATTTATATCTCTAATACATTTTGGCAGTAAATTACGTTTTTGTCATATATTTCTTGAAATAAAATTTTGTATTTTTTAATCGCAAAATTTACAAAGCATCGTGTATTTGGGACATACAAAACATTGTTTTCATTGCACTTTTACAAAATGAATACTTTACTATTTATCTTTTAGTATAAAATTGTACAAAATTAATAACAAAAAATATTATTGAAATATTTCAAAATAAATAAACTGAAGTTTCACCGGTGCTTACCGGTTACCGGTAAGTCGCTAAACAAGACTACATCCCTAGCTGTGATACCATGATGAACTACAGTTTGCTTAAATGCACAGACTGTGAATGTGATGCTACGCAGCTTAAACATGTTCAACAACTTTTTATTTATAATAAGAATAGAATGATAGTTACTGCGATTGTATTTACGATTAATTTGCAAATAAAAATGTATTAAAATTTAAAAGATTTTTTTAATGATGATCTTGAACATTTATTAAAATTCTAAAATGTGAATTCGCTTGGTCTGTCAACACAGCGAATTGGGTTTGTAGTAGTCATAAATACGATGCAATTGCTTGCATGTGTGCCGCGGTGACGCCATTCTTCGTACAAAATAAGATTGACAGCCATTCTATTGTGTATTATAGTATTCTATGGTATCTACCATGGGAAGTATTCTGAGGATTGTTCAGATTAGTTCCAGTCGCCAAATTTTACGAACGCACATCGCGTCGAAATTCTCGATACCATCTAGATTTTTGGCGGTCCACTACTGTGCGTTTTACTAGGAGTTTTCTAGCTCGTACAACTTTTCTGTGGAATTGTTTAGCATCTGCGACTTTTCCGGACCGATACTACTTAGAGACCTTCAAGAAAAGAGCTTACTCCTATCTAAAGTCGTCGTGTTGTCGTCTGCACGGACTGTGGAGTCCTGCAGGTCTCGGGCTTCGGGGTATGCCCCCATTGCCCGGACTTTCCTCATGGCAAACCACTATGGACCAGTCCTAGGAGCCTTTAACAGGCTAGGTGATCCAGTACGGATGTTCCGTAGTAATAAAAAGTTTTTTCCCGTAGTCGATTAACTACGGGGAAAAAAGGAGGTTGTCCAGTAAAAGTTGAAGTTGGCCTATCAGCGGAATTGAGGGTTGTAACTCGACTCTCTAATCGCTATAGAGAGGAGTTCTCTTGGAAAAGGTCGCCCGTCCGGGGCCGGTGTGCAACGGCGCGAAGCCGTTGAGGTGTTCATGTGGCCCGTTGTCGGCGCGGTCGAATATGCCGCGCGCCAGCCGGGCCACGAAGTCGGTGATGGACTCGACTTACAGATCGGCCGCTATTACGTCATTCCGGACGTAGCGACCTGCTCCGACGATCGTCCTTAATGTCAGATTCTGCTGGGCCTGCAGTCGCCGCCTCAGAGGGTCGCTCAGAAGTGCGTACCAGGCCGGAACAGCATAGGTGATGATGGTCCGGATATACATCTTGTATATCCGGAGCTTGGTCTTAATCGGAAGCTTGGATGCCAGGACCGGCAAGAGCGTCGCCCGCGCACATCGGGCTCTGCGGACGACGAAATCGACGTGCGCGGTCATGCGCAGCATCCTGTCGATCCTGCACCCAAGGTAGGTTACGGCCTTCTGGTACGCGATCTTCTGGCCATTGAGGGTCAGCGGAGGTGGAAATTTTCTGAGACGGCGAGTGTGCAGAGCGGTCGTCTTACCAACGTTGACGACCATCCTCCACTAATCCAGCCATGGTGGCAACAGGTCCAGCAGACGCTGCATCCTGGCAGTGGCTATGTGGGCTCTTCTGGACGAGGTGAAATAGGCGCTATCTTCCGCGTATAGCGCCAGCTCAACGTCGTCCTCCCACTCTTGGAGCCTGTCTGCCAGTGTTGGGATGTCGTTAGTATAAGCCGCGTACAGGACTGGAGACAAACAGCTGCCCTGTGGAACGCCGGCTCTGATGGATCTGGTTGCGGACTCGGCGTCCTCTAGGCAGACGTAGAACTTCCTGTCTTCCAGGAAAGACGCCACTAGCCGCAATTTAGCAAGAGGGACACTGGTCTGTTCATACAGCTTATAAAGCAATCCTGAGTACCACACCCTGTCGAACGCCTTCTCAATGTCGAAAAAGACGCCCAACGATATGCGACCACGATTGTACTCTGCCGCAAGCAGGTGCAGCAATCTAGTCAACTGTGTGACTGTAGAGTGACCCCTCCTGAATCCGTGCTGCTCCGCCCGAAGTTGGATGCACGGACGGAGACGTCTTAGCAGCAATCTTTCTAGCAGTTTAGCTATGTGCGGTAATAGCGTGATCGGCCTGTAGCTGGCAGCTCTACGCATGTCCTTCCCGAGTTTCGGCAAGACGATGACTTTGCCTTTCTTCCAGTCTTCCGGGAAGTGGGATGTCTGCAATATCCCATTGTAGATTCGACCAAGTTCTACTAGGACTCTATTGGGCAGCTGTTGAAGTGCAGCGTTGGTAATCCCATCGTGCCCCGGCGCCTTCCTCGGTTGCAGACGGGTTACTGTTCTCCGCAGTTCAGCGGGGGAGATGAACCACTCTGCTGCAAGAGGCGGCGAGGGTGACGACAGGAACTCCTGTACGCGACTTTCCTTCCGGGCATGAAGCTCCATGAACTCCGCACTTGCTGGGTTCGGCATAAATTGCTCTTCGAAGTGCTCGACTAGGATATCCGCTCTGCCCTTAGCATCGTAGCAGCGTTCACCCGCGCTGTTGGTCAGCGGGCAAACGGGAGGTCTGGTTTTGGTCAACTGTCGGTTCAGTTTATAGAGCGAGACATCATGCTCATCCGCCTTCCAGATGCGCCGATCCCAGGCCTCTCCTCTGAAGGCCTGGACTGCAACCGACAGTTCCTCCGATAAGGTATTGAGTTGCTTTTTTAATCTGGGGCAGCGAGTACGCGCTCAGAGCTTCCTCATCGCTCTCTTGCGCCTGATCTGCACGCATATCTCTCGCGGCAGATCGTCTCGCCTTGCAGTGATCGGGAAGATCGTAGAGGCCGCGTGGAGGGCCTCCTGGATGTTCTTGGTAATTCTAGTAGCAGCGGCCTCTACGTCGTCCGCTGTGCTTATGGGATGGTGGACTGGAGGTCTTTCCTGCAGATGTTGGCAATAGAGCCTCCAGTCGATACGTGTCTTGAATGCTCTGGGCGGCGTTGTCACCGCCTTTAGGCCAAGGGTTATCAGAATCGGGAGGTGCTGTGAGCTGAGGTCGTACAACACTTCTGCCACTATCGGGTAGTTGACGTTCCTAGTGAGCACGATGTCCAATACATCCGATGTCTCCGTGGAGGAACGTGTGTTGGTTCTTCGGGACCTAATACGTCATGGCTGTTGTTCTCCGCGTCTTCGTAAAGTTCAAGGTGTTTGCCGTTTAGGTCCCCGGCGATGATGGTGTGTGTTTCGCCTTCCATCACCGTCCGGATGTGTCAGGAGCAGAATGGAGTCCCTGGCGGGCGATATGGTGCGTAGATCCTTAGTTCCTCGCCCGCCGCCTCCATTCTTATGCCGATAGAGCGCATTGTCTGGTATGATGGTAAGTCCAGCTCTTGATGGACGATGTCCCCCCCACTACAACCGCCGTCCCTCTGTAGGCGGCCCCTAGAGAAGTGACCTCGTCCCTTTTGTACAGATGATAGTTTGGCAGCTTTATATGCGTCTTTGTATTTAACTTTGTCTCTCCCGGCAATATGACATGTAAGTCCTGTTGTAGGGCGACTGTGCGGAGTTCATGCAGCTTCTGCTGTATTCCGTCCGGGTTCCAATAGAGGAGGCGCAGATTACTCTCCTCCGTAATGCCGGGCCAGGAGGTTTGCCAGCGCCTTCATTATCGTGGTAACTGGGTCGCTCTTATATCGGCCAGGACTTGAGTGTCGACCTCGATGGCAATGCCAACCAGTCGTTGGATTGCATCTGCTGTTTCGAGGCTGGCAGTAGGTGGTCTCCTATATGAAGGCGTTGGCACTGGTCTCGGGTGTTGATAATCCTGCACTCTTGGCTTATGGGTAGAGCGGGCTCTATTTTCAGATAGAGCCCTTTCTGGCACTCCACCCACGCTCTTTTTGGTCGTCTCCCGAGTAATCTGCGCCTGTGAGGCTACTGGTCCTGTTGGTGTCGGGGTAAGAGGTAACAGCCTGAGGAGGCTGCGACTTCTTCCTGCTCCTCTCCCACCTCCTCCTTTTAGAGGGTTGCCGCTCTGTGGCGGGGTTGGCGGGGGGCTGTAGAGTCGCCCCAGTGGTTGCCCTTATCTCTGCGGGTTCCGCCGTTTCCATAGGTGTTACGGGTGGGGGGGGGGGCTGGTTGCCTACCCTTTCCTGTGACGGTTGCCCACCCGTCTTTCTGGATGGTTACGGCTTTTGGACGACTCTGGAGGATCTTTTTCGGGTCCTCCGGAAGTAGCCCCGGCAAAGTTATCCCCTGCCTCCTAGCAGTCTTCCTCAGGACTGGGCAGCGGCGGTCATTTGCCGTGTGGTTTTTGCCACAGTTGGCGCATTTAGGTTCCTCCTCTCTACCCCGAGGGCAAAGGCTCGCTATATGCTCTCCGGCGCAGCGCACACACTTCACTGGCCAGAAGCACGTTTTATTGAACACGCAGGACCGCGTGGTCTTATATTTTGACAGAGGGTACACCTGCTTATGGCTACTCCTCTCCAATCCGCTGGTGGCCCGTGGTGCTCTATGTGATTCTACTGTATCTTTTTTTTATAGAAGAGGGGGCAAACGAGCATGCGGCTCACCTGATGTTAAGTGATTACCGCCGCCTATGATCAACCGCAACACCAGGGGAATTGCAGGTGCGTTGCCGGCCCTTTAGAAAGGAGTAAGCTCTTTTCTTGAAGGTCCCCAGGTCGTATCGGTCCGGAAAAATCGCCGGTGGTAAACTATTCCACAGAAAGGTTGTACGCGGAAGAAAACTCCTTTTGAAACGTACAGTGGTGGACCGCCAAGCATCCAGATGGTGTGGATGGTATCGGGACGTTTGCCGCGTAGTGCGTTCACGAAATTTGGCGGCTGGGATTAATCCGAACAATTCCTCGAGCACTCTCCATGGTATATGCGAAAGAAAATGCAAAGAGATGCAACATCTCTTCGCAATGCCAGTGAATCGAGCCGATCGGAAAGCACTCGGTCGTCGACGATTCGAGCCTGGATGCAGTCAAGTGGAAGGAGCTGGTACTGGGGAGCCCCAGCCCAGAGATGGGAACAGTATTCCATGTGCGGCCGAACCTGCGCCTTGTAAAGTTGCAGGCGGTGTGCCGGCATGAAATACTGTCCCGCTCTGTTGAGCACGCCAAGCTTTTTTAGAGGCCAATTTGGCCTTCTCTTCCAAGTGACCACGAAACTGCACGTCACTCGATATGTCGACGCCGAGGATTCCAATACTGGCTGAGGCAACAAGGGGAGTACCTTGAAACTGAGGGGATACGACAAAGGGGTTCTTTTTAGCGGTTAACGCGCAAACTTGTGTCTTCTGGGAGTTTCGTTTCGTTTCTACGTTTAAATAAATGTTCGAAGTGGATTTTGCTACAAAAAAATTATACGATTTCCTAAAGTCAGTGTCTTCGTATGAGCGCTTTAAGAAGAAACTACGCAACAAGTAATTCGATGGCATTAATTTACCTAAAACATCTTGAAAATTTCAAATATTATCGTTATCTACTGTCTGCTAGCTTAAACAGTTGTCAAAATCTTCCAAAATTCGACAATATAGAAGGAACGTTTATTTTAAGAGCTTATTTCCCTTAACTTGACGCTGGCAAAAGTACCATCGTTCAACTTCATAACTAAAGAAAAAAAGAAGAAAATAGTGTCAATGTTACGTAAGACAAAATAGACAATAATATAATAATAATACAGTTATCTACTGTCTGCTAGCTTAAACAGTTGTAAAAATCTTTCAAAATTCGACAATGTAGAAGAAACGTTTATTTTATAAGCTAATTTCCCTTAACTTGACGCTGGCAAAAGTACCATCGTTCAAGTGCATAACGAAAGAAAAAAAAGAAGAATTTGTGTCAATGTCACGTAAGACATAATAGACATGGGTGCGTTGGCAAAAAACAAGCCACACGCAAGGGGCACTTCCAACAACAATAACAATAGACAACAACCACGAACATTGATAAATTGAAATTGTATTGAAAATAGTCGTGATTATAAATTAAATGTAAGAAGTGCATAAAAATTCTAATTAATGGTGTCTATTCAGTTAGAAATTAATACATGGAGACGTTGCTTTGTTTTATATAGATCTTGTTGATTCTGCGAATGTAATCAGCCAACATGGGCATATTTACTACTTCTTCTCCTTTTGACCAAGATGTTGGTAGGTACCATTTAATGATATGTTATCGTTCGTATTGTCTTTGTTGATTGCCGTTTCTTTGTCTTTTTTATTAAACTTAATTATTTAATATGATTCACTCTCAATATATGGCGCACGAAAAAACAAGAGTTTATTCATTTGCGTAAGGTGCATATGCAGGTTTTCTTTTAAAATAATAAATCTTATTGAACTTAAGTGTATTCCAACTTCTCAACAGGGATTATATAAAATTGTTAAGTCTTCCCTACAGTTTTGTAATAAAGATAGAAACTATGAGATGATATAAATAAAGGTTTAAATAATAAAATATGAGCAATGTGTAATTGCTACTTATTACCATTGGTTACACACTTGATTTTGGTTGATTGACTTGATTGGTTACACACACAATTAATTTAAGCACTCAAGGCTTCCTTCATATGGAATTCACTTAGGCAAGGGAGGTCCTGTGTTCAAAAGATAATCTACTGAAACACAATGTACCAAATAATTTCTCATATAAAATTAATTCAATTGTTTTAGCTTACCTTTCTATAAATGAATGAAGGACATACATAGGCTCTTACTTTATCTAACTTAAGGTAATTTAAGCTTAAGCTTTCTAGATATACTATCAGTAATGATTTAAAACAATTATTTAAAAAAGAAGGTTAATATTTCCAATATGGACCATCGATTTCAAAGCCCATATTTTTTTTTTTGTAGATAGTACTCACTAAAAGAAAGCGTTTTGCAAAGTTTTAGGTTGCGGAAACTTACAGTTCATGAGATAGATTTTTTTAAATTTTTCATACAAGTTGGCAAATAACACGCAATTACACCAATTACAAAATAAATTTGACAAATGATTGATGTCAAACGTCAATTAGTGTAGGGTTCCGAACATTTTGAAAGTATCGATACGTACTCCATACCAAGTATCGTATCAAAAGTATCAATACTACTTGGTATCGAGTACATTTCGTTAATTTTGGAGACTAGGGGGGTAAGAAGCTGGGAAGTTGTGCTCCGTGGCAGCTCCGGCGCTGCGGGATGAGCAGTGCCTCCGCCCTAGCATAGGGAAAGCGCAGGCACCTAGATTGCCGTAGCGGCTGAGGCTTAAAAAGCCGAAGCCTTAGCAATCAAATCAAAAGCAATCTCGGTGTCTGCGCTTCCCTACGGCGGGCGGGCACTGTTCTCTCTCTGCGCCTCCGAGCTCTTATATACACTCTAGGGGTAGGGCAGACAAGGCCACGTGGATAGTCGGGTGCTCTGATTCGGTTTTGGGTACTTTTTGGATTTTAAATAAGTAAATCAATAAGTAAGTAAACATAATGATTTCTTAAATTTACGCGAACACTACACATTGAATAAAACTATTATTTACGCTCCGGGAAGTCTGCAGTCTGCGAACATGTTCAAGATCGTCCCCACCATTACATTAGATTTGATAAACCACAAATTCTCGCAAAAGAACACCGATTCCTACCAAGGATGATACGCGAGGCTATTGAAATTAAAAAACATCCAAATTTCAATAGAGAAGATGGTTGGGTGCTACCATCTGCTTGGGATCCTATAATTAACAAAATTAAACCCAAACCCAAGCATACCACTGCAAGACTTCATGATACTATAAGCTCGTTTTGCGTAAATCGGACCAAAAATTAATATTAAAAAACTGAAGGTAGCCGGACTAACTATGACATTGGGACGTCAAACATCTTAGTCCCCCCCGTGACCATGGGCGCTGTAAAGCACCCGAAACGTCGGGATAATAATAAAAATAAATTAAAGTAATTAAACGCGATAAAATCCGTAAATAATAGTTTTATTCAAAGTAAGTAAACACTTTATTGTAGTAAGAATTAGATAATACAGAAAGTTGCAAACAATAAAATAAAAGTACAAAAGCTGTACTAATTAAGAAATACAAACAAGTTGCAAACAATGAAATACAAGTACTAAGGTGGAACTTAAATAGTGTAAACTTTATTCTACTTTATATACATATATAATTGCACTTATCAGCTCTTCCTATGCATCTAATTGGTTCGTCATAATTTTTCGTCTCCAAAATTAACGAAATGTACTCGATACCAAGTAGTATTGATACTTTTGATACGATACTTCAAAATATTCGGAACCCTACACTAACTGACGTTTGACATCAATCATTTGTCAAATTTATTTTGTAATTGTGTGTTATTTACCAATTTGTATGAAAAGTTTAAAAAAATATATCTCATGAACCGTAAATTTCCGCAACCTAAAACCTTGCAAAACGCTTTCTTTTAGTGAGTACTATCTACAAAAAAAATATGGGCTTTGAAATCGATGGTCCATATTGGAAATATTAGCCAAAAAGAATAACAATTAAAGGGAATGGAAACAAAGATAAATATTCGGGCAATTTGCTAATGACAATCTTCTGAACTGTATACTGTAAAATATGAATTGTTATTGAATAATTGTATAATATAAAAGATAATGAGTTTTAAATATCTTACAATTATTTTATATTTTATGGTTTTCAACTGATAGTATTTTGTGTTTACAAAAATAAAGATGTTAAATTTATAGGATTCACAAGTGAAAACTAATTATATTTCCTGCTTGGGCTACCTCTCCATCTCATCTCCATTTGTTTGTAAAAGACAATAATATTATAAGTAAAAAGGTGTAGATAGGTTACCTACACAATATTCGATCTTCAAAAACGGCACACTAACGCACACATAAACAACATAATATTGCAATAGCACAATACATTACGATTAGATGTCAAAGTAGGATGGCATGATTAAACTATTGTAAGCGTAAAAGAGACAAATGTAATTTGCGACAGTGCATGGTCTCGTGTAGTAGGAACAATGTAGAATAATTAATCAGATATCACATTATACCGTACACCGTTATTAATACCTAAAAGATAGAGAGAGAGTACAAGAAATATGTACACCATTTGAATTGATAATACTCAGAAGAGACCTATCTGTTTTTAATATTTTGATCAGAAACAATATCACTTCTCTTTCAAACTCATTCATTTGGGTTTTTTTATATAAATACGAAAATAAATTAAGGAAATAATAAACGAATAAAATGTTATTCCTTTTGACTTTTGGAAACCTTTCTTGTGTAGTTTATGCAGAATATCATCACACATGGTGGCATTTTTGGTGCAAAAACAAAACACAAATTACTTTCAGTGTTGTTGTCAATGACGCGACGATAGCGCGACGACTGAGCTCAGGTTTGCTAATTAGCATAGTTTTTAAGTGCCGCTTGCGGTGCGCATATACCTATCTACCTCTTTCTCTTATGATATCATTGGTAAAAGACATGGGCCTCTCATTTTGTATTACGGCCCAAGTAGTACACAAGTGGTATAACAGAACTACAGCAGCCACTTAACAGGTGTACTTAATGGCTTTACTTTCATAAATAAGTGCTACAGTAGCTAAAAAGAACTTCTCAATCATTTCTGCGTCACTGAAAAGGGCCTTTATTTGGGCTTCAGTGCTAGAGTAGGAGTACCATAGTGGCATGGTGAGTTTGTAAAGTGATACAAAGCTGAGTGAAATGTGATTATTGGAGCTAAAAGATATACAAGAAGTTCTTGTGCCACCTTTATAGAATTTGCATATGATTATAATGCAACTGTAACTCATAACTAAATCTTAAAGTATCTTAAAGGTATTTTTTAGTAAGAATTAGTTGAATAGTTAGATTTAGTTGCAGGACATAAATGACAAATATTATTTCAAATTGATTGTGATGTGTTATGGTGGCAAATATTAAAAAAAAGTTGATTAGTGTAAAGTAAGATATAATGGTTTAAATTCACTTTTATATGTAGTACATTAGTGCAAGCATAAGTTTTCTGTTAAATTATACATTATTTAAGCTAAATTATATTCCTGCGCCCTTGAAACCTGTGAAATTTGCTGTAATTTATCTTACTAAAGCACTTTAAAATTTTAAGGTTAATGTTGCATTTTGCTTTCAGTTGAGTTATTGGAACTTGTTGTGAACTTATTAGGGCATGAAATTTAAAAGGGTTTATTTATTGTGAAAAGTATGCTCTCTAACATAAGAAAACTGATCGGTTTATTGACACACATAGTTCATGAAATACTGCCAGGTAATGGCATCTTTTTACAAAAGCCTTAGATGAATACTATATCCATTTTAATAATTTAAGAAGTAGTACAGCACTGGTGATAATTATTTTAGAGCTTTAAGATTTCTGATCACCGAACTATGGAGTATTTTTACTAATTTTCAGGTACAAAAGTACATAAAAACTTTTTTACTATAGAAAAAATTTAAGGTCCGTTTGTAATTTGAATGAATTTCATTAAGACACACAAGATAAAATAATTAATATTAAAGGTCTTGTACAAACTTTACTGTATTAATGTTATGTAATGTAACTGTGGTAATACAGAATAGATTAAAAACTCCAACAGCCATATAAAATATCTTTTTTATCTCCAACTCCAAAATTGTGTACCTGGAGCTGAGTCTGTAATAAAGAATGTCTAAGTGATAAATAATTAAAATTTGGATTGTTGTGTGCTCACTGAATTATGATTTTGACTATTTTTATTATCTACTAAGTGGCTTTGTAATGACTTAATTGAAGGTTAATGGGAAGGAAATGATTGGTATGAGCCAGGTATAACATGTAGGTGCAAAATTCAAGCATTATAATATAGCAGCGCAATGCCTGGCTATTCATTTTGTGTGTGGCAAGAACTGATGTAATAATTTCTGAAATTCAAGCATTATAATATAGCAGCGAAATGCCTGGCTCTTCATTTTGTGTGTGGCAAGAACTGAAGTAATAATTGCTGAAATTCAAGCATTATAATATAGCAGCACAATGCCTGGCTCTTCATTTTGTGTGTGGCAAGAACTGATGTAATAATTGCTGAAATTCAAGCATTATAATATAGCAGCACAATGCCTGGCTGTTCATTTTGTGTGTGGCAAGAACTGATGTAATAATTTCTGAAATTCAAGCATTATAATATAGCAGCACAATGCCTGGCTGTTCATTTTGTGTGTGGCAAGAACTGATGTAATAATTTCTGAAATTCAAGCATTATAATATAGCAGCACAATGCCTGGCTGTTCATTTTGTGTGTGGCAAGAACTGATGTAATAATTGCTGAAATTCAAGCATTATAATATAGCAGCACAATGCCTGGCTGTTCATTTTGTGTGTGGCAAGAACTGATGTAATAATTTCTGAAATTCAAGCATTATAATATAGCAGCACAATGCCTGGCTGTTCATTTTGTGTGTGGCAAGAACTGATGTAATAATTTCTGAAATTCAAGCATTATAATATAGCAGCAAAATGTCTGGCTCTTCATTTTGTGTGTGGCAAGAACTGAAGTAATAATTGCTGAAATTCAAGCATTATAATATAGCAGCACAATGCCTGGCTGTTCATTTTGTGTGTGGCAAGAACTGATGTAATAATTTCTGAAATTCAAGCATTATAATATAGCAGCACAATGCCTGGCTGTTCATTTTGTGTGTGGCAAGAACTGATGTAATAATTTCTGAAATTCAAGCATTATAATATAGCAGCACAATGCCTGGCTGTTCATTTTGTGTGTGGCAAGAACTGATGTAATAATTTCTGAAATTCAAGCATTATAATATAGCAGCACAATGCCTGGCTGTTCATTTTGTGTGTGGCAAGAACTGATGTAATAATTTCTGAAATTCAAGCATTATAATATAGCAGCACAATGCCTGGCTGTTCATTTTGTGTGTGGCAAGAACTGATGTAATAATTTCTGAAATTCAAGCATTATAATATAGCAGCACAATGCCTGGCTGTTCATTTTGTGTGTGGCAAGAACTGATGTAATAATTTCTGAAATTCAAGCATTATAATATAGCAGCGAAATGTCTGGCTCTTCATTTTGTGTGTGGCAAGAACTGAAGTAATAATTGCTGAAATTCAAGCATTATAATATAGCAGCACAATGCCTGGCTGTTCATTTTGTGTGTGGCAAGAACTGATGTAATAATTTCTGAAATTCAAGCATTATAATATAGCAGCACAATGCCTGGCTGTTCATTTTGTGTGTGGCAAGAACTGATGTAATAATTTCTGAAATTCAAGCATTATAATATAGCAGCGCAATGTCTGGCTGTTCATTTTGTGTGTGGCAAGAACTGATGTAATAATTTCTGAAATTCAAGCATTATAATATAGCAGCGAAATGTCTGGCACTTCATTTTGTGTGTGGCAAGAACTGAAGTAATAATTGCTGAAATTCAAGCAATATAATATAGCAGCACAATGCCTGGCTGTTCATTTTGTGTGTGGCAAGAACTGATGTAATAATTTCTGAAATTCAAGCATTATAATATAGCAGCGCAATGCCTGGCTGTTCATTTTGTGTGTGGCAAGAACTAAAGTAATAATTGCTGAAATTCAAGCATTATAATATAGCAGCGCAATGCCTGGCTCTTCATTTTGTGTGTGGCAAGAACTGAAGTAATAATTGCTGAAATTCAAGCATTATAATATAGCAGCGCAATGCCTGGCTCTTCATTTTGTGTGTGGCAAGAACTGAAGTAATAATTGCTGAAATTCAAGCATTATAATATAGCAACGCCATGCCTGGCTCTTCATTTTGTGTGTGGCAAGAACTAAAGTAATAATTGCTGAAATTCAAGCATTATAATATAGCAACGCCATGCCTGGCTCTTCATTTTGTGTGTGGCAAGAACTGAAGTAATAATTGCTGAAATTAGTGTTTCCAAGGTTTATCTTGATTGTTATCAAGAATCAATAAAGAATTGACTCTCTTAGTGGCCTAGTGGTTTTAAACACCACTGCCGATCATGTGGTCCCGTGTTCAAATCCAGTGTCAGGTCAAAATCAGCTATTGGGTTTCTGTCAAAAAGTTCTCATTAGCAGTGGGGAGTAAGAAAGTTGGCGGTCTTTCTCCCATGTGACTCTGAAAGCACTTTTGGTTTTGCGCCTCATCTCTCGTTGTGTCAGATTGCCATCTCATCAGAATATGAGTTTAATGGAGTAGAGAGTACATCTGTGCTTGTGCACACTTGTGTCCTATATTGCTGGCCTACACAAGTAGCTAGTAGCTAGTCTCGGTTGGGACAACCTTCTGTGACTTAATGTTGCCCAGAGGACATATTTTATTTTTAGACGAGCTGAACCTGTGTTCAGCAACGTTTTCTATTTTAGCGCATGTAATTTAATTTATTAATTGCTTTGCTTGATTTAAAAAAAGAAAATAAAATCAAAAATTTTAAATTTTGTATGTCTCAATTTATTCAATTTTTTAAAATTATAAAACTTCTCCATTGAAAATAACATGTATACACCATACCACTATATTTCATGGTGATTGATCGAATAGATTTTGAGTTAAATAATTTCATATGTACAAACATCCTCTTTTATACATATAGGGTTATTGTGCAATAACTGGCCGAATTTGCAGAAAAAGTCCAGAATGAGTAATGTAGGCAAATAGTGAAGGAAAATTAATTAAGAAAAATCTCAAACATCATGTCCTTTTTGTGTTGAAAATTCAAAATGTGTGGTAATGCATTATTTTAAGTGATGTTACTGTGCACGCACACATATGTAAGTGTCGATCGGTAGAGAAAAACATTGTTGTTCATAAATCAAATAAAAGTAGAAGCCTTATTTACTTGTATTTTCAAAACCTATTAAAGTACAGTATATAATTATTTATATTATTGAACTTAGGTTTAAAATTTGGCAACTGTTTGAAAAATAACCCTGTATAGATAAATTATTTTATGTGTTCTGCAACCTTGTCAACAAAAGCAAAACTAGCAAATATTCAATTTTTCAGTTGTATAAAATTTTATACTAACACTATAGGCTGTTTTAATTAGCAGACGTAGGCTGCAGATCTACTGTATCTCTGTGTAATATGTGTATGTAATATGTATAATATTCATCCATTACAGCCTATAATAAAATAATGTCTATATAAAGGTAGTTAGGTAGGTACTTTAAGTAGACATTTTTTACAACTACTTTAAATATGAACTTTTATACTATGAAATTGTTTTCTGCTTGGGATTCGTGTAGTAATTCTATTCTATTACCTATTTCTGTCACCAATTAGCATTGGTTTGTGGTGTGCAGGGCATTGGGCCAGTTCACAGAAAGCTGCATTTACAGCTTTCTGTATATAAAGTGGGCTGCAGGTGTCCACGCACTGTGTTGGCCGTTACTTACTGTACGGTCGACTGTAAGTTTACTTGTCATATTTGTTTGACAAAACAAATGTTATGGTGGAGTGTAATTGCCTGTGACAGTTGGTTTAATCATGCTTGTGTACTTGTTTAATTTACTCAATGTAATATAAAACATTGTTTTGTATATATTATTTTCGTTTTTTACTATCTTCCTATATTTATAGATGTTAATTCTCAAAAATAAGTTAAAATGAAACATAATATAATCTGTATAATAGGTTTTAATTTAACATCATTTTGAACTATTTGCTTACGGTACAATTATATTTACATATTTCATTTTTTGTAGCTTTACACACCTAATGATAATATGTTAGTAACCATGCACCTGCTAAGTGTTGTATTTATGGTAAAACTACTCAGGTTTGACACAGCATGTAGATTAATTCTGTGAAAAAATTGAATACTTTTGATTCATTTTAAAATGACGTTTTACTTCTGGAATAGGATTTAGGCAGTCATTAGAATGAATTTCTTCCCGATCTCTCTCCAATGTTTTTGGAACACTGTCTTATTAGACTATGAGAGAGGGAACATAGAGTGCACGTGTGCTTACGCATACACTCCAGAGCTATAATCCTATCCTGTGCAGTTGGCAAATCATTGTTGAAGGTAACTGCCTCAACATTATTAGAATTAATTTTCATTGAATAGGTGGTAGAGCCCTGCTGCAGCTATATTATGGTCGCTGAGTTTAGAGAAATCTTTTCCAAAAAAAAGAGTCTATGGTTTTCTACACTCACCATACGAAACACAGCAGCATTAAGCTATTTTACAGTGGTATTCTGTGAGAGCGTGGTCTTATTTCGGTCGAGTTGACCCATTTATGCTACAACCATGATATAACTACAGTGTGGCTCTATAAGGTATAGGCGTTCAGAGCATTTGCATTTGATTTTTAATCGAGGATAAATGTAGATGACAGCATCCACTTATCATTGGGTGGACTGTGCGCTCGTTTGTCGCCCTTATTCAATAAAAAAACGAAATTGCGGTGTCAGAGCGGGCGACGAGCGAGAACAACACCAGCGAGGAATGGGGCCTGATCATGGAGATCTGCGACCGCGCGGGCGCGTCGGCCGCGAGCGCGCGTGACTGCTTGCGAGCCGTGTTGCGGCGCCTGGCGCACGCCGACCCGCACGTGCAGGTGCACGCCGCCACGCTGCTCGACGCCTGCGTCGCCAACTGCGGTCGCGCCTTCCTGCTCGAGGTGGCGTCGCGCGACTTTGAGCTAGAGTTCCGGCGCCTACTGGCTCGCGCGCAGCCGCCCGTGGCGCAGCGCCTGCGCGCGATGCTGCGCAAGTGGGCTGAGGGCGAGTTCCGCGACGACCCGCAGCTCGACCTCATCCCCTCGCTGCACGCCAAGCTGGCGGCCGAGGCTGGCGAGCGCGCGCCCTCCGCAGCGGCCTCGCTGCTGGCGACCGGTGCGGCTGCAGTAGGCGGTGTCACCAGTGCCGCCGCCGCCACGCAGCGTGAGCAGGACGAGCTGGCGCGCGCCATCGCGCTCTCGCTCCGCGAGGCGGGCCCCCCCGCCGGCACCGCCGCACCCACTGCCCTGTACCCGCGTGTCGACGCGGCCGACACGCCGGCTCCTCGCAAAGTGCGCGCCCTTTACGACTTTGAGGCGGCCGAAGACAACGAACTCACTTTCCTCGCGGGCGAAATTGGTCCGTAAACTTTACCACATTACCACATACATTTACCTCCCTTATTTGTTGGGAACGCTGTGATAACTATATAATTTTTTGATGCAGTTCACGTGACAGATTCGAGTGACCCTAACTGGTGGAAAGGTTACAATGATCGCGGCGAGGGTCTGTTTCCGGCTAATTTTGTCACTTCCGACCTCAGTGAACCGCGACCCGGTGAGTTCTCTTGTATTTTAAGTCCTAGTATGCAGACGCGTATGTTTAATTGCTGGTAACTGACAACGTTATTTCTTATAAAACATATTTTGGAGTAAAATGTTAATATCAACTTAAGTTTATTATTATTTTTTATACTTAATAAAAGTAGCGAACTCTTCAGAACACTACGACATCATAATATTAGTACTTAAAAGTTTGAAAACTGTAAAAAAATTACTTTTGTTTGATTACCTAATTAATTAATTTTGTTTAACTAAATTAAAGCTTAGCAGTATAATAAGAATATTGCTGTAATATTCGTACACAATTTAATTTTAGTGAATAAAGAGATTGATTGATTGGTACTTGTACTCAGGCATTTTCGTAAAGACTAGTAGTTTTAATCTGACTCGTTAATAATTTTTTTCTCATTAACTTTATTTCGTTTTCAAAGAGTTTTTCATCTAGTTATAACCAGTATTTTAATTTAGCATTTACCTAAGTAAACCCTGAAGAACATTCCATGGCTTCCCACATGATAGATGAAGAGATTAAAAAATAGATTGCGTTGAACAATTGATATTTTCTAAAGTTATTGTATTTAACCCGCCATGCATAAACCGACACTATAAGCCACTAAAACCACTCTTTAATGTAAAATAGCAATCGAGAGTCGGAAAATCAAAGCGAGAGTGAGTAGTGCGGTATTCTACTGAGCAGACGTGCATTTGGTTGTCTCTTTAAAAGCAAAAAAACTGTGTTTTCGCTATAGTAAACCTTAATCTAAAATAATAAAGCAAAATATTCAACAAGTGTGTAATGTGCGCTTACGACTAGCCGATACGGATCAAGAACCACAAAGGCGCCCCGCACCACCTCGGGTAACAAAGACAATATTATATTTTTCATCTCGGTCTCGATACCGGGAAGATACGAGCACTAATATAAAGACATCATTGCACTAGCGATTTGTTGTGAAGTCGTTTTTGGTGTATGGTACAAGTCATGAATGTCAGACGCTCACCACCTGGAAAAAGTAACTCGTACACTAATTTATCGTCACCTAATAACGAGTTTACAAAGTTTACGAGATGGAACAACAAATTACTCATAGAAAACGCAAACAGCCAGAACATAGTATTTGCAATTGCAATTGTTCGTCTGAAATTCAAGAGTTACGTATAGACCTTACAACAATGCTACAAAAATTCACAGACACGCAAGAAACAACAATGACCCTCATGCGTGAAAATATAGTAGATATGAGAACCCAGTTAAATGATATTAAAGAAGCTGCTGTAAACCTGAACAACGAGCAAAAATTAATGAAGACCCAGCTGTCAGATCTAGTAATAAAAACAAACTATACAGATAATAAAATCCAGACATTGATGACAGAAATTAAACAGATAAATAACAAAACTAATGCTAATGAGTCTGAAATCATGTTAATTAAAAGTAAGACTGCCATAAACTTACACTCATCTGGCCTTGGGATGGCTAACGGATGACCTATACAACAAGAAGTAGCAAAGAAGAGCGACATCTGTCTCCGCTCAGGGAAACTACTTCCAAAGCATACTTACACAAAAACGTCCAAAAGTTCACATAGTACAGCACCTTACTCACAGAGGGCATCACAGAGCTTAAGTATACAATACGGCCTAAAGTTAACAGAGGGCGCCACTATGTCGGAAATAGAAAAACTTTTAAAAGAACTAAGATTAAGATAAGATTAAGATATAATGCAAGAAATACAAGATCGTACATCCAGAGAAAGAAATATCATCATAGTGGGTTTACAAGAGGGAAATGTGACTAACAGTGAGGAAGGGCATTCTTACGATGCTAGCGAAGTAACAAAAATTATTAATACAATTGTGGAGGACTTTCCTAAGCCTAGTAGACTCTTTAGACTCGGGAAGTTTACACCTGGAAAAAATCGAAATATTAAAGTATGCTTTGAATCCCCGCTAACAGCCAAACTTCTACTACGCAACAAGAACAAAATCCAGAGTGGCATAAAAATTTTCTCTGACCAAACACCTGCACAACAGAAATATATAAAAGATCTGAAGATTGAGTTATCCCAAAGAATAACCAATGGGGAACAGGATATTACTATTAAATACATAAAAGGGTTTCCGAAAATAATTTCTACCAAGAACACAAAAAACTAATAGCTCAAAATATTAATTCTCCTACGACCTCAAACATGATTAAACAAAAACTTATCACCCATCAAATTTCAGACAATTACCAGAATATTACTCCTACCAAATCAAGCCTTAACTTCTTCTATGCAAATGTGAGAAGTATATGCAAGCCAGGTAAATTTGACGAACTTAATTGTATCATCCACTCTTTAAAAAAACTGTTCATGTTGTTTATATGTCGAAACATGGATCAGATCAGACGACCAAGCTAAACAATTTCATCTTCAAAATTATACTCATTACTATAATTTACGACCTAATGTCGTCGGTCGGCGGTGTTTCTATCTACGTACACAATAATCTGGAACAGGATCTTGTCACTGCAATATATATTGATGGAAATCACTACTTGAGTATTCGCCTTCACAAATACGCCCTCAATGTCGGAGTGGTCTACAAGCCTGGACATACAAACATCAACATTTTTTTATTTAACTATGAAGAACAACTTCTACATAAGAAACGAACCATTATTTTTGGTGATACAAATATTGACTTATTAAGCTCTGACAATTCAGCCCGCCGCTACAAAACAACACTAACTGAATCCGGATACAAGTTGATTAACAAAATAGATCCAAAATATAACACTCGGGAAACCACAACAACGTGTACAATAATGGATCACGTTTCTACTAATTTAAACGAAAAAAGTTTTCATATGGCCATAATTGACTCATCATTATCAGATCATAAAAATATTTATGTGGAATTGAAAAAAAGTAATCATCCCAAAGAAACAAAGAATACAATACGAGTCTACAGACTTCAAGAAATTATACGAGATGGTTAAAACATCAACTTTTAAAATTAATACACACGATTATAAGGAATTTGATGAATACATTAAAAAGCTCATTAGTGAAATCAAAACAAAAAAAAAATTAAAATACTAAATCAACCCCAAAAAGAGTGGATTAACAGGCATTTAATAGCAGCAATTAATGAGAGAAATGTGCTATGGAGTAAACTAAAACGTGATCCAAAAAAGAACAGTTAGAAAAAGAGTTCAAAACTAAAAGAGATTCTCTGGCACAAAAAATCAAGAACACAAAAGAAAATTACTTTTACGATGAATTCACAAAAATGTAGAAATAAACCTAAAAAAATGTGGAATCTTATAAAAACACTGTCAAATAATAAAAATGTTAATCACTGTGCTCCACCAAACCTAAAAGCCGAAAATGGTATAATAATTTCGGATGCCCTAGAAATATGTGAAAAATTCAATAATTTTTTTGCTAACATAGGAACACAACTGGCAAATAAAATACCGCGTGAGTTCCATAACAACCACAGTACCACACACACAGTACCGAGCCTTGATCCTGGCATATCGCACCGTACACTGTCTCAATTCGATCCATGCACCGTCAATGAAATAACAAAAATAATTGATGATCTGGACCCCAATACTAGTGTAGGTCTAGACGGAGTTAGTATCAAGGCTATCAAATGTATCAAAAGTTTAGTAGTCTAAAATATAACTAATTGCCTAAATCGATTGTTAACTGAAGGATTTTTTCCGGACAACCTCAAAATAGGTAAAATCACTCCAATTTATAAGTCTGGTAAGAAATCTAGTCCGGAAAATTACCGTCCCATATCAGTTCTACCTACACTATCCAAAATTTTAGAGAAAATTATATACAATAGACGACTATTTAACTGAAATCAATTTTATGTACGACAAACAGTATGGTTTCCGATCAAAATCTAGTACCCTGGGAGCAACAATTGACCTGATAACTACAATAAAAACAAAAATTGATCAAAAACAAGTAGAACTGGGAATATTTGTGGACCTAAAAAAGGCTTTCGACACAGTTAGCCATAATTTGCTCTTAAAAAAAACTACAAAATATTGGGGTCACTGGAAAAGTATACAAAATGATGGCATCATACTTGAGCAACCGTTACCAAGTAGTGAAAATTGGATCCATTCAAAGTAAACCCAAACTCTTAACGTGTGGCGTGCCTCAGGGTTCTATCCTCGGTCCATTGTTATTCCTAGTGTACATCAACAACATAAACCAAGCAGGTTTACAAGGTCAAATATCCCTTTACGCAGATGATACGTATTTATTCTACTTTGGAAACAATATATCTCGTATCATAACACTAGCTCAAGAAGACTTAAACTTACTCCATCAATGGTTTCAGTATAATCTCCTAACTATTAATGTAGCCAAGACCTCATATATAATTTTCAGCGCCAAGAATAAGAAACTCCCAATCAAAACCACCTTACTTTGACTATAAACGGAGAAACGTTACAAATAAAAAATCAAGAAAAATACCTTGGACTGATTCTCGACAGTAATTTGACTTGGAATGCACATCTCACGCATATTAAAAACAAACTTTCGTCTCTCGTTGGCCGCCTTCACAAAATAGTTCGATGTATTCCGAAAAAAGCCCGAATCCTAATATATAACTCTCTAGTAAAACCTCACTTACTTTACCTTGTAGAGGTATGGGGTAATGCAGCCAAAACCAATCTTAAACCTCTCCAAGTGCTACAAAACCGTATCATAAAAATTTTGTATAACTATGACTTTTTAACACCAACTAATACAATATATAAGGAAACTAAACTGTTTAACGTTACTCAACTTTATACATATAGCACATGCATACTAATATATAAAATAAAACATAAATTAATCCACACACAACTCACGTTTTTAACAAAGAAGCAAACAAACAAATACATAACACGCCGAGCTAGTCACCTTGTATTGCCGCCTATAAGAACAAACTATGGTAAAAATAATATAACGTATAAAGGAGCACAGTTATACAACAAACTACCTAAATTTGTAAAGGAGGCGAAATCTTTGAATGTTTTCAAACAGAAGTTACTTGCCTACCTATATTCACAACAGCTAAATACCTAACCTTAATCATTATTAAATAAAAATAAAAAACATTAAACTTGGACCACCCTATAGTTTGAATAAACAACAAAGATATTCGCTTCTTAAAAGCGACATCCAACAAAGTTATTTATACCCGCACTAAAAATTGTTATTACTAAGTTCATATAGTTATTGTTCTCATGTAAGTGACTATTGTCTTATTGAGAAATAAAGATCTTTAAACCGAAATAGCAATCAATCAATTTAAAAAAATATATTCAACAATTATTTTTCTTTCTAACAATGTGCTTTTAATATTATTTATATGTTCAATATGATTTTTAGATACGATTTCATGCGACAAAACGTTGGATTCTTGATTTTTAGGCGCTAGTAGAACATAACTACGCTTAAGGCATGCAATAATTAAAATTGGTGTTTAAAATAACCTCACGAATATAGCAAAAGTATAATAACGATTGTAAAGTGCAACCGTACATTTTAGTGTATAAGCGATTTATTTAGGTCAACGTAATTTGCGTCATTTACTTTAGTTTTTGAGCAGTTGACGTTGTCGCTCCGAACACAGTAGACGCGTTCTATATAATTATCAAAATTATTATATAATATCATTATTAATTTTAAATAAAATCATTTTTTCCTATAAATCTCTATATCTATAAATATCCGGAAAAAGTGTTTCCGCTCAGTGACCTATCGCGACATAGTGCACTAAGTGACGTGTGCAATAGCTGTTCAGTCTGCACTCTGCGCCAATAAGCGTGCAGCATCATATCATTATCAATAAGCTCCGGCCGTCGGTGTCACAACGCATCAAGGATCAAGCAGCATTTGTGGGCGTAGCGAGTCTTGGAGCGCCGCCCAGCAGTAGCAGCTTGGAGCGCATCAGGAGAATCTAAGTCTTCGTTGGGTACTCACCACCACTACAGCACGAACCCGCCAACCACCTCTGCACAATCAGCAACCAGCATCACATCAAGTAAGATCTTTCCATTTTACTTATCTCTATATCATGATGTCAGTCAACGATGTTCTCACTACGCAGCAGCAGCTGTTAACAGCAATTGAAAATTTGTATACTAATTTCAAGAAGGACGGGTCTGATAGGAAGACTCCAGACTATATCAAACGCACATTAAATACTCTAGACAACTATTGGTTGGAGGATGAGAAGAATTATCAGCATGAGAGAAATACCAAGCAGAGAAAGAATCGATTAAGAACGTGAAAGATTGAAGGAGAGATTTGACAACATTAGAGCGCATATCCGAAACTATCAGCCTTTGACAGAGGATAGACCTGAAACACCATTGTTAAAGCCCCCTACATTGGTCCCTAAAACAAATTCAATCACGCCACAAATAAGTAAGTACAAGATCAACATCGAGCAAAACGGAAGAAATGTTGAAAAAACAGAATAGCAAGTTTAAACTTTTACTGAGAGTAAAGGTCAAGGTCACATATCAAAACCTTTTACTCGAAATTAAAATACCACTTTTAACCAGAGAAAGCTATGACAACTACAGAGTTTTACCTATTCCTCAATCATATTACAATAAGATGATAAACATAATTCCCATCTCTGATTACTTTGCTGTAAACATCCAAAGAGACTCATACATACCTGTGACTGAAGTCGAAGTACAATCATGTCTACGGTCAGACCTCACCACGAAACTTTGTGAGTTACGAGGTCCTGTTTATCATATGCAAAATGATCAAAATTTGTGTATCAAGAATCATTCGACAGACCAATGTCTCACTAATACTAAACAGTTGTAAAAATTCATGGAATGCGCTCAACACTATAAACACATACTTATTTTTCTGCTGCGAACAATGCATTCTTCGATTCATATGCGCCAATCAAGTTACATCGGAACGCGTCAGCAAGGCCGGCGTTTTATCAGTCGGGAATTATTGAGTGCTCAAGGGAGACGCATTCATAATCTATCCACACAACTATCACATCCACACAATGCACGCACACCCCGATTTATTAGCCATAGATATTCCATCTATCAACAACATAATCAACTTGACCATACCTATCAGTAAAAGTGAGATAAGCCAATCAGAGGAGAGAGAACGACAAGCGTCCTTGAAGGAGATCAGGCGTCAAATCGATCAAATGAAAAAGGAAAACATAGATGTTGAAGTGTATCAGCTGTTAACCCACGACTTTCCCACTATGTCGTTATCTACGTGTTAGTGGGAGCACTCGGGGCAGCGGGCGTAGTGGTACTTTGGAAGCGAGTGAGACAAGCACGCCGGCGAAGCCTAGCGCCTGCGGCCCGCCCGGAGCCTGCACCACGATTATCTCTTCAAGACTATATTATATATTCTCTGAAGGACATACAAGTAAAATAGATCTGGACATGGAGATTTAACTACTTATTTTTATTTTATTTATTAGTGACATACTATGATAGTTTCTTAACTTTGTCATTATCTTATATCATTATAATTTTATCTTATATCATTTTTGTTGTTTTCTATCTATCTTATCACTCTTATCTTTCTCCCGGGAGCAGTGCAGTGCAACCGTACATTTTAGTGTGTAAGCGATTTATTTATTTAGGTCAACATAATTTGCGTCATTTACTTCAGTTTTTGAGCAGTTGACGTTGTCGCTCCGAACACGATAGACGCGTTCTATATCATTATTAATATCATTATATAATATCATTATTTATTTTAAATAAAATCATACTTCCTATATCAACTATCATTTAAAAGTGTTCCATACAACGATACCTTGAAAAAAAAGTGAATTTGTAGGGAGAGTGAATTTGTATAGTGAATTGTAACAGCATTCACAGATTCTCGTTACGGTTAAAGAAGTTGTTTATATGGGTTTGTGGCCGTGAAGAAAGAGGGGAGATCTCCCGCCGGGGAAGGTGTTAAGCCCGGGGAGCGGCCTACGCTCCATGTGATATTTTACGTGTCGCGTAAACTGCATCTTTATACCGTTATCTATTGGAAGCTATGATTTTTTTAAAGGATAAGGGTAACAAACGAGCACACAGTCGACCTGATGGTAAACACTTGCTGTGGACAACATACATTTACATATATCCTCGATAAAACCTCCCCATGAACTGATATTTCGGGGCGACGTCGGCAATTAAAAAGTTACGTACATTAAACGCTATAGAAATAAGTTTCATTTAATGTTGTAGTGTTCGCGTAAATATAAGAAATAATTATTTATATATTTTGTTTTGTTACCGTTTTAAAGTAAATTAATCGCGTTAAATCAATGTGTCTACTAATTTTAATTCATTGCACTATTTACATCGTTATAATTTTATTAAATCGACTATTGTTTACGTTCGGAACGTCATTGATATAGATTAAGACCAGGAATAGGTCAAGAGTAGAGCCCTGAGTCCTGACTACATCTCCACTAATTATAAGGTGGAATAATCGAACGTTCGAGGGAGGTTTTGAATATATATATATATATATATATATATATATATATTTTTTTTTAATGTACAACAGGTAGCGTATTCTTGGCAAGGCCTAGATCCTGCAACAAAAGAACCCCTTCTTAACGCCGCCGAGCATATAGCTACCGTTAAATGTTCAATTGCAGAGAGCGAGTCGCGTGGCGGCAAGAGCGTGCAGTTCGCGACGCGCGTGGAGGAGGTGGAGGGTGCGGCAGGTGCGGAGCTGGCCGAGGAGGAGGTGTGCATCGACGAGGCGTGCATGGACGCGGCGCTCGCGCTCCTGCACGAGGCTGACCCCACGGCGGGCGCGGGCGAGAACGAGGTTGCCTTAGCTCGGCTGGAGGCGCGCGTTCATGCGATGGGCCCGCTGGTGGACGCAGCGCTGGAGCGCGCCGACCGCCGCCACGCGCGTCTCACGCAGCTCAGCGCGGACCTGGTGGACGCGCTCAACCTCTACCACTCGCTCATGCGCGATCCGCCCAAGCAGCTCTACGCGCCGCCCTTCCCGCCGCCGATGCTGCCGCCCGGCGTAGCGCCCGGAGTGCCGCCCGGCGTAGCGCCCGCCGCTCACGGTGTCATGCCGCCGCACCAGCCGCACCAGCCCAGGTCTCACTAAACATATCTTTCTGTAGTCACAGGAACTTGATGATTTTTTTCACAATACGTTCATTCACCACAAAGCAAAATATTTATTTTACTGATCCACACAACAGGATATTTTATAACGGCAATATATCATCGGAGCATTTATTCCATTGTTTTCACTAATAACTCACATACGAAGACATTTTACATAAAATATCGAAATCTAGACCCAAGGCATACTTTTCTTTTCGTAAAATAAAATGATTTGGAGCGTAAAATAAAAAAAACATAAAACTTAAAAAAAAACGAGTGTGCTTATGACCACACGACTGAAGTAAAAGTTCTTTAGCTCCATCTGTACCTTTATATGTATATCGGGTGTCCGGTAATGAATGGATAACCTTGAAATGTCTTATAGTACAACTTATGGCCGTTCTGAAAAAAATAGGAAAAATAATATATCACAAGTAGTACCTTTGATATATATATTTTTTTAAAGAAAAGTCGATTTTCTGATCTTATTTTACTGTCTTGAAAACTATGACCAAAAATGAATGATTTCTATTGGTTTTTCTGTTGTTTTATTATTATACACTAACTGTGCTTATAGGTAAAATGTAAACAGTATGAATAGCTTTTGCAGTTTTTATTTAAAAAATTCGCAAATTAATTTATTTCTGAAAAACATGCAAAAAATATTATTTAAGCGAAGTTCAAACCTCTTGGGTATGAAAGAAATGTATGAATGTATGGGTGACCAATAATTTTACAATAATGTCTGTTTTGTGTAGATTTTATAATGGTATAATTCATAAATGTATCTTCCATAAATAGTGACTTATTGCCATTAATGTAGAAAAGGAGAAAATTTGACTAAGTAATAAAATTTGTAATATGGGAACATTTATTAAATTGAATTGTGTCTGATCATTGGAGATTAATAAAAAACAACATTTAAAATTAAAATATTTTATTTTTCGTTAATTTACAACAAATGTTCAAATTGTTTGCCTGACACTCTTATGCATGCCCTACATCTTCGGATAAATGATCTTCTGAGCAGTCTAGTGTACCGTCGCTCGCATATTTTTGATGCGGCTTCTCTGACACGACTGCGTAGTTCATCCAAAGACCGCACGGGCTTACAGTATACTTCCTCTTTCAGACAGCCCCAGTAAAAAAAATCCAATGGATTTAGATCCGGTGAACGTGGAGGCCACAAAATTGGCCCTAGACGTCCGATCCATCTATTTGGGTATCTGCTATTTAAATATGCACGAACCGGAACAGCATAATGCGCAGGACAACCGTCATTTTGCAGCCAATACGATTCCCTCAGCTACTCGGGAACCTCTTGTAATAAATTGGGGAGATAATTTTGAAGAAACTCCAAATAACTTTGCCCCGTTAAATTCCCCGGTAATTCAAATGGGCCAATTATCATACCATTTAATATTCCGTTCCAATAATTTATTTTAAATTGGTATTGTGACCTGTCTTCACGCACAAGATGGGGATTTTCTAGTTCCCAACTATGTAAATTGTGTAAATTTAAGTAACCGTCTCTTTTAAGCGTTGACTCATCGCTCCACAAAATTTTATTAAAAAATTGCGGGTCTTCTTCCTCTTTGCCAGCTTCTTCCAGCGCTAGCACCACCGACACCACTACCCGGCATTCTTCCTTCAGAGTAACAACCGTGGACTCTTA